>JAVJGG010000005.1:25484768-25510211 GCA_035590195.1 Aviceda cuculoides
CCCCCATCCCACTGTGGGGGGGGAGTGAGTGAGCGGCTGCGTGGTGCTTAGTTGCTGGCTGGGGTTAAACCACGACAGATTTACTTAAATTACCTACGTAGACCTCTTTACATATAGTGTCCTAAGAAAATGGACATTTTGAGAAATATAAAAATGGAATGAAGTGCCTAAAGTACAGTAAAACATTTTTTAGTCTGAGTTTGAAAGCTACCTTCCATGTTTATTTAAAAATATGTTGCCTGAAAAGGTTCAAACTTTCTACAGCTTTTAGTAGTCTTAGTTCAGATTCAGTATACAAAAGCTGAAAGGATCACTATCATCTTAGAAACTTCTTTCACAGTTGTAAATCAACCTAAACTTATATAGTACAATTCTCCAAAGTACTTAAGTCACTTACAGCTCAAATTCAGTAAGTTCAAGACCTGCTCTTTGCCAGTTAGTTATCAAGTACTCAGCTGAAGAGTGAATTGCAAGCTTTTCAACAATTAATGGCAAATGTTATAAGAACAGGTTACAACTGAACAAAGATGACTTCATTAAATCATCCCCCTTTTGGTAATGTGCATTTGACTTGACACTTTCTAAATTACTTCTTGCACATCCTCCTGGTAAGGGATAAGAGCTGTGCAGAAATGGCTAAATTTGCTACCAATGGTTATTTACTCACTAGTGGTACTATCATATCCAGTGTTTGAGGTAGAATGACATTTCATTGTTCCATCATAAACATTACCAGACTAAAGAATTTGCGACTTAATTTGAGCCCAAATTCAACTAGTCAGTTTAATAATAGCAGGGGGAGGGTAAGTGATCACAAGAGTAAAGATACAAAGCTGAAATGCTTTAGAGTCTAATTATGAAACTGTGTACAATGTGTACAACCAGGACAATAGGATGATCCTGAATTCTGTGAATGTATTTTCCACAGAAGTTGGAAGTAGATAAATGTACGTGCCAAAAACCCAAAACAATAACAAAAAAATAGTGAGAATGTTGTGGTTCTGACACTTACTTGCAAATTAAAATTATTTCTCCTTCTTGACATGGTTTCTTCATATTCCATTTTGATAAGAATAGCTTTTTCCCTCATTCATCAAATATTATCATTTTAATTTAATTGACATATCAGTACATGATTTAAGGTATAATTCTAAAAGCTTTCTTAAGTTTCAGAAACCTGGAATCTGTGGAAGCTGGTATACGGGGGGGAAACCATTAGTGAGGAACACAGTTATAACAAAAAAATTCACACGATACACAGACTGTTTTAGAACATGAAGTGTAGTTGGAGTTCAGGTACTGAAAATATACATGTCTGTGGTCCAGACTTACTCTAAATGGATGCTAGTCCTGCACCAGGCTGCAAGCTTTCTGCAGTCAGCTGCAGATGTGATAGACTTGCTTTTACATAATCATTTTGTCTTATCTGTAAGCATCCCTCACTTGGACAACTTGAGAGGCATTAAGGGTGTGTGCAGATGAACGAGTTACCCTCTGAACTTATGTTTCTCATACTCTGCAAGAATTGCCCACAACACACTTTTACACTGCATTGCACCACCCAGAAATAATACAAATATGGAGTAGATGACAAGAACAAGGGTCGTAACACCTTACCCTTCTGATAAGGTTTTTTTTCATCTTTCCATAGCTAAGGTTTCCTGCTATCCCCTTCTTAAGACCATTTCCTCTTACTCTGTTGTGGTTTGTTAGTTACAAAGTGAAAAAGAAACTTTTTTCCTTGCTTATAATGAGGAAAATATTTCACCAAGTTTATCAATGGAACTTCTTTTTTCATGCCTCTACAGTCCTGCAATACAACCTTTGTCAACTAACAAATCCAATGTTATCTATATGTATATACAGATATATAGAGAAATTTCTAAAATACTGATTCATTGTTTTTCCTACACTACATTTTTTCCTTCTTTCCTAACCTTTCTTTTTACTGTATCAGAAATAACATTTTATCTATCCAATCTTCACCTCTACAACTGTACAATTACAAAAAAGTTGCCCTTGTGCTGAGCTGCCCCTGCCCAGCTAGTCAAGTTAAAATCACCATTGTTAGAGATTACAGAGAAAAAAAATCATGCTGTTTAGAAAGTTGATAGACATAATTAAACAATTCTGGTCATAAGTGCTCATGACTGTCTTGTTGACAGTAAGCTACCACACAGAAATTTATGGGAATATTTGCATCATCTCCAACTAGCTATAAAAAATTGCTGGATGATGGCCTTGATTATCTCCTGTCTAGACTACAGCCATGTAATATGCATATGTTCAAAAGAAATTAATTTTATTATTTTTATTAATGTGTTAAGCTTCAGCACATGTCTCTCTCAACACCCTGAGATGGTCAGATTTGTCCTCTGGCCCTGCACTGGTTTCTGAGAAGGTGCCGCAGTCATACACATTAACAACTCCATTCTCTCACTTATTGCCTAAGTTACTACTACTTTCTCCTTACTGTGGCACACATAGTAAATGTGTGCTATGTTTTTACTGACACAGACTGGATGACTCAACTCCTATAACAGAGGTAACAACTCATGTTTGATACTGTGGTTTGTTGACCCTGGCTGGACACCAGGTGCCCACCAAAGCTGCTCTTTCACTCCCCTTCCTCTGATGGACAGGGGAGAGAAAATATAATTCAAAGCTCATGGGTTGGAATAAGGACAGGGAGATCACTCACCGGTTGCCATCATGGGCAAAACAGACTTGACTTGGGAAGAAAATTAATTTAATTTATTACCAATAAAATCAGAGTAGGATAATGAGAAATAAAACCAAATCTTAAAAACACCTTCCCCTCCCCTCCCTTCTTCCTGGGCTTAACTTTACTCCCAATTTTCCCTACTTCTTCCCTGCGAGTGGCACAGAGGTACAGGGAATGGGGGTTGCAGTCAGTTCATCACACGCTGTCTCTGCCGTTCCTTCCTCCACAAGTCCAGTACAGATATCAGTTGTGGCTTAACCTGGCAGGCAGCTAAACCACACAGCCATTTGCTCACCCCTTCCCAGTGGGATGGGGGAGAGAATTGGAAAAAAGGTAAAATTCATGGGTTGAGATACAGTCTAATAGGACAGAAAAGGAAGGGAAGATAATAATAATAATAATAATATACAAAACAAGTGATGTACAATCCAGTTTCTCACCACCCGCTGACCAATGCCCAGCCAGTCCCTGAGCAGAGGGCCATGACCTCCCAGCCAACTCCCTTCAGTTTCATTATTCAGCATGACGTCATACGGTCTGGAATACCCCTTTGGTCAGTTGGGGTCAGCTGTCCTGGCTGTGTTCCCTCCCAACTTCTTGTGTGCCCCCCAGCCTCCTTGCTGGCAAGGCGGTATGAGAAGCCGAAGAGTCCTTGACTTAGTGTAAGCCCTGCTCAGCAACAACTAAAACATCCCTGTGTTATCAGCATTATTCTCATCCAAAATCCAAAACACAGCACTATAACAGCTACTAGGAAGAAAATTAACTCTATCCCAGCCAAAACCAGGACAATATCCACCCCTTATTCTATACCATCTCTGTCATGCCCAGGTCCCACACTTTCCAATACAGCCCAATTAATCACCACCACCTTTCCTGTCTTTTGATATATACACAGATATCATTCCCTTAGTCTATGGGCTATCCCTCTAAAACTTCCCTTGAGTTCATTTAGTCCATGACTTTGGGCTCCATCTGTCATAACAGTCCTTCTGGGCAAGAGAGATGGTGCATGGTGTTAGATTTTTGCATGCTGAAGCCAGTTTGGGTTCCATCACTTCTGCACTTGTCCAGTTCTATCATTACTGCACTTTGCTCAGTTTCATCAGAATTTATTCTTCATTAATCTGGTAAACTCGTGCTGTAATACCATTGATATATCATATAGCAACCATAGTAGTGATGGCATACAGTATTATATAGCAATTAACATCACATAATTCATATCATTGGCTATTCTCACCCAAAATCAAATCCCCTGGAGGTACATATTGAACTTGCCCATCCTTCTGCATTATCCACCAAATGCACCCAGGTCCTTGAGGAAAAGCAGTCCCAAGGATGGGTTTGTCTCTGTCAGACGCAGGAATAAACCAGACTGTCTTCCTCAGCATATTTTTTATGTGCACTACAGGGGCTTCATCCCCTTGAACAGTACGTAAAAGTTTTGTTTGGGCAGGGCCAGCTCGATTGGCAGATCCTCTGGTTTTGACTAACTAGGTGCCTTTTGCTAAATGTGTATCCCAATGTTTGAAGGTTCCACCCCCCATTGCTCTCAGTGTAGTCTTTAATAGTCCATTGTATCGCTCGATTTTCCCAGAGGCTGGTGTGTGATAGGGGATGTGATATACCCACTCAATGCCATGCTTTTTGGCCCAGGTGTCTATGAGGTTGTTTCAGAAATTAGTCCCATTGTCTGACTTAATTCTTTCTGGGGTGCCATGTCACCATAAGACTTGTTTTTCAAGGTCCAGGATAGCGTTCCAGGTGGTGACACGGATCACGGGATATGTTTCCAGTCATCCAGTGGTTGCTTCCACCATTGTAAGCACATGGCGCTTGCCTTGGCGTGTTTGTGGGAGTGTGATGTAGCCAATCTGCTAGGCCTCCCCGTATTTATACTTCAGCCATCATCCTCCATACTACAGAGGTTTTAACCACTTGGCTTGCTTGATTGCAGAGTATGTTTCACATTCACGGATAACCTGTGCAATAGTGTTCACGGTCAGGTCCACCCCTTGATCACGAGCCCATTTATATGTTGCATCTCTTCCCTGATGGCCTGAGGTTTCACGGGCCCACTGAGCTATAAATAATTCACCCTTATGTTGCCAATCCACATCTACCTGAGCCACTTTAACCTTAGCACCTGCTAACATTCAACCTGAGCCACCTGCTTGTTGTTTTGATGTTCTTCAGTGGTCCAACTCTTGGGTACATGAGCATCTACGTGACGTACTTTTACAACCAGATTCTCTAGCCAGGACACAATATCTTGCCACAATGGGGCAGACCAGATGGGTTTGCCTCTGTGCTGCCAGTTACTCTGCTTCCATTGCTGTAACCACCTCCACAGGGCATTTGCCACCATCCATGAGTCAGTACAGAGATAAAGTATTGGCCACTTCTCTCAGCCAGAAATGTCTAAAGCCAGCTGGACGACCCTCACCTCTGCAAACTGACTTGATTCACCTTCTCCTTCAGCAGTTTCTGTGACTTGTCATATAGGACTCCATAAGCAGCCTTCCACCTCCGATGCTTTCCTACAATGTGATGGGATCCACCTGTAAACAGGGCATATTGCTTCTCATTTTCTGGGAGTTTATTATACAGTAGGGCCTCTTCAGCACATGTCACCTCCTCCTCTGGCAACATTCCGAAATCTTTGCCTTCTGGCAGGTCCGTGATCACTTCTAGAATTCCTGGGCAACTGGGGTTTCGTATTCAAGCCCGTTGTGTGATCAGTGAGACTCACTTACCCCATGAAGCATCAGTCGCACGATGTGTAGAAGGGACCTTCCCTTTGAACATCCAGCCCAGCACCTGCAGTCAGGGTGTTAATAGGAGCTGTGTTTCAGTACCAACCACTTCTGAGGCAGCTTGAACTCTTTCATATGCTGCCAATATCTCTTTTTCAGTTGGAGTATAGTGGGCCTCAGATGCTCTGTATCCCTGACTCCAAATCCCAGGGGCTGACCTTGGGTGTCTCCCGGTGCTTTCTGCCAAAGGCTCCATGTAGGGCCATTCTTCCCGGCTGCAGTATAAAGCACATTTTTTACATCTTGTTTTACATCTGCCCAGACTGGCCCAAGGGCTACTGCATGAACTATCTCCTGTTTAATTTGTTCAAAGGCTTGTTGTTGCTCAGGGCCCCATTTAAAATTGTCCTTCCATGTCACTTAATAGAGAGGGCTTACAATTAGACTGTAATTTGGAACATGCATTCTCCAAAACCCCACAACATCTAACAAAGTTTGCGTTTCCTTTTTGCTAGTTGGTGGAGACATAGCTGTTATTTTGCTGATCACATCCATTGGGATCTGGTGATGTCCATCAAGCCATTTTATCCCTAAAAACTATCTGCTGTGCAGGTCCCCTGACCTTTCTTTATTTTATGGCAAAACCAGCTTTCAGAAGGATTTGGACTATTCTCTTCCATTTCTCAAAAATCTCTTCTGCTGTGTTGCCCCATACAATGATGTCATCAATGTATTGCAGGTGTTCCAGAGCTTCACCCTTTTCCAGTACAGTCTGGATTAGTCCATGGCAAATGTTAGGACTGTGCTTCCACCCCGGGGCAGTTGATTCCAAGTGTACTGGACGTCCCTCCAAGTGAAAGAAAAATGTGGCCAGCACTCTGATGCCAAAGGGATTGAGAAAAATGCATTAGCAATATCAGTTGTGGCATACCATTTGGCTGCCTTTGACTCCAATTCATATTGGAGTTCTAGCATATCTGACATGGCAGCACTCAACAGTGACATGACTTTATTCAGGCCACGATAGTCTACTGTTAGTCTCCACTCCCCATTAGACTTTTGCACTGGCCATATAGGGCTGTTAAAAGGTGAGCAAGTCTTGCTGATCACTCCTTGGGTCTCCAGTCAATGAATCAGTTTATGGATGGTAATCAAGGAGTCTCAGTTGGTGCAATATTGCTGCTGGTGCACCATTGTGGTAGCAATTGGCACCCACTGTTCTTTGACCCTCAGCAACCCCACAACAGAAGGGTCCTCTGAGAGACTAGGAAGGGTAGACAGCTGTTTAAGTTCCTCCATCTCCATGGCAGCTATACTAAAAGGCCACCAGTACCCTTTTGGGTCCTTGAAAAACTCTCTCCTGAGATAATCTATGGCAAGGATGCACAGAGCCTCTGGGCCAGTCACAATGGGCTGTTTCTGCCATTCATTCCCAGTCAGGCTCACTTTGGCTTCTAATACAGTTAGCTCTTGGATCCCGCTGTTACTCCAGAAATACAGATGGGTTCTGCCCCTTTTATAGCTTGATGGCATTAGGCTACACGGCGCAGCAGTGTACACTTAAGCCTTATACTACTCTGGGTCTGATGTGTCAGGCCACACAGTTCAATAAACCCAGTTGTCCCCTTCCTCCACCTGGCTGGAGGTAGGGCCCCTCTATTCCCAGTCATAGTATCCATTACTCGTAAATACAAATCAGAAGTCCCTTTGTTAAGATCAGAAGTAAGGTCAGCTCTTCTACTCTGTCTGGGGACCTCGCCGCTGGAAACTAGAGCAGCAATTTTCCCAGAAGAATCCCCTTTTGTGACTGTTTTTCCTTGCAAATCACATGCCTGTGCCTCTAGGATCGAGGTAGATTTTATATCCCATTCCTTCATGTCCTTTCCATGGTCATGCAGGTAAAATCATAGGGTGGCTCATGGTGTGTACCCACTATATCCTCCCTCTTGAGCAGAGGAACGCTTACTCCTAATAGCTGAGATACTGGTCCATACAGGTGGGGAATGGGACATACCCTCTTTGAATTGCTGGAACTCCCAGGACAATTTCTCCACAGCCAAGATGCATGCCCATAGGGAGGAAGAGAGACTTTCTTCCTATTGCCGAAGTTGGTCAGCCAATTCGTCCACCATTTGTCCCTCTCTGTCTTTCCAGGTCATTACTGCCAATGAGTTGGCATACAACAATGGGGTGCTCTGTACAAACCTCTGCCACATGGGTTGTGTACACTTGACTTTGTCTGGACCTTTGCAAAGCTGCTCATTGTCCAGGTCATCATAGATCACCTCCAGCATGACTAATTGCCTCAGGTACTGGATACCTCTCTCCATGGTGGTCCACTTGCCTGGGTGACATATAACACCTTCCTTGAAGGGATACCTTTCCTTCACACCTGACAGGAGTCACCCCCAGAGGTGGAGGGCATCTGCCCATTTTCCAATCACTTTATGAATGCCGCCTTTCCTAGAAAGAGATTCCAGCTGCTTGGCTTCCCTACCCTCTAATTCCAGGCTACTGGCCCCGTTATCCCAGCATTGGAGCAGCCAGCTGACAATGTGCTCATCTGGACAATGTCTGAAATCTTTTGGCCTATCTTGCAGCTCGCTCAGGGGTAGGAATCTGGTGGTTACTCCTTGTTTATGAGTTCTGCCTCTTCCTCCTCCTCTTCTCATGATGGCCCTGCTTCGGAGCAGCCTGCCTCATCTAATTCTTCCTCCTTCCCCTTCTAAATAGGAGTTTCTTCCATTACTAAACAAGCTGACTTTCGCATCCAATATTTCTTCTTGTGTGTGGGAGTGACTGATACTGGCACAGGTTGGTTCTCTGGTTCAGCTGCAGTGCCTGTCACCGGGGCTGGAGTAGCCACGGTGCCTGTCATTTTGTTGTCAGATCCAGAGACCTCCTGTTTCCCTCAAGGGTACTGAATAGTGTTGGACAGGGCTCGGTAGGCATGGACCAGCTCCCAGCACATTGCAGTGATTTGTGTCTCTGGAATTGCCAGGGTGACAGCATACTTTTTCTAAATATTTTACTACTTCTTCCAGATTCTGCACTTGTTCAGGGTTGAAGTTCCAAAACACTGGAGGTGCCCACTGTCCTAGGAATTTGCCCATACTACCCCCCACACCCTGCCACTCATAATTATCCAGCCTCAGGGAAGAACTCTGAGTGATCTTCTTAAATAGTTGTTTAACCTTAAACAAGATCTGAAACACATTCAGGAGACATAACAATAGGAATATGCTGGTTTGAACATCCCAAGCATATTCAAGATTTTCAAGAGCTATTGTAACTAGCCTGGAGGAGAAAAGGAAGGTGAAGGAATGAGGGAAAGTGTTCCCCCTTGTCTTCCCAGTAGATTGGCTCTCTGAGGAGAAAAAGTAAAGAGTGTGATTATTAATAGTTTCCAAGACATGGTTCCCAAAGTACGGAGATGGTGGCAAGGCTGAGTACAAAAACCAGATTAGTCTCACGACCAGTAATTTTATCATATCGTAAGCCAGTGTTACACAGTACAGTAAAATGACAACCATAATCCAGCCCCCAAACCTGATAAACAGCATAACAGGGAACATATACGGCAAGTAAGGCATTACATAACACAACTCTGAGAACAAGCACAACAACTCTGAGAGCAAATTAATCAACATTGTGACCAATGACTATTAAACTAACATAATGAATGCTTATAACAAATTTGCATTAACATACTCTGGTCAGATCTGTTGTTATCTCAACTCTTCATGCCCTGCTTTGGGCACCAAAAAAGACTCTCGTGGTTTAACCTGGCAGGCAGCAAAACACCAGAGAGCTGTTTGCTTACTCCCCCACAGCGGGTTGGGGGAGAGAATCGGAAAAAAGGTAAAACTCACGGGTTGAGATAAAGGCAGTCTAATAGGACAGAAAAGGAAGGGAAGATAATAATAATAATAACAACAACAACAAAAGATACAAAACAAGTGATGTGCAATGCAATTGCTTACCACCCGCTGGTGGTGAGCAGTGCAATGCCCAGCCAGTCCCTGAGCAGAGGGCCACCACCCCCCAGCCAACTCCCCTCAGTTTCATTGTTCAGCATGACGTCATATGGTCTGGAATATCCCTTGGGTCAGCTGGGGTCAGCTGTCCCGGCTGTGTCCCCTCCCCACTCCTTGTGCCCCCCCAGCCTCCTCGCTGGTGGGGTGGGGTGAGGAGCAGAAAAGCCCTTGGCTCTGGGTAAGCCCTGCTCGGCAGTAACGAAAACACCCCTGGGTTATCAACACTGTTTTCAGCACAAATCCAAAACACAGCCCCATACTAGCTACTACGAAGAAAATGAACTCTACCCCAGCCAAAACCAGCACACTTAGGAAAACCCCTGCAGAGTTGATTCCTGGTGGCTGGAGCAGATTTCTGGGACAGGGAGGAATGCAGACCTGCAGACTGCACCTGAATCTTTCACATTCTAGGTAAATTCCTCATACTGCCAGACTATGATCTGTGCATCCATAAAATTGAAAGGGTTTAGTGTCATTTAATAAAGAAAAAGAACATTTAAAAAACCTTAAAGAGTTTTACAGAATCAAAGAAACATTTCCTGGTCTAACCTGATATTGAACATCTTTCATCAATAGGGGACAGATTTAATAAAAAATATTTATGATTATATGTGATTATAAACACATATTATTTCAGTTTGACTGTGATTATATTTATATCCTGCTTTCATTAACATTAAGAATGACTTTTCTTGGTGAAATCTGGTCCTCTATGATTGACAATGTGCTATATATAGAAAGGGAGAATCTCACTTGAAAAATTTGACAGAAAACTTGAAGAACTTTATACACCTTCCAAGACAGTGTTTTATAAATTTTTGAGAGAAATCCAATGACCCCTAAATTCTTTTCATAAGGTATCATCTTAAAACTATCAGGTAACACAATGTTGTAATGTTATAACAACATTTAGCTGCTAATTAACATAGTAACATTTGGTAAAAACAGAAACAGGTCTTAATTCTTTTTTATCACAGATGTCAACATTTCTTTGCCGTGATTACATCTGGGCCATTTTTCCATTTTGAGACTAAACATAAATTCAGATTACAAATGTTTGATGAATATTTACTGGAGGAAGAAAAGCCTAAAATAGTATGTCTTAGTGGGTCTCTTCTTTTGTAAACAGGATTAACACAAACGGTGCTGCCAGAAGATGATGATTAATGGTTCTAAACACTATAGATCTGCATTATGTAATGCATCTCATATCCTTGAAATGAGGACTGTAATTTGTCATTGTTGTCTAGAGCTAAAATTACAACAGGTAATGTACAAGAATAAATTGTAGTGTTTTATAATTGCATTTTTTTTAATTCATATGGTCTTATATTTGAATAAATGTTAGATCTCAGAGCAATGCATTAATTTTCTGTGTAGTGCTGTGCAATGGCTGGGTAATCAATTATACATTTGTTTAGCTAAAATGCCCTCTATCATATTTCTCATACAGTGTGGTACCCTATAAGTAGCACCACAGAATAAAAACACACTCTTCCCACCAAGAAACACTCATTTTCTACTTTTATTTCCTCATCCCTACTCAATCCGCAGTGACTGGCAGAGTACACAGCTAACCCTTGGGGCTGGAGCACATTCTGCCTGCTCATGGGAATTACCTGCTGGTCTCTGGTCAGCGTGCCCTTACGGGGGGCTGCTTTCTCATGGGCCCTCCTGGGCACCTCCCCTTGCCCCTGCTGTGTCCCCCTATTTTAGACAATGAATAAACTCTCTGACTGGCCTTGGCTCATACCAGGTATATGGCTCATTGTAAGCTGCAGAGTTCATTAAGAGGCACACAATATTTCATATTCAAACGATTTCTCTCTTTGAACCTCTCTGTACTCTTTCACGGAATTAAAAAAAAAAAAAAAAAAAAAGTAAGGTATGCCAGACAGAAAATCCTGATTCATGGCATTATTTTTTTTTTGTGGGAATGCACTAAGAATCCAACATTTTGGCTTGTGATACGGTCTAATGTGCCCTAATCATTTGAATGGGAAATTCCATTAAATTGCTGACTTACGGTTCTGGAATTGCTCAGTGACCTCAAGTGCTGGAGGACAGATGTAGCTTGCCTTCTTTATTTACTGATGCTGGCTCATGAATGTATCTTGCTCCAGATACAGAGACAGCTCCCTTGTGGGCCACTTAGTTGAACTTGACTGAAGAACGTCTGCCCCTGGAAAGAAAAATATTTGGTTTCCAACAGAGAACTGGAAGTTTCTGTGCCAAATAGGACAGTGTTTGGAACAAGCTAGAACAGAATGAAAAGAAGATTAAATTATCACGCTAGGACTGAAAGTTATTATACAGATACTTAAAACCAAAATACACCTGTGAGGGCATCTGTCCACTGTGAATGTTCTTCGTTTTCTATTTTCAATCAGTGTTAACTGCACAAAGCTAATGTATAATCATTCCTTGGCACTTCCTTTCTAAAACATAGGCACATTTTGTTAAATGTATAACATAGGCAGCAAGCAATATGGTCACATGGAGCTGTTTAAAAGAAGACAAGTGCAGGTCAGATCAGTCTTTAAAGACTTTACAGGCCCTGCAAAATTCATAGTAGTCAGAGCTAAATGCCTTTGTATCATCACATACAATTAAAGTATAGTCTGGAGGTGCTCTGTGTCTGCTGCCTGTGATGTGAGAATTTGTTCACTATTAAGAATCAATATATTATACAGTTTTTTAGTTCAGAACCAGCATATCTGAATCAAGGACAAATATTGTCATCTGGTGAAGACTTCAGCTTTAATCACCCACTCAGATTTGAATTTTAAACACCCCCTTCCAAACACACAGCCACTCCATATATGTACATGTGCATGTGTGTGAATGCGTATGTATACATACATGTGTTACTTTGGCAATGGTACACAGATCTTGTTCATAACACTATTTTCCATTATCTATCCCTGCATATTTCATTTCGGTTGACACGATATACAGTTATAGATTCAGAATTTGAAAGTGATAGGAAAAGAATGCGTATTTTCAGTGAAGGCATCTGTGTGGTTTCATGTAAGATTTTTACAAAACTGGATTGAAAAAGGGCAAAGAGAACATCATAAAGGTAAACTTATAGAATTTAATGGAATGTTATAACCTTGTTATATTTTTTAATTATCTTACAGATTTCATTAGGAAGTAATAGTCACATTATAGAATCTTGTAAGATAATGTCAAAAATAAAAAGGACACATACTCATATAAATTCTGTAAGTTTTAAAGTAATTTCTGTAGAATCCTGCCAGCCTCCAGCTCTGGTGAGTTCTGAAGGATTTTCTGTAGAGACTTTATTCTTCACTGATTCACAGGAAGGCTGAAGGCATGGACGCAGCTGGACAATACACGTGCCTTATTCAGTGAATTACTAGTAGCTATCATTTGCTGCCTTGCCACAGCAGTAACAAAATAGCAACAGAGAGCAGAACTCCCATATCGGGTAACACACATGCACCAGCTGTCCCTTTAACCCACTGCTCTCCTCCTTCCTCATAAACCCTTTTATTTTTTTCATCTTTAGATATTACATGTTTTTCACATATGAATAATACTTTGCTTACCATATCACATCTTAAGTACCCAGTGAATTATGGGAAATTCTGTGTTTGTAATGGATACAAAATACTCACTTTACACTGACAAAAGAAACACAGAAGTTTGCCCTTCCTGTTAGTATTTGTGTAACTTTAAGAAATGCCTTTGCATCATGTACACAGGTGCCATGTGATGCAGGAGTTACCATGGAAACAACACTATTGAATGGCAAAATCAGGCTTCAGAATAGCTTTATCTTAATCACCTTCAATTTTTCCGTATGTTCCAAGTATTTTTCTCTGTTCAACATGGAGTGAACATGAAACATTACAAATCTGTGGGCTGAAGGATGATATGCGTCACTTGCACAACTTTCCAGGCATTGCCATCCTGTTTTAGTGATAAATTCCTTTTGTTCCTATTATTACTTGTATAAAAAAGACAAGTAGTGGACAAAGCATATATGTACTTTACCTACTTATCTTCAGAAGGTATTGTAAGGCAGACAACTCCCAGTGGAGACTCTAATACTTTAAGCACTGCATAACTAACAGTGATCCCATCAAAGGTCCATCACTGGTGCCACACTGGGTTTTATGGAGTGAAGGAGAACGGTTAGTTTGAGAGGGGACCCAAGACATCACAGAACCTGTGGATACTTGTCAATTGAGCACAGCCACTATTCTGTCACATTAAGACCTCTATCAAACAATGCTTCCTTCCTGGAATATAAATTTTATAGTATGAAAGAGCTTTTATTTGATTCTTCGTATTATAAGATGTTCTTGAAGGAAACAGAAAATGTACATGGTATAATGCTGTACATAAAAAAGAACTCTTTTCTAGCAATAGTGATGACTGGGCAAACGTGTCAAATGTACTTATGTGACACAATTCAGATCAATACTTTTTTTTGTCGTATCATTTAAGCTTATTGACTATCTAACAGAACATTTTTAAACCTTTATGCTCTCATATTTAGAGAAGAATAACAAAGAATGGTGAAAAAATATGTCAATATTTAAGAGCACAACATATAGTTGCTAAGTATATATGTTATACTTAAGACTGACAGGAGCATGAAAAAACACCAACACATCTATACAGATACATATTTAAACTATGATCATGTCACACAACTCCATCTTTGTTGTTCAGCCACCTAAACTCTTGTTTTCATATTTGGGCAGGGGGGGAGGTTTCTTTTTTCTTGAGTAGCTAAGGAAAGTGTGTTCTTAACACATCATATGTGATGATAGGCAAAATCCTGCTCGGTCACAGCTGCAAATGAATCATCCCATGATTTCAGAGAAGGAAGGAACTAGTGTGGGCTGCGAATGGGCAGATACAGAAAGGGAGGAATTTCGAAGAGATGGATTTCACTTACATCAGCTGGTAGAAGCAAAGTTTTACTGAGGAATGCTTACAAGACAATGAAAGAATTAGCTGACCTGCTGAAAAAGTAGAGACAGAGCACACGAGAAACGTCAGTATGAGAAATAAAGGACAAATGGAAAAGTTTACAGTGAGGACCTCTAAGTAGCCATAAGATTTGTCTAGCAGAATTCAGGAAACACAAAATGAAAGGAAATTGCTGTTGATAATGTAGGGGGGAAGAACAAAAAAGATTTATGGGTAAGAAAGAGAAGATACAGCAGATGAATAATGCAAGAAGTAGAAATAAGAGAAGACTCTGAAGGAGTGTACTGCAAAGTCATGGTCACTCAAGAAAGGCCAACATATAGCCAGTAAGCATATAGGAAACAATGATGGCTGCTCAAAAATAGTTTTGGATGGCGATCTCCTAGATGGATCACCATTTAATGAAGAGAAAGCTGAACTGAATGGCCATTTTGGTAAGAAGAGCAATCACTTCACAAAAGAAAATCAGAAAAAAACTGTCAAAGCTAGGAGGAGGAAAGAGGTCAAATGAGCGGTCACAATCAGAAATGCAGTTTCCTTCGTACTTAAGAAGTTAAAAATTCTAGTGTTGTAATTGTACTTCCATCCAGTCACTTCCCCTTACCTCTGGTTTTCTCAAAATATGTTGCCAGTGCAGCTTTCCCCTCTCAAGAAAATGTTCTGTGCTTCTCTTGGCTTCTTTAAAAGTCAAACATCACATCTGGCATTAGATTTTGACACAGGTGTGGACTCATTAGTTCATATGGCTGTATAAAAAGAAAGAATGAAATGCACAAAAATTTCATTGTCATTGTAGTTAGTTATTAGTTAGGACAGGGATTTTATAGGCTATAGAGAATCTTTTATGAAATCACAGTTGAACATTCTGCAGTGAAAACTGCCACCCCAAGTACCAGAAACTGGTGAAGGAGGAAACCATGCCCTTGCTGCTCAGTAGCTGTGCGCAGTGTGAGGCTGTGGCTAGCCCTAATCATTTTAGCATCAGTACCAAGAAGTTGTTGTCATGATGTGACACAGAAGAAAGTTGCTTTCGCTCATCTCCCCAATCCAGTAGCTCATTGCAAATGTAAGGATGACCCCAGAAGTGTCCCCAGAAGAAGGTTTATTAGTATTTTAGTCTAATCAGTTTTGTGTGTAAAATACTGCTGTTTGTATAATTTGTTCTGCTTCCATTTTTAAGGTCTTGCTGGATCTAATTAAATATTTTTCAATAATTATGAAGCATGAATACCAGTCTGGGTATTCAGCTGCTGATAAACCTGAAAATGGATTCAAACTTGGAAAACAGATTGACTCAAAAAAAAAGGAAATCACAGGCTAAAAAGGTTACCCAAGGCAGGTCTCATTTGCAAAAGTAGCAGCACCATAGACATATATCACATAAAAGCCAAAGCAATTAATATCTGTACAACAAAGTGCATAGGAAATAGTTCATACACAATGAGAACTATGGATATTAAACTAGCTTATTAATCTATAAAGCAAACTTTGTAATCAGTCCAGCAATTTTTCAGTCTGAAATAAGCCATTTGATGGGAATCTAATTAGATTTGTGTTTCAGCTCTGGAAATACCATTGTGTGCACTTTTTCTGCTGCTTTACAGGCCATAACAAGTTGTTCCCAGGATGCTTAACAGACAAGTCACATTTTCATCATTCACTGGAGCTTTGAGTACATTTGGGACACATCCTGCAGAGCTGTTCATTGTAGTGGTTCAAGGACACCTGGTGCTGTGAAACAAATGCTTTATTTACAAATACAGATTTAATGAGTTTCTGACGTTCAGTAAGATATCCTTTGATCCTGAAAAAGAGCTGATACATACTAGTGTGATGCAAACAGAGAAGACAATTTAAACTAAGGCATGTCATAGCTATCAAAAGCATCCCAATGCTGTAGTACTGAAGTAAGAGTTCTTTGATGAAAAATCCACTGGGATTGTAATGTCATTTTAAAACCTTCCATGGAAAATAATGGAAAAATGACAGTAGGTAAGTGTCCAAGTCACTGATGTGATAGCTCAGAGCAGATTATTCCCTTTAATAATGGTGGTTTAGAGTCAGACAAAATTGAGCTTTATGGCATTTGGGTTCCTACTGTGTTTTTCAGAATCGTTTACAAAGTCTATTTATAATCACTCTGGCATTGCTAAGGTGTTATACTAAAGTTGTATAGCATTTCTGTACCCCCATTTGTGCCCAGTTTATCTTATGTTGTTGATTATGTAGCTGTGTTCAGTCATGTCAATGCCAATGGGTAGTGGCACAAGAACTGATGATCTCCAGCACCACTGAGTGGCAGTCCAGTTCTGCGTCCTTGTGTCTGCATGGCAAAACCAACACCCTCCCTCACCAGAGTGTTCGGTCCATGGGAGTAATGCATCAGCGTTTCAATAACACATTGTTTACATGACAAGCAGCCAATTCACCCACTTGAAAAATGGACTACATTCAGGAAAGGTAGTATAAAGAAACTCTTTTTGGTGGAATTTTAGCAAATAAATGCCATACATTCTCATCTGCCAAATTAAATTCAAAATACTTAAGAATTATAAGTACTTGTGAAAATAAAGAGGTTTTGTCTTCAGAGGAAGCTGTACAATGACTCTGACACATATATTTATGAAGCATTGCTGTTTGTCTTGCAGCAAGAGTATAGAGGCTCCAAGCAAAAATCAGAGCCTATGCAGAGTACCACCTACAAAAAACTAGCACAGAGATGGCTCGGATTTAGGGCACAAGCAACCTACTTCAGATAATATACAGGAAGTAGAAGAAAATTGGTGAGGAAGTCACAGTCATGCTCTTTCCCATGAAAGATAATTTCTGATGCTGATTTTAATGAAAGCTAGTTACTTGCTGACTCTCATGATACTAGCCTATATTCTCACATGAAGAATCCTCCATATTGCAGAGATGTGAGACTGATTACAATGTGAAGGAAAAATATGGTAGTAACCCTGGTCTCACACATCATTCTGGGGAGAAAAACAGTTTTGGCTTAGATACTTAAATATGTTCACTTCTTCCACACATAAGTTCAAAGCAATTAAAACCTGCCACTCGACAATTCAAGATATTCAGTAAAATAAATGATGCTTTGAGAGGCATCCTTCTCATAAAGACTTTCCATGCCTTTTATATTTTTTCTGCTTAGACAAGTATCTTGGCAGGCACGTACCTTTCTTCAATACAGACCCAATTATCACATCAGACTTAAAAAGTCATGATAAAAATCTGTGTCTAGTAACATGGAAAAAGAACTTTATTAGAATGAAGATAACTGCAGCCAGACAATTTACTTTTCTTTCCTTCTCTGAAAGCTTCAGTCTACAGCACTTCATGACACACTTCCTGCCAGGCTTTGTAATAAAAGCAAGCAACATATAGTTCAGATGTCTTCATATCCCTTGTTTTCTTTTTCAAGCCTCAGCATCCCTCCATCATTCTCCAGATTCTTACATTTTCTTTCATCTTACCTGTTCTTAATGCCTTTGAATTTCCACACATCTCTGTCATTTCTGTGTCCTGCTTTCTCCTGCATCTCACTCAAGACTCCAATGACAGTTTCAGCAGCAATTTTCATGGGAACTGTGAGCTAGCCGGAAGGGCTTTCAGATTCAAGGACAAGGAAATACCATTTGTGTTAAGGCATCTCATGCATTGTAGCTCCAGGCTTTGTCATCAGAAGACTGGTGTAAGAGATCCAGACACAGCCGTCACCACAGACACTTCTTTATCTGGCTCCTGTATGACAATCTCAATGCAGAGAAGAATCTGGACAAGGGACTGAAACTTAGGAGGAGAAATAGGTTCAGCAGCAGAGGATATTTAGAAAAGGAGAAAGGAAAAAGTGGAGATAAAAAGAAGGATAAGGAGAAAAAGGAAGAAGGTGAAACAAATGGGAAGAAGGGGAAGACTTCTCTCCTCCCTGTAAGGCCATAAGGAAATTGATGGGTACTTAAGTAACACCAGATTTTGCTTCATCGCCTCTAGTAAATTCTCTGCTAACTCTTAATCAGAGTTGAGCTCTGATTGTCACACATTTCAGACCTGGGACCTCTATTACAGAAGATAATCCCATAAGGGTGTGTGTAATTAGATGGAACAACAGGGTGTGACAGCAACTCCGTACCACAGAGCAACTATGTGGAGAGCAGCACATTCACCTCAGCTAGCAAGAGAATCTCTTCTGAAAACATATTTCGTATTCACCCTGACCTCCTCAAAGAAAAAAATGCCCTAAGGGATAATTTATCAACGACTGAAAAATAAGGAAGTGTCAGAGTTAAAGATCTCTGTGAGTCTTTAATCCCATACTAAATTATGATGCTGGCTTTAGTTATACAATCATACATGTTTTTCTCCTTGACCCCTGCTTCATTATGTGCAAAGAATGAGCTTTTTAGTATATTCTTTTAGCTTCATTCAGCATGTGGTGTATTTACTTTCCACTATTCAGTCTCGGCTGTGAGGACAGTCATAAATTTCCTGATGGCCTGTTCTGTGGCTCTCATGGCACATACATGTTTCACAAACATTCCTCTCCACAACACTTCCCTGAAAGAGCGGAGTTTTGTCACCTCCACCTTACAGCTGCGAAACTCAGGCTGTATGATATGAGCATCTGAGAATTCAGGCTGATCCATCTGAGTAGTTCACAATGAGTAACATTTCGTATTTTCAAAGGGCAGTTCCCAGTAGCTTCAGATACAGTTGTGAATGCTTAAACATTTCTGCAAATCAGCCTGTGAGATCTCAAGCTGGACAATGAAAACAGAGAACAAAATAACCGCCTGGGAAAAATGTGATTAAAGGAACTTGCCACACAGGGACTCTGCAGTGGAGACTGACTCCAGCTCTCCAAAGCGGCTACTGTCTAGTGATGAGATCTCCCTTGTATTTCCCTACACCACCAGGACTTTATGATAAGAAGTGTCACGCAACCTTGATAACTAGCAGTGCTACTGGCACATCACAGATACTAAAATGTGCTCTTTGCTCGTGTAAAATCCCCTGTTGGGCCTGAAAAGAAAGCGCAGACTATAATAAACAGGCCTTTGAAGATCACTGTGCCTTTCCTCATTTCTGGAGCAGTTACAAATGCTGAACACCTCCTTACGGGATTTAACTAGAAAAGAATGTCTAGCAAAAACTCTGTGACTCCCATTATAACATCAGGCACCATGTATTGAAGAAAAGCCACCCCAAAACAATAGAGCAGATTTTTCAAACTCTGTCTTTTAGTGCAGGCAAGATCTTCCTGTGGAACTGAAATCGATGCTCATGGAGAGGGGAGTAAGACAAGGAAGAACAGGCACTGTGAAGCGCCCTAGGATAAACAGCAAAGAAATTCATTGTATGGCAGGGATAAAACAATCAGGTCCTCTAGCTGGACTCACCTTGGGAGTCACTTTAAAGAGCACTGCTCTTTTAAATCCATAAAGCATTCTCCTTCCCGAGCTCTATGACACACGGCTCACTGACCACACATTTTCTTGCTTGCTCCTAAGAAATTCACAGTTACACTGTCTGCTTGAACACTTTTAGTGATTAGCTCTGGTAGCAGCCTTCCATCTCTCACTGGCTGTGCATATTTTCTGGAACGTATGGGATTTCCAGACTGTCCGAACAGGGAGTTAACTCCTAATGAGTTGATGTACACCCCTAGTAAGGATTCTCATCTCCTGGCTTGTGTAGCACATCTCAAGATAGTTGACTTAGAAATCTCAGAGCCACACTCCTCTGTTTCTGATTATCGAGTGCATCATTTTTATTATTCCTAACATCTTAATTTTGATATCAAGGACATATTTTTCCAGGTTCTCACATCATTTGTTTGACATGCAGATTTTTATGCATTTTTATGCTCTTTTTAAAAAAAATAAGTAAAGACTGAAAAATGTGATTTTTTCTTTTCCACTTAGTATTAAGAGCAAATTTGAATCTTCTCATTTTTCACTTTTTCAGCTGCTATATGCTATATTATTCTCATATTTTTAATGTGTATTATTGTTTTGCTCCATTCTTTTTCTTGTTCTAGATGCCCTGACTCTGAAGAATCCATGCTCATCCGTACTTATATTGATACTCATCTTCTCAGAGAAACACTGACACACATTGTGATGGATGTTATAACCCTTTGGTTGCTTGCTCAAAATGTACTGTGTACAAATCATATATTGTGTGTTTTGTTAAGACGAGTTTTGCTGGCTGTGAGGAGGAAGGCTGTTTGCCTTGTCGCTGCTGCTGCTGTCCTCTAGTTGGCTCCCCTGCCAAAGGGTGACCCAGAGGAGCTTCCAGAGGGACACCAATGGCCAGGACAGGAGACTGAGAGGGAAGAGGTAGAAACATAGGCTTAGAGGGTAACTCAGGTTGGAAGGGACCAGCTGTGAGGTCAGACCACGTTGCTTAGGGTTTTATCCATCTTGGGCTCTGCAGCAAAGCCTCTGAAATGATGGTGGGAAGGAAAATTGTCCTAGAACCTCCCCACTCCCCAAATCTGCTGAGGTGTTACTCCAGTTCAGGGAGCCGTGGGAAGTTGCTGAACTAAGAAGCAGGGAAGCCCATTTTCAAGAGCCCATTAAGCGAGAGTGTTTTCAAGACTATGATTTTAATCTCTTAATCTTTTGTATTTTATTTATTTCAAGTGCTACCAGACTTTTTTTTTATGCTGAAGCAAACCCAACCTTCAGAAACTGGAAGAAGTTGATGTCTTTTGATGTCTTTATTTCAGAAGAAAGAAGGGCACTTTTACCTCATGGTCTTGAGCAATGCTGGGTCCCGTTACAAACATGCATTTACCAGACAGGTTATTCCTGAGCCAACTAGTATACCTTCGGCTTTACAGATGGATACTTGTGTGTCTGAGAATTTGGTTCTTAAACAAACCTCCATCCTGCCCTTGACATTAATGCTGTCAGTGGGGAGGGATATTCATTGGGCAGACAGTCATAACCAGTGCTGGGACCAGGAAAGAACCAGGCTTAAAAGTAAGGCAAACCAAACCCTGGAGAAGTTAAGAAGGGTACCAAGCAAAGAGCAGAAAAAGGCAAACACGGACAGAAGGGCTCTAGAGTAAATGGCTCAAGGAGCAAAGGGAAGGAAACTACATTAAGTCTGAGTCTAGGCTAAGGAGCAGACAGACCTGGAGCAAAGCCCAGAAAGACCTAAGCTAAGCAGACAGGACCAAAGTAGGGAATACCATTACAATCAAGTAACATACTGAGAACGAAGACCAAGTGGTGAGATGCCTACCTGAGACACTGACAGGCCACCAGCTAGCTTCAGAAATCCATCCTCAGAGGTCAGCATTGGCACAGTTAGTCACACAAACTACTCATTGCAGACAGATGCCGGTTACAGAACTTGCCTGCCCAGGCAATACCTGGCAGGGGCTCGCAATTAAAAAGCTATATATAAAAATGAATGACTTAAGTATCCTCAAAACTTTACAAACAACACAAAAATGAGAGGGATCACAGAATTTTCACATCTAACAGACAGTGTGGCTGGAACAAATATATTAAAAGAATTGCCCTGGTGCTATCGAAGACATTTCTAGCTTAGACTAAACTCTTGTAAATAAATTTGTACATGACCAATTTACTCATCAGAGTAGACCAAGCTGAGTAGATACCACACAGAATTGAAACGAATATGTGCCAAAGCACATCCACATGTATGTTCCTCTGTTCAGTACTCATACAAGTAATTTTAAATGTTATGGCAGCATATAAAAGGACATTACTTTAACTCATTGCTTTTTCAGTGATAAAGTTTCCTGCCATCTAGTATCAGGCAATTATCACCTATAAATTTACACCCATGCCTAATGCTATTCCATTTGATCAGGCTACTGATGTAGTTTAATTTAAAGACAGTTGCAGCTATGTGCTGGATGGGTGTCTTTAATATCCACTCCTCTTTTAGTCAGGTTTCCTGATGAAGGGCTTATGAGATCATACTGTAGTATTCATGCAGACATATGTCTGCCAATCCACACTCTTCTAATAGCCTTTGAACCTGTTGGCCAATTTCAAGCATGTGTGACAAAGAGGAGCTAGCTTACAGATACCAAGTTTCCACACATCAAATTAAAATAGGCAGTTAAGCTGAGGAAAGAGAGATATTTGGAGTTACTGGTATTTCCATCCCCCTCCTCTGCCATTGATGGAAAGGCTGTATCATGAACACTTTAAGTCTACAGAATTCATATTAGAAAGTTATTGTGGATGCCCTGTCACAGAAAAAAGCTTCACAATTTGTAGTTTATTAGACATCAGAGAATCCACGCAGACAGTAACAATCTACAAAGCTTCAATAGTTCCCATGCTCACAAGTCTTCGTGCTGCACATTAAAGAAGCATTACTTACTAACAGCAAACTCTTATTTCAAAAAATTATAATTATGAAGAGCTTCCCCATTAGACTCTTGTTTGTAAAAAGTATTCTCTTGTCCTGCCCTAAATAAAATCTGAAGTATTTAGTTTAAAGGAAAACAAAAAAGCATGTACTGAAGCATGTACTGAAGCAGCATAGTAGCTTCCTTGATTTTTTTGGGGTGCCAATACTTCCTGTTTTGAATGCATGGGAACTTTCTGTGCATTTCTTTCCCAGTGTTGACATCATGGAAATTTCACAAAGTTTGAGAGCCTGGTAGAAAGCAGTATTCCAGAGGGACCGTCCTCTGGGCCCTATAGCGTTTGGCAGACATTCATACATAGGACCTGTTTTCTTTAGGTTTTGAGCAAAATCTCTTCTGGACAAATAATGGTTTAGCTAACAGCAAAATGACAGAAAAATTCTTTAACCAACTAGGGGATCCTCTTTATGTTTGTGATGGAATTATTGTAACAGAATTTTAAAAGATTAGCCTGAGAGCATCTTGTGACCAAAACCCTCAAAGAATGGAAACTCAGAGTCATAAAATCTTGAAGTGTCATTTTTAGTAGGATTTTTAACAACAGGTCTAAGAGACTGGTTTTCTTTTTCCTTTCCTTAAATTCCTCATGTACTAGGAATAGTTGAGCTCTAAGCCAAAAAATACCTGAAACAAGTAAAAGAACTTCTCATTTGCTATTTTAGGCATGTTTAAAGAAAAGTCACTGGGTGTAAGATAATTGAATATTTTTGTAGTGCATTTTTTATAAAACCTTGCTCAGGTAATTTGTTCTCTCCCCAGGAACAATCGAGAACACAAACACAACCTCACTTATTTTTAATTTGGTTTATAACAGACTGTATTGTCCTCAGGCAAGGCTGGAGCTCAGTTGTAAACTGACACTACTTTTGTAAACTGGCATGGCTTCACTGAAAATACTGTACCTGTTCAAGATATGTCTCGCTGTGCTCATGTGAAGTCTTCAGTAATAAGAGGAATGAATGGTATGTAAACAGCACAATGAATGTACAATGTCACTTTTTAACAGTATCTGTCTTAGCTCAGTAATAAGTTTGCCTTATTTAGGTATGGAATTAGCAATCTTCACTGAAGATTAGGAATGTGGCATAGTACACTTCCCGGAGGGGATCTTGGTTTCAGAAAAAAGGATCAAAATAGCAGTTAAAGCTTAGCAAATTTCAGGGTAGAAAAATCTTCACACACCACATTTCTGAAACATTCTTGAGTGCTTTCAACTTTACTACCATTTTCACTTCTATAAATTTGGCATAAAATCCCTGTTGCATGGGATTTTATGTCCATCCACGTCCATTTTACTTTCTTTTTAGGGAGGGATAAATACACCTGCAGAGTCTGTCTGCCCCGATTCATTACGAATGGCATGAAATCTTGTAAGGGAGATCCCACCAGCAGCCTCACTGATAAGCATTTGAGTATCTGGAGTTTGTGTGTTTTTTCAAGTAATTGTTTCTAGCGCTTCAAGAAGCAGATTTTTCTTTGGCCTGGCGAGAGCTAGATTTCATCCATTACGTCCTTCTTCCTCTTTCTCAGCTTTCACTAGCAGTTGTTAAAACAGTCATTATATAACACGTACCGAAGACTCTTTTCCTCTTCTAGTTAAGAAACATTTTTCAGTATATTTTCTTCTAATTTTTGTGACGGTGGCACTGCAACACCTTTACATGTATTCATGGAAAATTCTTTGCTGATCTGCATAGGACACTGTGTTTTAAACTGTAATTCTTCCTTTTGAAATATGGATTATATACACAGTGAAACAATACAGACACCAGTAGGAAATTACCGCCCTTATCACCAGAGGCACAGACACTTTAACGGACTTCAGAGACAGGATGACTTTTTCAGCTCAGTTGTGCGCTCTCTAAGTACTATGCACAGTATGGGGCAAATCATTGGACTTTTCGCCCAAGTAACAACTGCAAGATTTTGCCCGTTTCTGGAATAATTTGTCTCCAATATGGTCGCGCTTCTAAACTTGCTGCTTGGCAGTGGGGAGCGGGCGCCGGGCTGTCAATGACCAGATTTGGGTTCGACGTCAGCCGGGATTAATTTCCGAGGCAGGAGCACTGAAGCCTTGTGAAAGGCCTGCGCGATCTCGCGAACGCCCCCCGTTTTGTGAGGTCTCCCCCACTCTGGGCCAAGGTGCCGCAAGTCGCGGGTTTCGCCGTACTTCGGCTTGTCTGCGCCCGTCGCTTCAGCTCTCCCCTGAAGGAAAAAAGCCAGCCGGCCCCCAAGCCCCGCCATGACTGGGGTTTTGAGCACGGGAGTCTTGTCAGCGGGCAAGGCATTTCTGGGCTCGCCCCCTTCGGGCTTTGCCCCACGCAGGCCGAGCGCCAAACCCACCCAGGCGGCACCCCGCGGTCTCTCCCAGCGAAGCTCCCACACGCCCCCAGCTGCCATTCCCATTCTGCCCCGCAGGCACGTTTCCACAGCCGGCGGGCGCTAGAGACACCGCCGCCTCCCTCCGCCCCGCCGCCAGCGCCTCGGGCCCCGCCGCGCCCTGACGGGGCGGGAAGCGCGGCGGCG
>JAVJGG010000005.1:25513607-25529013 GCA_035590195.1 Aviceda cuculoides
ACCACTTTGTGTTTAAAAAAAAAAAAAAAAAAAAAAAAACAAACAAAAAAAAACCAACCAAACCTCTTTCTGCTTCCTATCTGGTCCTGTTCAGGTGTGTATTTAACAGCTAGATACAAATCTGCTGCTAGCTGCTTGTTGTAGTGAAATCTGCCATTATGTCCTCTGTCAGAGCTTGAATTTTCTCCTGTTGGGCCCAGAGGGATTTTTACCACTGCCTTTTCTGAGTGTCGGAGCATGACCCGTGGGATAGTGTTTTCTTGTGAAAAGTTCCCCTGGCAGCAGGTGCTTACCCACTGGTGTGGGCGTGGGGGTAACGATTTCCCCTTGCTGCTGCTCTTCCTTCTGTTTGGAAAGCTTTGGCTTGCCTGTTGCTTATATTAGTGCTTACTTGGATAAATACTAGCCCAGATTATGGGCTGGATGTCAGGAAGTTTAGATTAGATCAGCCCCTTGAAAATGTGCAGCTGTGTTCCTCCTGAGCACCGTGGGTTCTGTCCCAACGGGTAAAGACAAGTCGTGCCGTGATTCCAGGGTATGTACGGACCTCCCGATTTGGAACACATACGTGTGATTTTCTTCAAGCCTGATCTTGGAAGGTTTTACACTTTCTCTTGCTCCCTTCCTTCCCAAGGGCCATTGCCTCCAAATGACTTCAAGCCTGTTGATAACGTGCCCAGTGGCTGTGTCAGTTATCAGTGTTTGTCTGAAAACAGTAAAGATATGCAAACAGTGTGTGCTGACTTTTTAAAATCATGGTTTGATTGAGGGTCCTGGCTGGAATAGGTTGACATTCTCTCTTTGTTTCACTGTGGTGGTCTCCAGCACATGCAAAAGGAATGCTTTTTCCTCCAAGCTGCGGGCTTGAAGCTTTTGAAGGCCTGACAAAAACTGTGCAAGAGCTGGTAGTCATTGTCTGGTATGGTCTGATTGTCAACGTCAAATAAGGTAAGATTTAAAGTAAGCTTCAAGCGTCTCCTGTGTGCAACTGTCCCAGTGTGTGTATGATGGGACTCCAGCATTTGTCATTGCCAGCCTGGTGAGGGCAGAGCAGTGCACGTGAATCTCCTTAAGCTGATGTTATGCGTAACAGAACTGGCTAATCTGACAATGAATATTGCTGAAAAACTTAAGATGTGGATGCTTGCCGCAACACGCTGGTGTCTTCATAATTTGGTTGCTGTCAGAGCCTACAGAAGCAGAGACGTGAGAGAACTTTATCAGTCATTCTGCTGCCATCCTTGTAGCTTCTCCAGCGCATTGCTTGTAAGTGTACAGCTGGGTGCTGTCTATTTGGAAAGAAAGAAACTTTTTTTACTGTGCTCAGCTGATGAGCTGTGATGTGGAATGGTAGACAGGGTGATGCACCTGTGTGTGCATGAGAGGAAGGCAGGCAATGCTGTTTGTTATGCTTTTTGTAATTTTTGGCTAGAAGGATGCTTAGATAATTCATAAGCAATGGAAGCGCAAGGCTCAGTTTTAGTGGTTCCTCCTGTTTTTATAGTGGACCAATAAATGTACTGCCTTTACTCCTCCAGAAAAACACTAGTTTTGTGGATGTGAATGGATCGGTATTTCTGGAGCTGCAACTTGCAGTGGATCTTGAAAGATGTTTTCTTCTGAGGTGGGAATAAATCTGTTGTCAGTGCTCTAATTGTTGTTGGTTAAGTGACTGATTGTGGTAATAGACCTGATGATACCCTTCTGGAAGCTGTTTCCCAGGTCAGTTGAATCATGCACCTGACTGCAGGATGTCTCTTTCAAAGCAGTGGGAGTTGCAATTTCAGGACCTCCTTGGTCTTCTAATTTCATAAGCGTTTTTTTTTTTTTGACAGTGCCCTGGACAAGGAATGACCTTCAGACTAAATCCTGCAGTTAACATTTGGTTTCATTCTTCTACCATCCTCATGTATAAATAAGCATCACTTCTTAAAGTAATTTATGAGACTGAGAGACCCAACTTGATTTCTGCAGGTTTCTCATCTTAACACACTGTAACACTGCTATTTGCAGCATATTACATTCTGGACAGCCTAATAAAAAGAGGGGACATCCAAAAATGCATGATTTGGTGTTTTGTAGTCAAGACTTAGTGCTTAACTAAGCACATTATATTAGTGGTGCTTCAGAGAAGACATGCTCCTACCACTTCCTAATTTTCTGTTCTTAGTGGCAGTACTGGTCTTTATTGTCTCTAGATAGCATGTGTCAGGACTTGGAGAAATTTAGTTCTGATAGCTCTACAAACATAATTTATGCAGTTTGAGACTACAGGGTCTCTCCTTCGGCTTTTCTGTATCAGCGAGCTCCTGACACTGTTCCAGCCCAGCAGCAGTCATGGATGTAACATGAACATCTTCATTGATTTTGAGCACTGTATAACTTGTCCTCACAGAAATCCTCCTCACCACGTTTTGTGATGTTGCCATTGTTTTTTGTGATGTTGCCATTGTTCTTCTGTACTTTGCTGTGGTCCCTTTCCTAAATAAACCACCTTTGCAAGAGTTTATGCTGGGGGGACCTTCAGTTGCAGAACATGGCCAACCCGTAATAATGGCACAGGCGTAACACAGGAGGTTATCCAAGGGCAGTGGCCCCTAGGGGTTGTGGTAGTATGTGCAAGTAGAAGCAGCACAATTTTTTGGCAATTTTCTCATTTAAGAAAAAAAAGGCAAAATATAGCTAACATGCAGGAAAAAGTCTGTATGGACTTTGTGTCTTGAGAAAACTGCCAGCTTTTTTTTTTTTTTTTTTTTTTTAATCTGGTCAGCATGTGAGGCAGAAAGGAGGAGCAGCTGCTGTTGCATTGCTTGTAATTGAGGAGGACTGTACTGTAGTGGCTTGGGCAAATCAAGGTTGTAAGTTGTAGATGACCGTGTCATGGGTGGTAAGGATCTCTCAACCCATCATTAGTAGTGTCACTGGATGTTTGAGCCAAGCCAGTGATGTTGCCACATCCTTCACCTTGTGAGGTTTTTCTGCCTGGGGATACACTGTTTCTGTTGAGCAGTGCCTAAGCTTTCCTTCACATCCACAGCAGTACCGTCTAATTTAGACTGTGTGGCTTTCCTTCACATCCACAGCAGTACTGTCTAAGCTTTCCTTCACATCCACAGCAGTACCGTCTAATTTAGACTGTGTGGCTGCAGCTAATAAACCCTCCTGGCAGGTAATAGAAATTCTACCTTGAATTTGCGCTTGTGAACAAAAAAATCACATAAAATGAAAGAGGAGCAAGCTTCCTGATAGTTTTCCTTTTATTTTGAATACTTTGCACATTGAAATCTTCCAGTTTTGGCTATGTGTACCACCTGAGAATTTAGAGCAAGGTAATATTAGTGTTGTGCAAGGAAGCACTAAGGGTGATTGGAAGCAGTGGTACTGTGTTTTCTTCTTCTTCCAACCCCAAAAGTATGTATTGAATCTTATAATTTTTTTGCCCCATTTTTTCAAATCTGCTGTGACATGGGAAAGAAATCAGTCTATCCTCTCTTCCTTGGAACCCGATTCTGCATAGCAGTTGTGATTCTGCTGCTTTCTAACTTCCACTCACATTGGTGGGATTTGTAGATATTTGGAACGAACAGATTTAGGATCAAGTTTTTAAGGAATTGTAAGTGTCTAATAATATCCATTGAAATGAATGCTGCCTGGCTTGGTACCTATAGCAGTGTAAGCATAGGGTTCATTCTAGGCTAATATACTCTGATTTTAGAGATGGCAGTGTAGATGTGCATAATTGAAACCTGATTTTCTTAGCATTCTTGTATAAAGAAAACACCTAAAAGCTATACAAGAATTAGTCCAGCTTCTGTGGGAATATGGTGTCTTTTAAAGGAATGTGTTCAGAAGAGCAAGCTATAGGAGGAGTTTTAAAGGACCAGAAATACATTTTATTTTGGTCTTTGAGAAATCTTTTCCTTTTTGGTGTCTTTAGGCTGCATTATTTATGCAACATCATTACATTACTAGACCATGTCCTAGCAAAGTAGAGTTCAGCCTTAAGTCAACTTTGTATGTACTTTTATATAACCTTTTATCCCATGTATATCTTCGCAGGTGACATGGCTCACCCTGCATGGCATGTCAACAGTGAATTGGTAGACAGGTCTCTGCAAAATGGTCCTGAAAAAGAGAGTGGTTTTATGTGATGATGAAAAGGGAAAAAATAAACCCCATCCTAATGTTAGAAATGACATTAATATGCTTCTTAATAGGCATTCAGAAATCAGTGAAACCATGGACATTTTTTTGGGTAATCCTCGTGATTACCTGTGTGGAGCTCACTGCATCTGCCTTGATGATGAAGGCACAAACCTGTGCTGACTAGATTTGAGCCAGTAGCTCAAGGAGAACTGCTCATACCAGTAAGCCATGATCTCCAGCAGAACTAGGAAGGCCAATCTGGCCTGTAGGCACTTGCATTTTTTTTCTTTAAATTTGCATCTCTTTCTGTAGAAGATAGATACCTAATTATTCATGAATCCTCAGGAACTGCTTCTGTACCTTGAAAATTTTCCAACTCTCAAGAGTCTGTGGCAGACACTAGGCAAGGGTAATAGGAAAAATAGTAATTTTTTAACCTCTTGTGGCTGTTTCCCAAGGTGTAGGGCACAGTTTAATTTTGTGCGGTTTTCTAGGAATGTGCAATTTAATTAAAAATGCAGGCTTATTGTAGTAATCTTCATGTGCTCATGGGTAGTCATGTGTAAAACAGGAAAGTTGAGTTTTGTACCCACAACCAGCTGGTCTGTAAGTCCTGTGGATCATAGGAAATACATACCGTTTTCTCGTACCAGTCTTATAGTTATAGTCCCTGAGTTTAAAAATAATTTGTCAGCCACCTGTGAGGTTGACTACTGTGAACAAAAACAAGCTTTTACAGAAACAAGAGTATATTGTGTATATGTGAAGGCATATCGTCTGGGTGGTGGTGTGTGGCTTGCGATATGGATCTGGACACTTGAGCTCTGAGCATTCCTGCAAATTACCCATGATGAACAGCACATGCCTCTGCTTCCCTAAAGGCAAAAGGTCTCCTGACAGTGAGATGCTTACTTTTGGGGGAAGAGTGGCACAAATTGTGTCCTAACGAGAAGTGCAGCGCCTAGGTAGTCACAGGGAGGATGGATGCAGAAATATACGCGCTTTCTTATCCCTCTTTGCTTTTAATGTACCCTTGTGTTACACAGTCCAGAAGTTGGTGTGCGGGTCTGGCACTGGGTAGAACTGGCCTGTAGACGAACTGTACCTCAACCCCTTTGCATATTTGGGTTCTTACTTGCTCTTTATGCCGCGCTGCTGTGGGAGCCTTGCGCAGCCGACTGCTGGAGAACTTGCTTCCCCAGGAGGGCGACCCGTCAGTGCTCCGGCAGTGGCCTTATTGCGACGTGTGCGAGTCCCAGCCCTTGCCAAACGTGGAGCAGGTTGTTAACTCGCTGTTGCAGCTGTGCAAGCAAACCCGGATTCGAAGTGCAAATAAGTACATGCTTCAGCTGTTCGCAAGTGGGAGGGGACCAAGGCATGACCCTGTGTAGGAAGCTCGGCTGAAACTAAATGTTGGCATGTCTGTAGAATAAAAGGTGTGTTAGTGGGGAAAAGGGGGATTTCCTTTTTTATAGGCCACCCTTTTTTCTCTAAACATTTAAATGCTTTTGCCAGGTAATACAGAAAAACAAGACCTCTTGTTCTGCTCTCCCCCACCCTTACGCCCCTCCCTCCCAAAAAAATGTAGTCGTCTGTTTATCCAGGGATCTGAGTCATCTGTGTTTGTTCAGTGATCTGAATATTGAACCTAATCGTGAAAATCCTGTGAAAGCATTGCAACATGCTCTGTTCATGACCTTGTAGTGATTTGCCCCTGGCCCTCCCCCTTTGGTAAGTCACAGCTCAGGTTACCCAAATCAATTTTAACTGGAAAATTTTCTCAAGGTTTATTTCTTTACTAAAATTAAAGGACGTATTCTGATGAATGTTGTCATATCTTGGAAATAATTTCCTTGGAGCTGGAAACCTTTTTCTGCAAAGCAAATTGCTCTGTAGTGCTGCTAGTCAGCATTTTGTACGGGTACCAGAGCGTGGTCTGAAGTTGTTTACCCCATCTGTTAGAAAAAAAAAATAGTGTGTGATTTTTAATATGGAAGATAAATTTAATCTTCCCTCTGATTTAATAATGAAAAAACCCTCTCCTCTCAAATTTGAGCACAGCAACTTTCATTGTCAAAAATTAAGGCGTTAGAGTGTTTGAATGAAAAAAATGACAAAAGAATGAAAACAGGTCTGCAAATAGTGACAGCAATTGGTCTTACTCCCTCAAAGACAGAAATCCATGTTCATTTATTAATTGAAAATGCAGATTTATTTTCCAGTTTAGGTGTGGCCTCAAAGACATTGTGAGTAGGACTCTCACAATAAGGGCTTAAAATATATACTTAATGAATAAAAGATGATTTTGTATTTTCATGTTGATGCATATTTTATGTAAAAGAGTTTCAGAGACAATATAAACTATGCTTGGGAGTGACCACTCCTAACAGTTTGAGTCTGTTGTTGGATATTGTAATTCAGTTGTCTGAGAAAGCTCTAGTACCTTTATAAACTTTACGTTATAAATTAGTTTGGAAATTTGATATGTTGCTGTGTGATCTGCTTATTGCTCATATATAAAAATATAATTTATTACTTTTGTTTGATCAGTGTGACAATATATTTAAAATAGGGTATGACAGCAGGCAGTTTTGTAAACTCTTCAGTGTCATGTTGATGGCTATATAACATACTGTGACAGTTCAGAATGAAACCCATAGTGACTTGTGCAGCCAGCTGCAACAAATAAACATGTTTTACTGCTTTCTATCATTATGTTTACAGCACAGCAGACTGGCTGTTGTCAGAGAAGCTTGGATGAAAACTTTTTGGTGAAATGATGTAACTGCTAATGTGGTGAGAATTATCTTTGTAGTTTTATTTCTCATAAACTAGTGTCCTTTCATCTGACTGCTTGATACAGATTTCTAACTGTAGTTGACATCTAAATTAGTTACAAAACAATAGCTGAAGTAGGGGCTGGCAATTTTTTAAGGCCGCCTTTTTTTCCATCCTCAAATGAACCAGCACAAGCGTTAATCAGGACCTTGCCCCTGCCCATGACTCCTTGAAAATCGCGTGGCAGTGAATTGCAGCGATATGACTGCTGTTCTTTGCTGGTAGGTTTGGATGCACACCAAGGCTGTTGGGGAGGTTGTTATTGTTCCTGCCTACTGAGCACGTGGGCTGAGTTGTACTGCTGGTGTTAGTGCAATTCCTGGTCTGTTGGCTGAAGAACTGCCTCTGCCGTAAGTTGTGCGAAGTGCTGGGTGCCTGGAGCCTCCTTGATGTCAGCTGGCGCTTGAGGATGCTTAGTGCTTAAACGGGGCAGTATGTATGCGTGTTAAACAGGGCAGTATGTACGCGTGCTAAGTCGTAAGCAGGAGGCTGTGGAGGTTTGGCGTGTGTGTTGTGTTCTCCTGTGGCTATGGAGCAGGTGAGCAAGTCGATTGATGGGTGTGAGTTAGTGCTTCGTAATCTTTTGTCACTAAACTAAACATCAGTCATTATTACGCAGGGCAGCCTGGCGTTGCGAGCACATTTTTCATCCTGCAGGGTGTTCCTGCCCAGAGGCTCGCTTTTGCTGATCAGAAGGGATACAACTTTTTTCCCAGCACTTCCATTTGGTAACGAAAAGCTACCAAGCACTTGCCAGGTTATGTGCTGTAAAATGTACCTTTTGTAATTAACTTATTGCTGAATTGCTTTTTCGAGTTTCATGGTTTGCTCTTTCATGGGCCTCTTTGTTCAAGAGGAGCTTCTGGAGTATTTGCCTATTCTCTTTCTGAGCCATGTTTTTATGCCGCCCCAGTTTGACAGTGTTCCTGACTTTCATGGACGTGAATCCAGTGTGTCACAGCACGCTGGCTTTCAGGTCATTTGGAGTAATAATTCACTTTGGACTATCTTCAAAATAAGGTGCCAAAGTTGCCTCCCAAGGAATTTGTCTGGTTGGCAGGAGGGTGTTGCACAGGTAACATCTGTGTAGCAGCGTGTCAATAACACCTGAAGGAGTTAATGGTGGTGAGATCGTTCAGGGCACACGGTAGGTGGGCGGGTGAGCTGTAGCCTGGCTCTCACAGGGGTTACAGAGGAAATTTTCTGGTGTGTAATTTACGTCCAGCAAGAAGGGGTAGTAATTGGCTGTTAGTTATTTACACTGAAGGAGGACAGCCAGGGGGACCTAAATGGCTAAAAGCTCATAGAGAGCTTGTTCTTATGAACTGAAATAGTGTTCATGCAGTTACATTATTGGTGAAGATTATGTTTCCTAGGTGAAGGGAAGCAGTCTTTTTCTTCCAGTTGCTGTTCATGATAAGTGAAAACCGAGTTATGTTCCATAATACGGTCATTAAGCATTTCTGTAGAAGTCATGTGGCCATGTGTTGGCCACAGCTTGGAGATGTGTCTGCCTAGACTTTACCCTCACTGATTTTATGTAGGCAAAAATACATATCTAAGCAGCGAAAACTCAACTTAGGCAGACAGAGCAGAAATAAAAGTTGTCCTCCTTCCTGATTTAGCTTTGTAGACAAGTCCTTTCTTCTAGCAAACTGAATGATTCTCTCTCAGTGGCAGGGCTCTGCTCATTTCTTTTGGTCTCTAGGAAGTCCTTTCTGTCCCCTCTGCCTTTTAGCTGGTTGCCCTGTGGTCTCCGTGTTGTCTCCGAATAACCTGCAGGCTCCAGTATCCTTGTGCTGATTCTTCTGCCTGCCAAATCTTAACCTCTGCTGAAGAAACAATCTCTTGCCTTCTTCCAAGGAGTTTGCCTCCTCTTGTTGCTGTACAGGAATATATTGCCGCATACTGGAGGCTGAAAAAAAACAAGTGCAGCCTGCAAGTTCCTGATGGAGAGCGGGGACTAGGCTGTTAGGCCACCAGTCTGGCATGGGAAGGAGAATTTTATTTAGCAAGTGAACATTTTTGAAGTTTTTGCAGCAGGATCATTTGGCTTTTATTAAAAGCTGCTGAGGAGTGTGGTTTTGATGGACTTCTCACTTCTGAGCACCACTGCTGTAAAGCAAAGTAACCAAATTTATCTTGAGTGTTTTATTATAAACAGGGTGGAAGTGCAAGCTAATACTTTTTCTGTGTTTATCAGCAGTCCTTGCAGGGAGATGTGGAGGGTTAAAAATGTTTTCCGTTGCTTTTTGACCATAAGAAGGTAAGCTGTTTGCCTGTAGTCCTCTTTACCTCTGTTTGTGTTAGAAACATGGTTTTTATTGCTTGTGTGGTATATTTGCCTGATGCTTTCTTCCAAGGAGGTAGCCATTGTTGAGTTTATCTAGGAGGAGATTCTAGTCATCATCTTTTCCTTGCTCCTGCAGCTTCCTGCAAATAACAGACAACACTCTTTACTCCTACTGTTCCACCAGGCAAAATAGATCCCACAGAGCATGAAGGACACGCGTGTACGTAGTAGACTTGCAGCATGCACTAGCTTCCAGGACTATGCTTGCAGCATGCCAAGCACCTGGGGCTCTCGCTGGCACCACCCAGAACCAAGGCAGTGCCTGTAGTTTGTGCACCAGTTTTGAGAAGCTGGAGGAAGCCGTGGGGTAGCCACTGGGATTTCTCGTGAAATTTTAAAGGCAGAAGTAGCCTGCTGTGGGCGTGCTGCAGGCAAAGGAGCCGATAAGGACATGGAGTGACTTTTCTCATGTGTTAGGTTTGAACCAATTAATTTGTTATTCACAACAACTTTAGGGAAATGCGAGGGCATGTGGGAAGCTAGCTTTTGAAGGCAACAGGGGAGATGAGCCATACCCACTGATTTAAGAAGCTGTTAGTATAAGGCTGAGGTTTCCTGGCATACACCTATACAATGCATGAAAACAGTAGTATTCAGGAGAGCTAGCATGCTTAGGTCCCTGTCCCTCAGCTAGACAGTGGTGCTTCTGAAGTCCTGTCAGGTTCAGCCCTTGAGCGGTGGTTCAGGCTTAGGTGCCCATGTGAGATTGATATTACTAAATTCTCCTTTGGGTGCAATAAACCAGCTGAATTCCCTGAAATGGTTTGAGAAGTAAGCAGTGGCATTTGTAACCTCAGCTTTGCTCCATTTTGTAGAAAGCTAGTGGTTCCCTCCTCTCCTTGAAGGAGTTTATAGCTGCATCTCACACCTTCTGTTTGGGGAGCAGTGACCGTCTGTCCTGTGCGTGCGGGAGGAGACGTGGTGCTCTTGGGGCCGGAGAGCGCGCACAAAGGGGATGATGCCTGCCGCTGCTACGTGAGCCCTCCTCCAGGAGGAAGGGCAGGCTGACTTACGCAGCCCTGTGCAAAATACACGAACAAGTGCCGTGAAAAGTGTCTTCTCCTCTAGCAGTACCTCTGCTGCGGCGGCAGAAGAGCTGGTGCTGTCACGGTGCGTCAGGTGTGTTCTGACCTCCTTGTTCAGGTTTGGCTTCTCAAGAAAATCAGAGGCCAGAGCTTCTACTGGTAAGATCCCAGGTATGCCGGAGTGCACGATGGCATCAGGTGACAAGAAATCCAGGTCTGTTGAGGTGGTGGCAATTCTACGTGGGTTCAGTCTCAGGGATTTATTTGCCGTAGGAGCAGTCCTGGTGAAAGTGTCGTGGCTTTATGCCTCCCAAGTGCCTGGCAGGTTAGGTACCCAAACGTTTTGATGATCTGGGGTTTATAATTGAAGTACAGTGAGTTTTATTGTCATTTTACAGTTCAGGAAACTGAGGTACAGTGTTCATGATGTGACTTTATCTGAATGAGCGAGAGAATCAGATTCTTCTAAACTTAACTGCAAGATAAATCTCCTCTCCTCTGTGTCAGTGTATCAGTAATGTTATATCCTGTATGGGGCTTCAGGTTATTCTTCACTGGCTGTGTACCCAAGTGTGGTTTCATGGTTTCATGCAAACTGGTGGATATCACCTGTGAGCCCCGAGAGAGTCACTGGTTTTAGCAGCATTAACCCTTCCTGTTGTTTCTGTGGTACGTTGTGCAGCGGTGGGACTTGAGCTGGCAGTGGCATCACTGGGTGGAAGAGAAGGTGTTCCAGGCATTTATTATGCATACTGGAAGAGGAGATTATTGTCATGGCTCCCTAAATACTTGGGCAACAAACCAACTCTAAGCATATAGAAGTACAGTTTGGGGGACAGTATGTTTGGATAAATGAATGCATGAAAGATGTTACTGATGATTGATCCTCTACTTAAATTATGAATGATCTTGCAATTTTTTTTAATCATATGATAAATAAATTAATCTTTTCTTTTTAGTTGATGTCCATCAGCATATTAGGTGTTTCGGCTTGGATGAGAGACTACCTGAATAATGTTCTCACTTTAACCGCAGAAACAAGGTAAAGCTTTCCTTAAACCCATTAATCTGTGTGGGTGATTGATTGTGGTATATGTCGTTCATTCTTTATGGCAAGTTTCCTAATGAGGATTTCTAGAATTAAGAAGCCTTCAGTTGGGCTAATTATTGTTTTGTTGAAAGGTGTATTTATACCACCATTTCTGGCATCAGTTGAAATTAGAGAAGGGGGAAAGATATGAATTCAGTCTTGTTTTATTCCTGTGCCTTTCTCTTCTGACAGGGATCAATTTTTGGCCCTTTGCCAAGATGTAACCATATTATATTACTGTTTAGTTTTGAATACTTTATTCAGTCCAGAGATTTAGGAATGCTGTTAGTTTTATTACAGCAGTGCTTATGAGCCCTAGTGATGGAACAAGGCCTCATTGTGCTACATACTGTGCAAGTGCAGGATAGGAAGATTGCCTTCACTCCAAAGAGATTTTGTATGATGTGTTACTTCCTGGTATGTGAATAGAACCACGTAGAAGATGTTTCTGTGAAATGTGTAGGGTGCTGGAAAGAATGCATCTGCTAATCCACCGTTTTTGTTTTAATGGCTATATTAGTTTTTCTTCTGTATCATTTTTGTGTGATTATGGTTTTTTTTGATTATGGTTCTGATTGGCTTTAGGGTGGAGGAGGCTGTCATTTTGACTTACTTTCCTGTGGTCCACCCGGTCATGATTGCAGTCTGCTGTTTCCTCATCATAGTTGGAATGCTGGGCTACTGTGGAACAGTGAAAAGAAATCTTTTGCTCCTTGTCTGGGTATGTTTCATAACCTCTAAAACCAGCTAACTTCTGCTTTGCTTCAACAGTGTAAGAAAAGTTTTAATCCACAGGCACTAGATAAATACTGATTATTTTTTATTACCATGTTGAATTATGATATCGGTGAGGAATTGTAATTGCAAAGCACACAGTAGGAAAGAATTTATTGCCTAGACTGCATTATGCTGTGACTGAAAGACAAGCAGTGTCTCATTTGCAAAAATCCACTTCATTTAGTAGAGGAGTTGCTGAAGGGAAAAATAACTCAAACACTTAAGTACTAATAATTACAGGAACGTGAGTCTGAGTGCTCTGAAACAAACTCTTATGCTACCCTTTTGACTCTTGGCTGTGCAATAGCTGAATAGCCTTGACTTTGCTTTATTCACAGAGTTGATTGTGTGTGTAAAGTAACAGCATTTGTAGCTGATGAAGGTTAATTCTGAGTGTATTCAGAAGCTTTGGCTTCTCTTACGTGGATGTGGAATTTTGCAGTTGCATTTGGTTGTGAGCAAGTTCAAAAATAAATTCCAAGTACCCAGTTTTTCCTTTGTTTGGAGGCTACATAACTGAGCCAACAGCAGCTGAAAAGCAATAGTCTCTCCGGCACAAGGCTCTATGTACAATTTAACTGTTATGAGGCTTTGACTGTCAAGGGACCCAAATGTCTCCTTCTTTATCTGGAAGTCAGTGAGTTGAGGACAATTAAAAAAAAAAAAAAAAAGAAAAATAAACAAAATCACAAGAAAAACCAAACGCCGAACCAAAAAGCCCATAAAACTTGCACAAATTGTAAAGGTTTCGAGTTTAAAAATATTTAGACCATTGGCAACACTGAGATCAAGGAGTGTCATACCTGTATGCTGTTAGAAGTTTAGCCGGTAGCCCTTTGCAGAGTTGGGCTTTGTCTTTTAACATGAGGATAAGCAGGATTCAAGGCAGACTGTGAGCCCTAGAGAGTGGGAGCAATGGGTGTGAAAGAGGTGTGTCAGACTTGGCTACTGTAATTGGAGCAGGAGGAAGCGGACAGGTAAAATCTTTCAGCTCTTGAGAATATCCAGGAGTCTTACACAAGTAGAGTTGGGCTTCTGCTCTTTTTTCACTTCAGTCTGTGTTGGGTTCTCGCAAAGATGGTTGCATTTTTCTTGTGGATCTTTGCGGGCTTAATTACACGATACCTGGACCTCACAGATTTTGCACAAAACGACAAAAAAAATAGTTGGCTGACATTTACGCAACCTTTGCTTTGTTTAATAGGAAATATTCTAACTACAGCTAAACCACTTGTGAAACTGTACTGGGGTTTTGTATTAAAATGTCTTTTTTATTTGAGAGGGTTGGAGTAAGCTTTATTTGAGATTTCCAGCTGGAGGTCTGCAGCAGAAGTGTTCCTCAATTGCAAGAGGGGCAAATGCTGTTTCTCCTTTTGGATATTTGTTAAGCCAACAGTATAAAGCTTATTGTTTCAAAGCTATATAGTTAGGAAGAATTCTCATTTAGATCTGAATACTTTGTAGTAATATAATAGTCATGCATTTTTTACTTCTAGATCTTAACCTTGCAGTGTTAAAGTCAATGGGAACAGGTTCTAAGACAGATATTACTTAGTTATGAGCACTTGCATAAGAACAATGGATTAACGTAATTTCATACCATGCAAATTTATCTAGTAATCTTTCCTATGTACCTTAAAAGGGCTTTGTGCATATTTTTGTTTTATATAAATAGTGAAAGTATTAAAAGATGGTAAACTTATAAACCCTTAGTTTTTATAGTAAGGTTATAAGATTATTTTAATAAAGTGGTTTTTTTATTTTATAGTGATGATAGTTTTTAATGTGAATTAAAATTAATTAAAAGGCAAAAGCAACTATGTGATGTAGACAAATGCTACATAGCATCTGGGAAAAAAAAGTTATTGTTTTTTGTCTAAGCCTTGAAAAAATAATCCTAACTAATTAAAAAGAAAATGAAATTAAAACTAGTTTTGGCCTTCAGTTTATTTAAACTGCCAGTGAAAAGAAGAAATCATTTGTAGCTTTTAATACCATCTGGAAATAAATTATTTAAAGTGTGCCTAGGCAGTCAAATTATACTAAATCAAAACAAGACATTTCTATCATTTTATGTTGCAATATTTCATTTTCAGGAGCTTGAGAATTTGCTCTTGCTAAACAAACTGATAAGCAAAACTAAACGATATCTTCCTAAGTATGTCATTGTCTTTGATTAATTGTTAAATGAATGCAGTCATGTTATAGCACAGAAGTATGCAGACGTTAAGTCAATGCTTCATTCATCAGACTAATCAGAAAAGTGATGGATCAACAAAATGAGCTTTTTTACAACCAGATGAACTAAAAGAAAAGAACCTTCATGTAAGACATTAACAATCTCTTCAATTGTGCTTTTAATCTTCTTTTTGAAGTACATGAACAGCCATAATGATGGCATGCAGAGATATTTGGACACAAATCTTGACGTTCCTGGCAGCATGCTAATTGCTAGTGCTAATGTCGTTAATTGAATTGGTTTTTTGGAAAAATCTAATAAAGCATAAGGACCATAAAAAATATATATTATGGTTTTAGATATTTTTAATACATCTGAATACATAATTATTTTCATTTGTTTTTGAAATTTTATCTTGGCAATTAAATGCTTGAAACCTTCCCATCTTCACATGGGGCATAAATATAAATTGAACTAATGTTTAGTCAGCTTAATAGTAAGAAAAAATAACACCTCAGTCTTCTGAGGCGCATGCTCTGGATTATTTGTAGAACCAGCATTTTAAAGCTATGATAATTTAATTTTAATTGCTTCAGGAATGTGTAGTCCTGAAGGCTAGTTGGTGTAAAGAGCCCACGTGCCCCTTAAGTGTCTATAATGTAATTTTGTTGTGTGTTGTGAATGACCAACGTCCTCATGTAGAAGTGACTGTGATGCCAGCCTAAACTGGAAAATCTGGACTCTTCCAAGTCACTGACTTGAATGTATAAAAAGTCAAAGGATAAGAAACTAGAGTCCAGGTTTTATGATGCTTGTTACAGTTTTTCAAACCAGAGTCTTTAAATTTATATTTTTTCAAATCCAGAGCCATCATTTGCCTCTTCTCTTCTGAGGCTCTCTACGTTTTGAATTGTTTTTGAAGTCTGGCGTGGACGTAGCCTCACTGCGGGGGGGGGGGGGGGGGGGGGGGGGGGGGGGGGGGGGGGGGGGGGGGGGGG
>JAVJGG010000005.1:25530767-25547931 GCA_035590195.1 Aviceda cuculoides
CCCCCCCCCCCCCCCCCCCCCCCCCCCCCCCCCCCCCCCCCCCCCCCCCCCCCCCCCCCCCCCCCCCCCCCCACAAACCAAAAAGCTTCCTTGTGTATTCACAGCTTTGCCCTCTAGCCTACTAAAATTCAGAACTGTTTTTAAAGAATGAAGTATTATGTTACAAAAACATGAAATTGCCCAAGGTAAAACCCATTAACTCCAAATATAACTCATGTGCAGGAAAAGAACTCTTTAAATGCCTGTCGTTGTGCTGCCCTCGTTGAAATCTATCACTGTTGCACAGATTTCCTGTTTATTTAAACATTTCCTGGCAGCACTTGGGTTAGTCTGTATTTATACTAAAACCTGAGCGAAGGAGTGAGGACTACATGAGGCTAACACCGCCCCCCCGCCCCATCCCCAGTCCACTGCATTGGCTATGCAAGCGCTCTGTGAAACCGAGTAATTCTTCATACCCAGGCAGAGTGTTTGTGTCTGTTCTGTATCTGAGATAATATAATCAAATGATCTCGATTTCCTCTAATAGAGCTGATACTGTATCTTGGTTTAAATGTATAGGTTGATTAAATTAAAAGTTGCCTCTTATCCTTCTGGTTGTTGTAGTGTTGTCATAATGGCTGGGTTTAATATGAATATTAGTAATAAAACTTCAACTATGCCTTAACTCTTCCAGGGGAGAAAAAGTTCCTTTTAGAAGGTAGATTTCCTATAGTCCATCTCTGACCAGAGGAATGGTTTGGGGAAAGTTTGAAGTGAACTGAGAAGGCTCTTTTACAGCTCCTTCCTATTGGTGGGCTCTCATTTTTATTCTGTCTGCTCATAACTCAGGTGGTGGATGTGTGAGCCTGGTATGTGCTTTATGCCTGAATGAGCATTATGCTTGGGGCCCTTCTTCAGTCAGCGTTACAGTTTTTTTCCTAAAGAAAAAATTTGTAACTACAATTTTGTTCCCAAAGATTCAGCCCGATCATCTTTGTGCTCGCTCTTCTGTATCTTTTAACATCTGAGAGAGATGGGAAATGTGTTTTCCCCCCAGTGCCCTTGCTGGTCTAATATCAGAGTTGTGACTATGCCAAGGAAGATGGGAAGGGTCAAGTGAAGTCAGGAAGGAAGAACTGAATGGGGGGAAGAAAAGATTAGAGAGTAAGAAAAGGATGTTTAATGAGGTGGTCTTTGCAATTACAATGAGGAGCTAAAGCTTGAGCTTTCCATAGAAAGTCCCATGTTGGGAGGATTTTGACTGACTAACAAACTGATAAAAACAGAGACATTAAAGCTATGGTGAAAAAGGGAGAAGTGAGATTTGGAAGAGGACTGCTGACGTCAAGGCATGGTGTGCACCAGCGTGGTGACTGGGCACTGACCTGCTTGATTGTGACCGAGTAGTGGTGTGGTATACGGGACTCTGGCTCTGAAGCGGGTAAGGGGGGCAAATGTTCCCGAGGCCGTGGGTCAAAGGAACCAGGCGATGATTACAAACACTCAGGCTGGTACTGGAGAACATCCAGATGGAAAAAAGCACTGTCTTATTCCTGCAGAAAGGCTTTTTTTTCAGTCATATCAAGTCCCCATCCAATGCCAAAGAAAATCTAATGTAGCTGCTTCAGCCCTTTTTTATGTGAAAGCAGCTAGGAATGTGGTAGGCTGGTCGTTTGGCTTTAAATCTCTCGGTGTGCTTTGCAGAAGAGAAGACAGGTTGTTAGTCCTGGTGGTTTTTATAGCCAATTATGGCTCATCTGCTTTGCAGCCAGACTTCCTGCTTTTATGGTTGATTCTATTGCAGTGTTTATTTTAGTGTGATACCCCTTCATTCCATTTTCATTTTTCCTTTCAGTATTTGTGATTTCTGTACATGTTTGCTCACATTTAAAATCTTCTCTTTTTTTCCGTATTCAGATAAATCTGTGCTTTTTCTTATCTGGTTTTCAATAGATGTGTCCACAGTTGTAGCCTTGCAGGAATAGTCCTCACTAGTAAGACCTTAATCATCATTTCCTACTACTTCTTTCAGCCACAGGTATACTTACTTACTAGTCACCCTTTTGACATGAAATTGTTGTGTGTTAGTTCCTTGTAGTAAGGATAGCAGAATTACAGGGTAGGACAATTTCTGTGAAGCATCCTTTGAGGGAGCAGTTGGGATTTAAATGACAGAGCAGTATCATGGGCTGTTTCCGAGGTGTTCACTGGTCACTACATTAGATTTTTCACCTTGCTTTTGTGTCAAAGTACAGCAAAAGAAGATGTGTGGAAGGCTCTTGTAGATGTTTTTAGTCCTATGTAAATATTTTGAAAGTTGTTAATAGGAATTTATTTAGCTTTTTTGATGACCTACTTTTTCATAAAAGTAGCATCATTGTTGCTGATCTTGGCTAATCCTTCCTTTACAGTTTAAATGTTGTGGGGTGGTGTACTTCACAGACTGGCTGGAAATGACAGAGATGGACTGGCCGCCTGACTCCTGTTGTGTCAGAGAGTTCCCAGGATGCTCTAAGCAGGCACATCATGAGGATCTCAGTGACCTTTATCAGGAGGTAAGAAGAAAAATGTGGATATTTTGGAAGGCTTTGTAAAGTCTTCCTGATCCAGTCATTTTCCAAACTCAACACTTGCAGTGCATCAGAAAGGTTTGTAGAGTAATTGTGTTTATGGAAAGTGTTTATTGTGTTTATTTATGTTTATTTTTTATTAATGCTGAAGTGGGGGGAGGAAGGAAGAAAGAAAGAACCCACCCAGCCACCCTTACCTGGAAGTGAGATAAGTTAGTAGCAATGCAGTTAACATCTGAGACATGCTTAAACATTGAGGTATTTGTTTTATATTGGTTAGATTGGAGATTAATTTTTTTTTACTTTTTGATTGGAGAAAATTTTGTTTTGGCGTAATGTCCAGTCTCCAGCTTGCCAAACTAAGAGAAATTCTGTTTACCCTATGGTAATGAGGGCTCTAGTGGTCTGTACAGTGAAGGATGCTTTTGAGAAGTCCTTTAGAAGATGAGAGCTTTCTCGCTAACAGGGCTCATGCAAGGAGGCAGGTAATTCAGTTGCTCTGCTGTGAGCCTGTATAGAAACTTTGTGTGAAAATGCTCTTTTTCTCTAACTCTTTTACATTGCAGGATGATTATTATTTTAAAAGAATTTTAAAAACCCCAACCTTAAAACTAGGAGGGGCTTATTTGAACTCAAAGTAGGTAAGGGAGGTGATTGTGGTAGCAAGTCATTACTGTTCTTAGGGTGAAAATTATAAAAACAAGTAAATATGTTCTCTACTAAAACTCTTTTAACTGTTCTCACAAAAACGTTGTCTAAAGTCACCTTTATCTGGAGACTGCTTTACTACTCTACTATTTTTTTTATGCTAACAGACTTCCGAAGACGTCTAATTGTGCATTCAGTAATATCAGAATGACCAACAGTCCAGGTTGTCGAGTAACGACAAAAAGCATGTCTCAGTCAAGTAGTTACAAGGATCTGAAAAGAGGTGCATTCTTCATTTGCTTGCTTTAAGAGTAATATAGGGTACATAGGAAGGAGGGCGGGTCTGACAAGCGTGCTTTTGGATGCTGCAGCGTGAACATTTCTCCAGTGGACAGTGCAGCTCTGCATTATGGAAGAGCACCCAAAGAACTGTTTTATCTTGTCCCAGTCTCTTACTGCTGTTCAAGACTCCTACAAGTATCTGCTGTGCAGCTCTTGTTCCGGAGTTACGGAGAGATACCTCCTGAAGCAGGGGAGATTCAGTATATAAACAAGCCAAGATGAATATTAGCTATTGCCAGGAAACAATCAAGTTTTGGGGAAATGGCATCACTGACGTGGAGTGATTTGCTAGATTTGTATGGCATTGACGCTATGAGCAGAGAAATTATATAATCTATTCTGGGCTTTCAGACATCCATCCTAGGCCTTGTGTGCTTCCACTAGGAAGAGAGAAGATAGAGCTGCCAAAAGGCAGGTGCCTCAGGAGGCTGGTCTGTGCTAGGGAACCTTAAAGACAGCAGCAGAGGCTGTTTTCTTTCCACCAGCTACTTGTAGAGCCTCTCCTGCCTTATGGCAAGGCTCGCAGCACTGGTTACACTTAAGTGTCAGGCTCTGAATGGGAAAGCCATTTGGGCTTCTTCTGGGGCCTGCCAGACTCTCTCACATTCTTGAAGGAGAAAGAACTGTGACTCATTCTGCAATAATGCTTGTTTTTTGTAATACTGTGCCAGTATTGATACCGTACAGACCAACTCTGCCATAGAGCGCCCTCAAGGAGTGCAAATGTATAGAAGCTGCAGAATGTTCATTTGCCCTGAGCATCCTTCCTGTTTATGTGAAAAAGCAAGGGTACGTAAACAGTGTCAGTCGATGAAAAACTAATTTTTGAGCTCAGGAAGCTGAAAAATTTCTGAAAAGGAGTACTAGTCACTGGAATGTCTTGACAAAACTGCAGGGTTTTCTCATGTCATCTCTTCTGCTAACGTTTAATTCCCACAACCATATTCCAGGAAAGTGGTTCTCTGCGCACTTCATATGTTCAGGTTCTTTTGGTTCTACTTGGAGAAAATTAATAGCCAAAGATGATGATGGTGTAGAACATAAGGGTTGTGTTAAGACCAACTTGATAAAAAGAAAGGCTGCCTGGCTTTTTTCCTGGAAGAAACCTAAAGGGCACATTTATGGTTTTTCCCCTACCATACCCCAAAGCATTTTGGATGGATTCAGCTCTTAGCAAAAATTTGTTTTTTGTTCTCTACTGCAGAATCCATTCCAAAAAGGGACAGGCTGTGTTCTGTTTTACCAGCCACAAAAATACTCTGTTGCTCTTTGAGATATGTAAAATATTCGGTTGGCAAAACATTTTTTTTTTTTTTTCCATGGTGCTTGCCTGTGGGTTGTCTCACAGGCTTGTACAGTATACTTGCTAATATGTTTATCAATATCATGCAAAACCAACTTACACTTGCAAGGCTAATCTGTCTGTGTTCTGCTTTGGCAAGTTGAAGGAGAAAAGCTTTTTTAGAAAGTGATTCAAAACAAACTCACGTAGTCTGCTGGTTTGACAGGGAGCCTGATGAGATTAGCATCACTAGCCTAAAATTGGCTTGCGTAAATGCTTCGCAAGTCCATTCTGGTACTTCAGAAAAATTCTTTGTAGTACTTCAGAAAACTGAAGTTTGGTTTGGTTAGGATTAATAAAATTGTTTTGTTGTAGCTGTGCTGTAATTTTCTGATGGGATCTCAGAGCTTTCTGTAGTCAAAGTTGGAATCCTTCACAATACAGTTTTGGTAGAAATAAAGGTGGCTTGCTTACAGTTCTGCTTGAGAGTATTTTTGGCAGGAATCGTGTTTCCCCTGCTGGATTTTGAAAGCTGTTTTTCAAATGTGTTAGTCTTCTTGGACGACTTTTATTCTGACAAGCTTCACCTTTGATACAGTTCATGGAACAGACTAACCTTAGAAAGAACGTGGTTGTGAGGGAAGTGTGTCAGATGATGATGTGGCCTCGGAGGTTTGTTATGGTCTGAGGACAAAGGGAGGGAGCTCTGCTCATCTTGTGATCGGGAACTGTAGCCTAAATAAAATGATTGGTAGGAGTTGATATCTTCAGAAAAATTATAATTTCATGTTCAATATTTTTTCTTCTGTTATCTAGCATAATTTTGAGTATACTCAAAATTTGAGTATACAGCAGATCTGTTGAATATACTGATGGTTTATCTTTCCTACTCTGAGAAGTGCCTTATTTAAGATCTGGTCCTTATTCTATGATGTTGCAGTAAATCAGAAATATATGCTTTGTTTCCATTTTAAGACTGAAAATATAAAATGGCCTTTGCAGTAAGTATGGATCAGGCCTTTAATCCATAGCTCTGTAGGAGTTTCAAGCTAATTCTTCTGAATGATGGCTGCGAAGTTTTATACTATTTCTGAGTTGTCAACAAGAGCTTCCTGTTTAGTGACAAACTTTTACTTTTGCAGAGGAAAGTATATTTATGTACTCTTTAATTGCACACTACCAACTATGAATGTGTTGCCTAAGCAGAAATAAAATGCATGAATGTGAGTATAACAGGGGTGGCTGGATATTTCTCAATTTTGAAACTGATTTTGAACGTGTAGTAGAGCAGAACTGTAAGAACATCATTAAAGGAGGGAAGCAGTCTATCTAGATTGGGCATAATTTGTCTCAGTTATGTGTCTGTACTGCAGGAGATGTAGGCATTAATGTTATTGCTCTCTATTAATGGATGTTTCCTCTAGGCAGCGAATGAACTGAATTTGAATACCGCTGTGGTTGAGCATTTTTAAATTGTGACCAGCATGTACCTTCATCCCTTAAAGTTATCAAAAGTATTAAAATGCAGTCAGTTTCTCTGTAATTAAAAACAAATTTGGAAAGTAGTATAATTACAACACTGTCTTCTAGTTGAAGAAAAAAAGACACCGAAGTGACAATTTTTGTTCCTCATCAAGTTCAATTATATTGCTTTTGCTACAGTGTTTTCTTTTTTCTTTTCAAATTTCAAAGAATCCACATTTACTCCTTGTTCTGTGTCTAAACTATGTTAATGTTTAGAAAATGACACAGTGAAATGATGAATGGAGCAAAGACACTGAGACCCTTTAACTTACTCTGGTACAATTATTATATAGTACATTAATTTTATTTAGATCCTGGAGGAAAATCTGTTGACTGCAGTGTAAATTTTGTGTGTGAGGCAAGAACTGGGCCTTTCATCAAATACATTCAGGACTGTAGCATTTTAAATTGTTGGCTTTGGGGAATTTCAGTGTGATTGAAAAGTGTTATTTATCATCTCCTATCTTCAGATTCTGTCACTTCAATCAATTGCTTTTTTTTTCATAGAAAAGCTGTAAGAAATATGTAGTAAGGATATAAATGCAAAAATGACATTTTGAAGACAGTGCCCATTTTGATGGGTTCCTGATGTTGTCTTCTGGGACCACCGCCTATTAGTATTCGTGGTGTCTTCCCATTCAGTTTGTTACTATGAATTTGCCCCTGGTGGCTGTATTCCTTTGATTTTTGTACTGTGAAGCCCTGGAAAATTTAGAATAGAGAATAAGCATTGGCCAGAGTAGCTAGGGGCCCTCTCTTCAAGGTTTTATCCTTTCTATGACTGGGCATCACCTTTCCTGAGCAACAAGCTTGTGTTTGCACTGGATCCCTGCTGCCTTACGAGGGCTCGGGAGCTTTCCCGAAGCCTTGTACAGTGACTAGTTGGCCACGTAAGCAAACTGTGGAGCATGCACTTACGGTTTGGAAAAAGCTAAATTTCCATTTCTGGGAAGCATCAACTTGTGGCGTTTTAACAAAGTTTTCATCAGACTTTTTCTGTCTAAGTAACAACGATTGTTATTCTGTAAATAATTGCAGAGGTGGTGTATGTGACCATCTTTCTAATAGAGCGTGTGGGTGGTCAGCTCTTTGCAGGAGGGTCTAGCTGCCCGCCTGGGTTTGGCAGAGCCTGGTGCAGGGCGGGTTGTTACAGCTACTCTCACAGCAGTTTGGGACATTGCTGCGCTTTAAGTAGCAACAGCCCAGTACAAGATAGGAGGCAAAACTGGCTCTTGGTATAATACCATCATAATAATTGACAGGGAAGTTTCTACATTCAGATCAGAAATTAAGCCGGTTAAATTTAAAATATAGTCTACGGATGGGGTTGGTAGGCAGAGTGTATGTAACTAGCGTAAGAGGATATGCTTTTTGCAATGGGGAAATTCTTCTATGTCAAGAATAAAAAGCAAGAGTAATGCCACGTGTATGTGGTATTATTACCACTAAGTACTAAAGAAAGTCTGTTTGTACCCACTGCGTTCTGGAAATTTGTCAGAAGTCCTCTGTTACACGTTATTCTGTTCAATACTCCTTACTCAAGCGGTATCTGGAATGTAATGATTTTTCTACTCCCAAGGGACTTTCTGCAGAACTATTAAACTGGCATATGAGTCCAGATAAAACACTAAAAGAGAAAAGGTGGGAAGAAGCACTGACGAGGTTATGCAGGTCTGTGGATCTTTCCTAGAATAGTCTTTTAAATTCAGATCGTGGTATTATTTGTAGAAAAAATCTGAAGAGTTTAAAATAATTGACAACCTTGAAGATCTGCAATTTAAGGAGAGAGACAAGATGATTAAGAGGATTTAATGGCTTTTAAACCTTTGCAAAACCAGTTGAGCTTCTTTAAAAATCAGTGATAGTTGATAGGAACTCAGATCAACTTTGAGTGATTTCTGAATTGAAGAGTAGCACAGATCTCTTGGAGCTTGCTGCATGCAGTGAGCTCTCAGTGTATGAGAAAACTTAAAGATGGCATTATGGAAGTGATTAAAAAGTAGGCAAAATAATTTTCAAAGTATTGTTTGAAGGAAATGAGAGAGAAATTCTGGGGAGCCAGAAAAGCCAGCACTAGGTAGGATGAGCTAAAGCTTGGGAGCTGCAAGCCAATTAATATTGACTAACTTTTTAAACTCTGTTTTTGTTTCATAGGGATGTGGTAAAAAAATGTACACTTTTTTGAGGGGGACGAAGCAATTGCAAGTGCTAAGATTTCTCGGAATCTCTATTGGAGTAACGCAGATCCTGGCTATGATCCTCACTATTACTTTGCTGTGGGCTCTGTACTACGACAGAAGGGATCCTGGGGCGGATCAGATCATGGCCCTGAAGAGCGATACCTCGCAGCAGCTGTCGTGTCATTCCGTGGAGCTACTGAAACCAAGCCTGACGAGGATCTTTGAACATACATCCGTGGCAAACAGCTTTAACACACACTTTGAAATGGAAGAGCTGTAGGTGATGCAATGAATCTGAGAAGTCACAAAGGGTTTTAATAGGTTCTTGTTGTTATTTTTGTTCTGTTCCATCAAGTATGCCAAATACACCAGTCTTTGTATGCTTCAGAAAACAGCTAATGAATGGAAGTGGAGGAGGCCAGCATAGAATGAAGGATAAGTCTGTCAGCCTCTTAGCCATGGCCGCAGCCATGAAACAGAGTTGATTTTGTTTGTTTGTTTTTAAAAGGCACTCGTTCACTGGGCACAGTAGTATTTAACTTATTGTCACAAGCTGTGTGATGTGTAAAATACTGATTCATTCACAGGTAGACAGACAGAACCTCTAAGGAAGCATCACGGGAAGGGAAGAGAAATATTCATGTTCTGAAGGAATGACTATGCTTTGGACAAACAAAATGTGACTCCAGTTGAAATTGACTTTTACATTTTTAATAAGCCATTTGGAAAATGTCTTAATCAGGGATCTATGTATATATAATTGTGTGGGTTTGTGTGTGCATGGAAAGAAGAACTACAATTCAAGTCAATACTTGGATTTAAAAATTTGCAAAAGTTGTAAAAAGGGCGAGATTTTCTTTTTTCTAACAAAACCTTTATCTTAGCTGTTGTTGTTAAAGATGTTCTAAAACTTCTATTTTTATCTAACATAACTGTTTAATTTTTAATTTTAAATATAAACAGGGATTGAAAACAAAACTACAATTCTCAACAATAGACTTTAATTTTCTGACTAATTCTGGAGAATTCTTTTTTGAAACAGTTTGTTCTATGGACTATTTCTTAGTGAAAAGAAAGAAAACCTTAAAAATTATTTTCAAAGTGGGAATCAATACGGGAGTAGCACATTTTTGTAGATAAATCTTTTCTCCTGTCTGTGATTCCTCTGAAGGTAGAAAGAAAAGGCTACAAGGAAAATGCTTACAGTTCTGGATGCTATTGCAATAATTGTAAAAGTACATAAGGAGAAATTATACTTTGGCGGTTTCTTCATTAAGAGATCTCTAGTGGCTTAAAATGCCAACTAGAAACAGCGTTAAAGTGTATTTATTGAGGTGGGGGAAGTGCATTTTACTGTATTTTTATGAACAATGTTTATATCATAGGATTATTTTTACAATTGGCCACGCTCCTGAAATATATATTTGTTCCACTGAGTACGGTAGTTTGTGGCAAATGGGTTTTTACATAATATTACATTTTAAAAATTCTTCCATTTGTTTTGGAATATGTAAAAGAAAAAAAACGCAAGGTGTGATTTGGTAGACAATAAAATTACTTTTGTCTTAAATTCCACAATGGCTTTCTTATTTTGAAGTCCTAGAGCATGAATGCTTTGGGTGGGACTTGTGTGGGTCCTCCTGCTTGTGTGAGTTAATTTGACGTGTCTTTACCTATTCCACTTGCTCTGTTGTGGAGAAACTGCATTATAAATTTCACTTTCTTTTTTTATTGCTTCTGAGAAAGCTTCTTAAGGGCTCATGAAATTAAACTCTTCAGGTGTGTGGGCTGTTTGTTTTTTAGCAGTCTACATGTGGGTGTAATTATTTCACAGGCAGTATTGCAAGCAAGATTACCTTTCTGCTTTTGTACCTCTCCTGTACAGATGCTAATACTTTGCTTCTTTGGGTGGTAAAAAAAAGGCTAAAGGATAGACCCTCCCGAAGTTTTGCTTGGAGTGTCTTTGTCAGAAATACTTTCTCATGCACCATTCGGGAAGCCTGGTTGCCCAGCGTTACTGCAGACTTCTGTCCTTCCCACTGCTCAGCCCGGGCAGCGTTGCTGTAGCCCAGGGCGAGGTTCCTGTGCGGAAGAAGAGCGGGAGCCTGGAAAGCCTGGATGGAGACCAGCTCTAGACTTTGGACTGCTACTGGGACCTGTGGTGCTACACAGTGGATTGAGCCATTGTTGGTTTTTTCCCTTGTTTAAAGAAAGAAAAACCAAAAAACAAACAACCACCCCACCCCCAACCAAACCAACCACAAACTGTGGAATCTTTTGATTGTGGATTGCATGGATTCACATGTACGCAGCTACACTCAGCTGTGGATTACAGCTGAACGTAGGGAATTTCACCATAAGTAGTGTAAAAAAGGGCCGTGAGAAGTCCTGCACTTTGTCCAGGAAACCCTGACGCTTAAACTTTTACCCTGTGGAAGCTCCCTTAGCCATGCTTCGGCTATCCCAAGCCCTCCCACGGGAGGAGGACTCCCCACGTCACCACTGAACGTTGCCTGTGTGTCTTCCTGTGTTCGGGGCAGAGCCGGTGAAGGAGCAGATACAGCAAGCTGGGCTGGGGAGGTTCACTGGAGAAGCCCCCAGCTAGAATTAGAGATACCGACAGCCCGGTCGTTTGGTTGTCGGCTTCCCGGGTGGTGAGGAGGCACTGCCGTTGGGTGTAGCCGGGTTATTTGAAGAGCAGAGGGAACGTTTGGGGTAGGGCTCCTTTGATACAGGACCGACCTCCCGGAGCAGCGTTTGTGGACCCCCGTGCCGGTGAACATGTGCAGGCAGCAACCTCACTTGGGCTTGGCTACCCAAATCCTGAGCCAGAGGGTGTGCAGTGGGGGGCTGGCGTCATCAGGGGAAAGACCCACGTGCCAGGAATGCTGGAAGTATTCCCTTCCCTAGTAGGGACTGCTGGGAAGTATTCCCTTCCCTAGTAGGGACTGCTGAGAAGTATTCTGGGAAAGAATCCTTCTGTTTTGAGTATCTAACCACACTCGCCAGAATAGGTCTCAACTGTAAATTGGAACGCTTTCAAACTTTTTTCTTTCCCTGTGCTCAGGCTATGAGGGGTCTTCTGTTTTTCTGGGGCTTGTTCAAAGAGCCTTAAAATTGATTGACTAGGCTGCTGCGAGCCTGTTCTTTTCACGTACAGCTCTAGGATCTACGTAGGAGAGAGGCTGCTTGGCAAGAGGGGAACATTTAGAGGTACTTGCAGCAGTGAAAACCGCTTCATCCTTTTATTTCCTTTTTCCCTCAGTTTTGCAGGAGTACCTGGAGGAGAAGGGTCGTGCGTTCTTCTCTGCAGCATAAAATGTAACGAACCAAATCTTTCTTGACGCGACAAGCAACTATGGAGCTGCTTCTTAACATTTTTCACAGATCCCTTGATGTTGAGGAGAGGAACAAAAGGGGGTCGCCCCTGCCCACATCAGGTGTTTCTCTTCAGCCCAGTGAGTCGTACGTACCGAGTCCGTGGGACTGTGCCTGGAGCTGTGGGGCTGAGTAAGGCTTGACCACCCAGTCATGGCTTGGGACTATAGGGATGCTTTTAGGAGGCAAAATTCACTATTCCTGGTTTTTGGATGAGGTATTGCCTCATCTGCCAGCAGGTCATACGACAAGGCTTTCCGAAAGAACCATAATTATGTTTTCTGTTCTTCATAACAGTTCATTTTGTAAAAGCAACCCATAAATATAAGGGGATATATAAAGAATAAATAGTAAAAAGAGAGGCTGTGGGTCACAGTGACTATACAGTTAAATGTGATGGAGACAGCGATTTTCAAATAGTTTTTGAAGTTTTTACCGAAAAAGCATTATGTTTAATTCATATGAATTGCTATTATTAAAGTGAGATTGTATCTAAAGCTTTAAAACTCGTGTATGATTGACTACATTTCTTTAAAAAAAAATTGGGACGTCCCAAATACTTCAGAACGTTTATGCATCTACTTGCTTTTTATTCAGCACTCCCCCACCTTCAGTTGTTTCTTGTGCATAGATACTATGAAAATGGGTACCTTAAATAGAGATAAATAGATAACGCAGGCAGGTAAGAAACTAAGCTGTCCAGGTAATTATGTATATCTTGCAGACTTTGCTAATCAAAATATGTTGTTCGCTCCCGACTGCTCTATTAGCCGCACATTTACATATCCCGTCAGCCGACTGCTGTTCCAGAACACCTCCAAGTCTTCAGCTGTTTCCATGGTCAATAGGAAAACAAAGTCCCGGTGGGCCCCAGATGCAGGAAAGAGAGCACATGACCCCCTAAGCACCCTCCCTGCCCAAAACATTACGACCCTGTGATTTCACTAATTTATCCTTCTCCAGACCATTTTCCTGTCCGAAAGCCACCCTTCTCCCTGCAGCGCCCCGGGCGGCATCACGCTCTCCACCGCCAGCGCGTTTCCCGGGGCTGCGAGCGTGGTTCCGCGGTGAGCGTATCCAAACCTCAAACCGTAAAGCACGCGCTCTCCGTCTCTCTCCGGTAGCCGTTCTATGGAGGAGGGTCGCTCTCAAGAACGCTCTGGGGTGGTTCAATCCAGAGGCAGGGGTCACCCCTAGCTCCCCCCCGTCCCCAGGGCAGGGGGCTCCCGGCAGAGGCGGCCGCCGCGCGTGCCGGGGCCGCCATACGCGCAGCTGACGGATCAGCAGCGTCCGCGCTGCCGGTCGCCCTTTGCAGGGGATGCGCGGGGTGTCCGTACCTGCTGCTGCGCTGCAGAAGGAGTTTGATCCCATCTGTGCACTAACATTTTATCGAGGGAATTCGATATCGGGGTTGAGGAGGCTCTGTAGCCCGGGAGGTTCAGCAGAGCAGTCGGTGTCTGAAATATTGAAAACATAGCGAATACTTTTTTAAAAGGACAGAGAGGTGGGATTTAGATTGCTGGAAGTAATTTAATGTGCCGGTTTTCTCTGCCGCTGCGGGCTGGGAAGGGAAGGGTGGTGGCCACTGACACAGGAGAAGGGCATCCTTACGGAGCTGCGGCATCCCCGACTCGGTGGCTCTGGTATGGTTTAGATGCACCCACGGCTTGCCTGGAATTAGCTTTGGGGACATTCCTTGCCCTCAAATATAGCGTCCTTTCAATCTTATTAGGAAAAAAAAAAAAGTTCCATGAATAAGTTATTGCAAAACCAGGTTTACCCATTCAAGCATGCAGATGTTTTATTTAAATATTCCTCAAATGTCTATTTATTCAGCATAACGCATGTATTATGCTGCCTTCTGAAATACGATATATGACTGTCAAACAAAATTGTCAAAACAACAACCTCGGTTTCTTCGTATGATACACAGAAATAATTACATTTCATGTACAGTACAGATGCATTTTACACAGTCATCAACAGTCATTCACTACCAAAACAGCATTTAAATCACCTAAAACACCAAAAGAATGTGTATTTCCCAAATTCAGAATAAATTAATGATTTTGCGTGTGACGTAGGAAATAGGAGACAGGACTGGAATTCTGCAAAATCATACTAAATTATTCCTTAAGCTGCATTTTAAAAACAAAACTACAAGTTGCTTCAGGGGTATAACTGTTATGCGAGTGTATTGCTGTAGTGCATTCTTTTTAGTCCATAGGAAAAGGAGAATAAAGAGATTTTAAAAGACACGTGACCTGACGGAGCCAGTAAGTTTCCTGGGTTGCATGTAGTCTGTCCCGAAGTGCGTTTGGTAACTGCCTTTTTGCATCATTTACCTGATACGACTAGGCAAGAAGTACCGTGTGGCATAAAGAAGTGGTTGCTGCGGATTGCTAATATCAAGGCAGTTTTTAGATCAATAACTGTTTGGCAAAAGGTGGGGACCAAGCCATGGGTCCATGGGTAGGAGTGGGATGCAAGTGAAAACTCTGGGTCCATTCTGCCTCTTTTTTAAACCCCATTAAATCTTAACGTAACCCACCAGCTTCAGCAGAGCTGCAGTTTTCCAGGAGGATAAACGAGAGGAGAGCAACCGGAGGTTGCAGCGTTCCTCGGAAGGAGCGCTCCGCGGGCTCACAGGACAGCCTGTGGTTCTGCTCTCTGTTAAGGTTTGAAAGAAATGTAGAAGCTCAGTTCCCGACGAGTAAGTTATTCTGATTTGCAGGAAAATGTGGGAAGTTAACTGCAAATTAACCAAGCTTCTGAATAAGTAAACAATAAGAAAAGAGAGTAACGCATGACATTATATACTTCTCTTAATTGCAGTTTAATTCTAATATGTGCCATTGTTGTATTTTGGTGCATATACTGTAGCATGATAGTCCATCATCTACTTTTCAATCTCTATTGACAGGTAGAAAGACCAGTATTTGTGTGCAGTAAAAAGTGTATCATCAGCAAGTTTCAGGTTTTAGTGGGTGTCTTCTCTTAATGTAAATTTTCAGGTCAGTAGAATGCTAGCAAATACTGTACTGAAACATATACTAGTCAAACTATTAAGTAATGGTGTTAATTGTTTATTGTAATGGCATCTAATGCACTGAGCCTTTTGATTTATATGCATATTTTATTTTGCAGACATGCAATTATTTCTGATCCAGTGTTTTTGATGTATATATGTATGTATTGTTATGCACTTATTCCGTGTATATTCGATGTATACGATGTATGACATGTCATGTATATAGGAAGCATTATGGTACATCTCCTAATGCACTCTCATGAAGAAAAAATGACACTTTTTTATCAGAAAGGTTTCCGGTAACATCAGTGTCTTTTAAAAAAAATAAAGCAAAAAAGCCGTAAGTAGTAGAGCCTTCACATTACCTTTTAGGCCTGCCCGTGTGGGTAAATTCCAATTGAAATTAATTACATTTTTATAGCTTTGGGACCCAATCCATTATTCTATCAGTGTTCTTAGGTAATTAAATATCTTCACACAATATAAATTCTCAACCAAATTTTAAGATGCAAGTTTACAGATAATTACAAAAAGAATTTAGCCATTTTTTTAATCGAATATTTTTTGGTGTCTTCCAGCATAGCCAATACTTTGGATGCTGCAGAATGTCAACAAGGAAGGATGTTCCTAACACGTGGAGATAAGTGTTAGCTGATCCCCAAGACACCTATGCTGTAATTTTAATTCAAACAGGATTGACCCTGCAAGAGTACACTCAGATGAGAGGTTTGTTCTGAAAATACAGAAGTAGACAAGATGTCTACGGAAGAAAGGACTGTATCGATTCATCGGTAGCCTTGAAATCCCAAGTAGTGCGGTAATGTTGGAGCGGACAACAAACTGCTGTAGAAATAGAGGACAGTGGACAAAAAAACCAATGACTGAATAGCGCATTCATGGTGCACGGTTTGGCCGTAAGATTATTTAAATGTTTGCCATTAGAGGTTTATAGTGTAGACGAAGTTGTGTAAAATAGTTAAAAAAAAAAGAAATCCTGATTCCTGATACAACAGGTGTACAGTGACTTATTGCAGTTGTAACAGTACCTAGGAAGCAAGATAAAACAATAGTAAATATTGAACTAACTGAACACCTTTAGTTCACTAATGAGTGTTTGAATAAGAAATACTGCATTTTTCAAAGGGAAGTTATTAGTACAACTACCATGGAACATTAACAATCAGCTGCTTGTAAGTGCACGGAAATGCCCCTTTCTACAGTAATATTTTATCATGCCTAATCTGAAAAACAACAAAAGTAAACTGAGATCACAGCTCCAAATAATTTCAGCATGCATTATGGTTGTAGTTCTTTCAGTCAGTACAAACATATTTCACATGAGCATTTTTTCTTTCATTTTTTGATAGTTTCTCAACAAGTTTGTGGTTTATTAACAGGAAAAAAAAGACACGTTATCAAAATGTTTCTCGTAGTTTTGCATTCGGCAGGAACACAGGTTTGTTTCTGTTTTCTGGTTTGCATTTTTCTTTTTTTTTTTTTTTTTTCTAAAAAGAGCTCTCATGATAAGAAGAAGCATCAATGGGGACATTTCATTGTGCTCATATAGTAAGTCAGGATGGTCACAGAAGATTCCGCTGCGCGTCAGTTCGGGCAAGGGGTAAGAAACTCCTGTTGGTTCGCACGCCACGCCACCGAAACCCCCCAAAGTGTTTTGTTTCTCCTGAACCTCTCGCTCCGCGGCCGCCGGTGCGCACGTCAAGGGGCCTCGTCTTTGTCAGCTCTCTCACTCCTCGCGACTCGCTTCTCACTGCTCGAGCTCAGCTTACAAGTGGTCCTTATGCTAATTTATAAATAATTCCTTATTCTATAAAGCAGATACTCTGACAATGTTTCCCCCCGAATACTCGGGAGACTCTGGCCTATCGTCTCCTTCGGGCGTGGTGACCGGAGGTGTCGGGATGCTAATTATTGCTGTAGTGACGTAAGGCTGCTCACAGTTTAGTTTAACGCACTCTTCCACTTTGGCATTTAAGCTGGAACGGCTGGAGGAAGAAACAAAAATCCATGAAGAAGGGAAGCCCACGTTACCGCGAACCTCTCGCCTGCCCGGTTGCGCTCCCTCGGCCGGCCGTCTCCATCCCGCCCCGCCGGAGCGCTCGGAGGCGCAAAGCGGCACACGGCCCCCCCCGCCGCCAACCCTGCACCCCGCGGCCGGTGCTGCCTGGCTGTGCCCGTGGACGGGCCCCCCCCCCCCCCGCCGTCCCCC
>JAVJGG010000005.1:25549741-25573391 GCA_035590195.1 Aviceda cuculoides
GATAGAAGCACAGTCCCATCTTCCATGGGGCCTGCTCCTCCAGGCACATATGCTGTACTCCTTCTCCTGGTCACTTAAGACATGGAATTGCAGCTTTGGTGAAGTGTGGTCCCACCCTCCGTGGGGCCCTCTCCTCCAGCCACGTTGTCCTGTTCACAAAACTCCAGCGTTTTTACAGAGGCTGTTTTCTCCACCAAAGTTCTTTAATGAATGTTAGAGGCATTGACTATAATTTGTCGGACCGTCACACTTGCCAATAGCTCTTCTGTCTCTGTTGGCATCTATTTTAGCATTACAGTTTTGAAACCATTCTAAATGTGTTTCAACTTGAGTTTCCATTTTGTTACAGATTTACAAGACCCTGTCTCTGCAGCTGCTAAGAACCTGAAAATTGTATTTAAGCAGAATTCCTGTTAGTGGTGCAACTATAGAAATGTCAGACCAGAATCTCCACTTGCATAAAGGTTAGTCGCCAAAGATTGCCACTTGTGTGCAGAGTCAACATTGTCTGATCATTAAAAAAGCCCCCAAAAGATCAGTTTTTAAAAATGGCTACCTCACTAGAATCATGCTTATTTTTTCCAATCAAGAAAGTGCTGGAATGATTCGGAGAATGGTTAAGCATTTTATAAATATTTTATTTGTGTAAATTATTTGTAAGAGGAATTTAAATGCTCTTACAGTTTAAGCAACATATTTGAGTCAATTTACAGGTACCAGTAAATCAAGTTTCAATACTTCAGTAAAACAGGTAGATGAACTGATCTGCACTATCTGTGGCAAAGTCACAGGAGATGTTATTCTTCTGACTCAAACGGATCTTGTTCAGTGCAGCTAGCTAGTCTAGACATGGGCTACAGATGCGTACCCAAAGAGAAGATCTAAGAACAACACACTTAAAGGTGACAGCACTTGACCTGGAGTGCCACAAGGGAGCATTTAGAAGAAAAATCTGTCTTAAGAGCTGTCCTGGTTTTGTCTGGGATAGAGTTAATTGTCTTCCTAGTAGCTCCTATAGTGCTATGTTTTGTGCTCAGTATGACAAGAATGCCGATAACACACTGATGTTTTCAGTTGTTGCTAAGTAGTGTTTAGACTAAGTCAAGGATTTTTCAGTTTCTCATGCCCAGCCAGCAAGAAGGCTGGAGGGGCACAGGAAGCTGGGAGGGGACACAGCCGGGACAGTCTGAAAAACTGGTCAAACTGATCAAAAAGTCCTACTCCCCACCTGTACAGACCAGGATCTCAGCTATTAGGTGTGAGCATTCCTCTGCTCAAGAGAGAGGAGGCAGAAGGTACACACAACTGGGTACCCTGTGGTTTTACCTGCATGACCACAGAGAGGACATGAGGAAGTGGGATGGAAAACCTGCCTCAACCCTAGATGCACGGGTATGTGAGTTGGAAGGAAAGACAATCACAAAAAGGGGTTCTTCCTGGAAAAATTCCACTCCAGTCTGCAGACAAGAGTAGAAGAGCTGATCTTACCTCTGATCATAAATAAGGGACTTCTCGTTCCTATTTACAAGAAGTGAGTAACAAATACTATGACCACGATTATGACCACCTGGCCTCCAGCCAGGTGAAGGAAACGGACAGCTGGGTTTTATTGGACTGGGTGGATTGGAAGGCCTGGCTTGTTAGACCCACAGGAGTATAAGGCTCTAGTGGACACCAGGGCACAGTGTACTCTAATGCCATCAAGCTATAAAGGGGCAGAACCCATCTATATTTCTGGAGTGACAGAGGGATCTCAACAGCTAACTGTACTGGAGGCCAAAGTGAGCCTAACTGGGAATGAGTGTCAAAAGCACTCCATTGGGACTGGCCCAGAGGCTCCTTGCATCCTTGGCATAGACGATCTCAGGAGAGGGTATTTTAAGGACCCAAAGGGTTACCGATGGGCTTTCAGTATAGCTGCCTTGGAGATGGAGGAAATTAAACATCTGTCCACACTGCCTGGTCTCTCTCAAGACCCTTCTGTTGTGGGGTTGCTGAGGGTTGGAGAACAAGTGCCAATTGCTACCAAAACAGTGCACAGGTGGCAATATTGCACAAACCAAGACTCCCTGATTCCCATCCATAAGTTGATTCATTGACTGGAGAGCCAAGGAGTGATCAGCAAACCTTGCTCACCCTTTAACAGTCTCATATAGCCAGTGCAGAAATATAATGGAGACTAACAGTAGACTATTGCGGCCTGAATGAAGTCACGCTGCCACTGAGCGCTGCCATGCTGGATATGCCAGAACTTCAGTACGAACTGGAGTCAAAGGCAGCCAAGTGGTATACCACAACTGATATCACTAATGTGTTTTTCTCAATCGCTTTGGCAGCAGAGTGCTGGCCACACTTTGCTTTTACTTGGAGGGACGTCCAGTACACCTGGAATGGACTGTCCAAGGGGTAGAAATAGAGCCCCACCATTTGCCATGGACTGATCCAGGCTGCACTGAACAGGATGAAGCTCCAGAACACCTGCAATACATTGATGACATCATCATATGGGGCTACAAGGCAGAAGAGGTTTTTGAGAAATGGAAGCAAATAATCCAAATCCTCCTGAAAGCCAGTTTTGCCATAAAACAAAGTAAGGTCAAGGGACCTGCACAGGAGATCCACTTTTTAGGAATAAAATGGCAAGATGGATGTCGTCAGATCCCAATGGATGTGATCAACAAAATAACAGCTATGTCTCCACTGACTAGTAAAAAGGAAACACAGCTTTCTTTGGCGTTGCGGGTTTTTGGAGAATGCATATTCCAAATTACAGTCTGATTGTAAGCCCTCTCTATCAAGTGACCTGGAAGAAGAACAATTTTAAATGGGGCCCTGAGCAACAACAAGCCTTTGAAAAAATTAAACAGGAGATTGTTCATGCTGTAGCCCTTGGGCCAGTCTGGGCAAGACAAAATGTTAAAAAAGTTCTCTACGTTGCTGCCAGGGAGAATCATAGAATCATTTAGGTTGGAAAAGACCTTCAAGATCATCAAGTCCAACCATCATCCATGCCCATTAAACCATGCTACGGAGTACCCTGTCTATGCGCTTTTTGAATACCTCCAGGGATGGTGACTCAAACACTTCCCTGGGCAGCCTGTTCCAATGTGTGACAACCCTCTCAGTAAAGACATTTTTCCTAATATCTAACCTAAATCTCCCTTGCCACAACTTGAGGCCATCTCTTCCCTAACGAAAGAGGGGCCCGGGCTCTCGGTGTGCCGCCGCGTGTGAAGTACCTGTTAGACAGAGGCGTCCTCTCCACGCATCTGATCTGGATGGTGCTGAGCTCCTGTACGCTGCCCGGGCGGCTGCCGGTGACGGTGGTGTTTGGGATGCGGTAAGTCTTTTTATGTCTTCGCGAGCAGCAAGTGCTGGTGACGCCTTGCTGAGATGAGAGAGAGGGGCTGTGGCTCGGGGGTCTGTTGACGGTGGAAACCTCCATACAGCTCTCTTCATAGACTTGCTCATCCACAAACTCGTGATTCTAGCCCAGAGGAATCCAACAAAGGGACAAAGCACACGCAGAAAGATAATTAAAGCGAACGCATTAATCGCGATTGTTTAAAGGCTTAAATTGACACAACTGAATAAACTGGGAAAGTCAGACAGCTTATTCTTGATTATGGTGTTTAGCCCATATTAGCCCGGGCTGAATACCAATAGAAATGTAAACGCTGGAACAAAATGTGCAGAGCTCTAAATAAGAAAAAGTTAATCCAAATTATTTTGTAAAATAGCACATGATTGTAGTGTAGTTTGCATTATAAATGTCCATATAATCTATGAAGTGCCACAAAATAGGGGATTATGTTTATTAATAAAAACGCAAGTGGTGCTTATGTAAATGCTCTAAATGTCATTTGGAAGTAAATAAGATTTATTGTATTGAACTATAATGAAATAAAAATCATAAATATTTTCCAGATGAGTTTATAAAACTTCCTGTTTAATTACATGTTAGAAATCAGGATCTGAAACAGTGTGTTTCGAGGTATGCATCTATGTAGAAGAAAAAAATTCAATCAAATAGAAGTTTTGATTAAAGGAGACAAGGCAGTTATTTAAAAGCATCCAAAAAGTTCCTAATTACTGTAGACTGATGTATTGAAAGCAGTTTAGAAGACTGGGCGTTTAGTTAAATGCAGTAGTCTTTATTCATGCAGTCTTTGCTTAATGCCAGCATAGACTGTAGCCTTATAGGGTTGTCATAGAGCTGACTCCAAATTCAAGCAAATGGCTGGTTTAGGTTAACTCCGTAGGTGATTAGGGAGCGCTTCACACGTAGCCGTGATTTCCACATTATCTCTGTGTGCGAAGGAGTGTGAAATAGTGGTGTTGCTTATAGGGGGTGGTGGAATTTTTACAGTCATTTTAAAGTAGCAGCCCAAACTACGCAGAGATTAAGGTAGGTTCATAAACAGTTTGAGAAAGCCTCCTTTTAAAAAAAAAAAAAAAAATATTTCCAGTTACTGCTGGAATCAGTCTGCATATCCTGAGGATGGTTTAGGAAGCATCTTCTGGGTTCTTTTATGCTCTGCTTGAGTTTGTTAGCCTGCTGCGTCTTTGTGTATTAGAATGAGAAACATTATTTTTTCCCCTAAAGAACAGTGTGCTAATTGCAAAGGTGCTGACGTTTTCTAGGAGAATTACAGTACAGTGCTAATATAAAATATGTGATCAAAGTAAATAGAGTAACGACTGTAGCCGAGTGTTTGTGACAAACGGAAATACCTTTATAGGCATATTATTTTTATTTCCATTTTTTCTGTTCTTCTTCACTCAGATGTAACTTTGTGTGGAAATGAGTGGTGTTGAAGAATGCCAATTTCAAGTGATATGGAAAGAAATAACTTGCTTGAAAATTGACTTCTTTAAGGCTTGTGTCAGTCACAATTGAGATTTTGAATGTGATCACACAGTGGATATAAAATTCAGAGAGAAAAATTACCTAATCGCCATTTTTAGATTACATTCAGTGGCTTACAGTATGTTTGCCAAGAACTCTGTTAGTTTTCCAATTAAAAGTAATTTTGTGGTTCCTAAAACTTTTATGGAGCAACCAACTCAATTCAGTTCAGCTCAATTCAATTTGTAGGGTCCATTAAAGAGGGTTATTGAGTGAACTTTTAATATAGACTGGAAACATTTTGAAACAATATAATGGCTCAAGTTAATACATTTAATTATACTTATTAATTAACTGTTCTTAAATCAGCTAAAAGTAGCCTGTAAAATATAACTTTCAATGCAGTTATTTTCATTATTAATGTAATTTTCACAGAATTTCCACATAACATTGCCCACACTACAATTTTTTGAGAGTGGAAGAGATCTTATCCTATTGACTTTAAAGTACCGGAAAAGAGAAAATACGCCTTTGCTTAGTATCATCTGGGCTGATGCTTATACCAAGTTATATTTCAAAGGATGAAGCAAGGCTAAGAAGGCACCTCACTCTTGCTGTTAGACCATGAATCAGCAACTTGCCAGATTCTGCAAGCTGACGGCCCAAAATTTCGAGTTGCCACTAAAATTTTAGTAATGCGTGATCTGACCAGGCAGTTGCAGAAAACATCTTGGGACGCCTGCATACATGTTTGTGTTCATGTGTCGTATGAACATCAGTGCTGGTAGCAGGACCCAACAAACAAGGAAAAAAGAAAGTAGATTCTATAAAAATTTAGAAAACAAGATAATACTTGCTTTATAGATTTTTTTTTTTTAAAAGCTATTTAAAAAAAGAAAAAAGAATAGGCTTACATATTCCACCATTATGGTTAGAGGAAATGTGAAACTTCGGGAGCCAAATCTAGCTCCCACCAAATGAACAGATTTTTTTTTCCATGATTTCTATGAGTTTGAAAAGACCTGTGGCTTCTAGGGTTTTAAAATATGTTTGTAATGTTCAACTGTGGAACAATTTTTAAGGCAGGTTGCTATTATCAGGTTCTAGTACAAAATGTCTCAAAAATGTTCCAAAAGGACCCAGCCTGAATCTTGGCAAAGAAACCACATTATACTCTGAGTAGGAAGCAAGACATTTTGTCCTACAGCACATTATATAAAAATGAATACTCCAAAAGTAAGAACGGAGAAGACTTAAGCACCTGTGGGATGACTTACTACTAAGTGATATAACAACTGAGCCATTCTATTTACAAAGAAATGCTCTCAAAAGGAGAACATTTAATTATACATATACATACATCATATTTTAATTTAGCAATGTCTGTTGTGGGAAAACTTTTTAATCTTTTTTTTTTTGAGAAAGATTAGAAAGACTTTCACATTGATGTCCATCAAATGCAGCAGAAGCATTACTAGGTCTTTTAATGAAAATCTAAAATGAGACTATAAAGATAAGACAAAATAGCATAAAGTTCCTCTCTATATACAAAACATAAAGAGAAATTGTATAATTTTTTACATGCAGCTGGAACTTATACAACTAGATGTAAATTTGTAAATGGTAGTTTAATGGATGTTGACCAACTTACCTACAATGTAAGGTAAATTCTACATGACAACATAACCCCCGCAAAAATATAATAGTACAAGGAAATAGTTTTAGCATGCCCTATGTGAAATTCCTAAATCTACAAAGATTAAATTTAATATAACTAATATTTATGTTCTTAGTTTCTTTAGGAAATGATAAAGGAGGAAACTGTAAATTTAGGGATGATTAGGGTTATTGCTGTGATGTTATCTGTCCAGTAATATACTATTAGTAAACATGGCACTTAGTTATTACTGAATCATAACTCTGCTGTAGTTTACTATCCTTTATGGCTGTATAATTATTCAGATATTGACCAGGGAAAAATCTAGAGAGCACATAATAAGTAGTCCTTTTGATTTATAGGGAGTTTCAAATCTAGATGAGCGTATTTGGGCTGTTATGAACGACATCAGTGATTTCCACAGAGATCTCAATGTCTAAACTGAAGCCAAAAGACTTTGAAGCTTTGTGCCTGCATGTGGATTAAGCACTTGAAGTTTCAAAATAGGATGCCTGGGGATCCTCTTTTACAGCCACTTCAGCGAGAACCGCGTTCGTGTCCGAGGAAACACGCAGCAGCTCTCCCTCTACAAAAGCCCAACGTGTGCTCAGGCAAAAACTTTCTTTGCACTGAGTATTGAATGTGTAAGGATTGCAAATTGTGTTTTATGAGCTATACTGCAGAAAAGTGCAAATGATAATGTTACGGAGTGTATGAAAATCATACTGAAGGTCACGCATGCAGCTTGGCTATACTGATGTCATCTCACTGATGCCACCCTAGATGAGGCTCTCATCCAGGATCGCTTCGTTATTTATATGCAGTGGGCGTAATGCCTTAAAATAAGATAAAATGGCTTTTCTTCCCAGTTAACTGCTTTCATATAAAGTCTTATTAATTAGAAGAAATACCAAAACCATTCAAAAATAGGCTGGTGTCGGAATTCAAAGGAAAACACAGTTCCCTTTTCTTACCGTAGTTTTTTCCAGGCAGTGAAGCAGGTGGTGGTGCTGCGTTTCAAAGGAAGAGCCAGATTTGCTAACAAAGGCCTGTTCTTCTTCACTGGAGGACTGTTAATTCATAGAACTCTGTATTAGTCTCATTTATGAACAAGAGGGTTGTTATCCAAATATTTGATCAGAACTGATCTGGATTGTATATGGTAGCATAACTGCAATGCTTCATCTACACAGTATAACCCAAACTGGTTTGGACCTGAGTTCTCTTTTGCTTCTTTGTTTTTCAATAAAAATATTTTCTTTCCTTCCCTTGCACCTCCTTTTAAATGTTTCCATCTTAGGTCTTTTTATGCATAGATGGAATAGTACAGTTTACAAATGCAATCAACATGTAAGCTTTGAATGTTGAATCAATGCATACTTAAAATTATCATAAATTTAAGTGACAGTAAAATATTTTTTTTTTCCTGGGAATGTGCCTCATTTGAAGGAAATTAAACATAGTTGTCCTCCTGGGATCATTTCATAGCACTAAAGAATTTGTGGTATTGCTGCTTACACAAAAATTCATGTCAGTGATCCCAATCTGCTGAGTTTGGAAGGCATATAGCAGATGTTACTGAGACAGAATGAAGAATTAAGTAGAAAGCATCCACTGTTTATCAATTGCTTTCATAATTATTCACTAGAAAGCAGAAACTAAATAGGGGAGGAAGTGGAATAATAGGAAAGATTACAATTCAACTTCGGGATATTTGAAATCTGCATGGCAATTAAGCTGTTTGGTGGTTTTTTTAGTTCAAAGATTTGAGTTCTTTCAAGCAGGAGAGGAAGCGAGGGCTTCGACTGCTCGTCTTTTGTGCTAGACCGGACGGACGGACGGACAGCCTCTTCCTCCTCTTCTGGCTATAGGTAAAAGCGTTCGCCTTCTTAACACATATTGAACAGAAAGGGCATAGAGGAATGAAAGCCTTCCTGTATCCCTCAAGGAGCTGCCTAAATGCCAGAAAATGGCAGGGATTAAAAAACACTGTGTCTTCAGTCTTTCTCAGCTGGCTGGAGCTCCGAGCAGCCAAGGGGCTTCTCCAGCAGCGTGGGTCGCTGCAGATCCCGGTCCCAGCTGCTGCCTGGGGCTCCAGCCGCTGGTCCTGGCTTCCTCAGCAGGGGTAAGGGGCGAATTTGCTTCAGGTAACATCAGATTTCAACGTGATTTTCTTTAGAGCAAAGTAGGTGCTTCCAGGGAACGCTTTTTGCTCTGCAACAGCCCTTTGTGCAAACGGGACCTTGGAGCTACCTCTTTCCCTCACTGATGTTGAAGCCTGGTTTTGTCACCCATGTTCTACATGTCAAAAGCTGAAGGAGGTAAATCCAACCTACCTCCTAAGAGGCAAATGCTCTGTACTTTCTTAATGAGGTCTTCTACAGGATCTAACTCTAAACATGTGGGTTACATTTGAATCTAGCACTTCTATCTGGCCAACTCCCTCATCTTTTAATACCCCGTCATCGACTCTCATAAGATCATTTAACAATAGTAATTGTCCAATTCATCCTTCTTTAATCTACCTCTAAATATAACACTGCCTAAAGACTCGAGTTGACTTGCCCTGGTGATAAATAGAATAAGCTACTGCTGGGCTGTCATTAAGCTGTTACTCTGGAGGTGGAGGATATAAAAGCATTACCTGTTGCAGCTGGTTACTCAGTAAGCCATTTCGTTTGCTCTGCATGTAGGCATTAGCACTCCCACTCTTTGCTGCACGAATTCGAGCAAGTCTGGCTTTCTGTGTAAATAGATGAAAGGAAGAGTGTCACTTGTACTCATATCCATTATTCTGTTTATCTAAAACTGCTAATTGGAATCAGCTGCTTATGAATGCCAATATCATAACTACTAAAAGGCCGCACTGCGTGTGTTCTCCAGGTGGAGCAAATCATGAGTGTCTGCCCATTTAAAATGCAAATGACAGAAGTTTTTATTTGTTTGCATGCATCAGCTCACAAGAACAATGATTTTGGAGAAGGCGCTAGACAGATCAGCATGTAAGTGCCTCCTTTTTTTTTTTTGCATTGTTGCAACTGTACCACTCCTTATGCCTTGTGGGTCAGGAACATGGGCATCCATCTCAGCTGCTCCTGCAGTGAAAACCTCTTTAAAGGGGAATAAATGGGTCGGAAAAAATGTGATATTGCAACTGCCGTGAGCTGGTTTCTCAGAGCCTTCTGGGTTTTTAGAGTAGCAGAACATGGTAGTGGTTTTTTATGCTGTCACCCAGCTAAATTCCTGAATGCTTGCCAGGCCTTTTAAAAGCCTTTTTACCTCTTCGTGTCTGGGGTTGTAATCAGACTTAACGCTTGTCATTGTAGGTCATAATCTGTTCATAACCTGATTTTTCTAAGAGTCCGGCCATCAAATTGCTGGGAGAGATTTGAGATTTCTCAGGTGAGCTTCATTGCTTGTGAAGGTGACTTTCATTCCAGAGCAGAAGGTGGCTCATGAGTGAAGAACACTTTGCATCCACTGTCTTTTGTACAACAGTTAGAAGCCAACATTAGGGGAAAGCATGAAGAAGACTCTCTCAACCAATAATATGGAAACCAGAGGCTTTTATGGGATTTCTAGGATGGCTTCCTGGTTCTGTAATTTTTGTGGCTGGTTACTTGTGCAAGAGGGAGTCCGGGTTTGTCTTCATGGTTAGGTTTCTGATTCTGAATGCCAAATGCCAAGCAGCATCTGGATTGAATGGCTGCTGAAGCACAAAAGGAGACACAGTGAAGAACTTGAAAAACCAACTTTGCTATGGTAATGGGGATTTCCATATCTGATAATTACTCAGCTGATACTTTCAGAAAAAGAGAGGGAGCAATTCCCCCTGCTTCCCCCAATTTCTGTGGCATTAAATGTCAGCATGAAATGACTGAGAATCCCTGAACACTTATGGAGGGAAGCAGCCTGGTCACTGCAGCTGCCAGATCTCTCTGGCATGATTAATAATTAACTGATGATGAGGAATGGCTCAACACCATGCTTCTTTTCACTCACAGCCTCAAACTCACAGATCTTCTCAATAGCAAGCCAAAAAATTCATAGCAGCTAACAGTTAACATGGCTAGAATCTGGCTTATGTTATATGTCATGTATTTATTAACTTTTAATGGTTCTGAAAGAAAATAAGATGATACTGTGCATGTGTGCATCACTGAGTCAAAAAGCTCACATGAGAGGCTGTTGACTGATTTTGTGATATATTGGCCATTTTAGAATAACATTGGTTTGTCACCTTCCTCAGTGCACACAGCCTTTCCCGCAATGCAGTTAATGCATCTTATTCTAGCGGGAAGGAGCAAAGCTCCCCGATCACCTTCACCGTGCCTCCGCACAGGTCCCTTTCTCCTTTCCCCTTCCTCCTGTTAGCACCGAAAGGACACCTGCACCCCACACTCCGTCACCCTGAGCAGGTCCCCAGGGGCTGGACGGGGGGTAAATGTCCAGTCAGGGCTCTTTTACCGAGCCCCACAGCTCACACGGGCTCCTTGGTGGCACATCTGGGGCTACCGACGTGGTTAGGGCAGAGTCCTCAGGGCTAGCGATTAAAAATGCCCTTGGTCAGGCAGAAAATAGGTTATTTTCAGGGTGGAGCTCTTGAGATGCACCGCCAGCATGACAGGCTGAAGGCTGGGGGAAAGGCTTTACCTGCACCGCAGAGCAGTCATGGGCTGGGACATGCGCACCGCCTTGTGTTCATAAATATATTAAAAGTCTCTCTTAGCATGACTGTTTAGCCTTAGGAGCTCGAGATGCTTTAGAGATGCCTTTGCGGGGTGCAACATGGAGTCCCATAAATAAGTGATTTCAGTCACAAATGTTTTAGCTATGGTACTTTCCAGTGTGCTCTTTATACAGGGAGATTCGTTAGATTTAATGAACAAACATTTTACATACATTAGTTATGCTTTTCCTTTTAGCATGCATATTCATTTTCTCTTTCAGTGATTGAAGCAATAATTATTGTGCAGCACCGTTTAATAAAGAAATATAAAAAGTATAACGGTTCATCAGACTATCTTAATATATCAATGTGCTACAACACATATAATATGAAGGTTGTACTTTCCATGTGAAGATTTCAAATTGCTTTGCAAATAGGAATTTATTGCATCTTAAAAGCTTTTGTGAGGTGGGAAGTAATAGCTTACATCTTTCTAGCTGAGACTCATTCAGATGGCCTGAATTTACATCATTTACCAAAGAGAAGACAATAAATCTATTACCAAGACAGGAACCAGATACTGTGGCTTCCATGCTCATACTTCAGCTTACAGAAAATACTTCTGAAACTGGAGCTGTTTACAAATCTGTTAAAGCGGTAGGATTTCTTTTCAGTGCTTCTGTCTGATTTGTGTCAGAGCCTGTAGCATGAGTAGTCTCGTGACTCCTCACATTTCCTATCAAGGAATCATTAAAAGCTCACGTCAGCCACAGGATTTTAAGGGCTGTGTGCTGGGGATTGAACTCTCATGAAGGGTACCAAAATGAGGTGATGACATCAGGACAACTGATTGCAGAAGAACGGTATTTTCCTGTAGTCTGCGAACTGCATTCTCTGTCACGTACAACAGAAAAGGAGTGATAACTGCCCCTTTCGACCACCACAAAGCCCTTCCTGACTCTCCCCTTTCATGGAATATCTAGCAAAAAAAGAAAGGAGTAAGTTCTGCAGTAGATTATCTTTGCTGTGAGATTGTCCCTATTAGCCACTGAATTTGAAAGTCTGATTTTAGTCATTTTTACATTGTCTAGGACAAAACTAACATCATGAAATACAGATCTTTTACTTATTCTGATATTCCACCATAATAATCTCATCTAAGACTTCCTAAAGAAATTGATGATAAGCTCTAATTCTTACTTGTATTTGCACTGAACTGCTCTTTTGAATGCATCCCTTTTTTCTTCTAGCTCCAAATTTTATGACTTAGAGGTGGATCCTTGTCTATGGCTGCATTTACAGAAACCTTACAAAGGGAATTCACTGTTATTCACCAACAGCTAGTTCTGTCACTTTTAGAAACAGAAACATTTATTTTCACAGGGTTTTAAACAGTGCTAAATGTAGCGCTGTGGGGTATTTACATCACCCAGCTTTTAACACTCAAGACGCCCTCAGCTGTCCAGCTGTTTTAAGAGAGAGATTTTATCAGGAACTCTTTAGGGTGGGGCTTACTGCGGTACTGGCAATTATTTTTGGCAAGAGCCTCTTCAGTTTCCTATGCGAGAAGCCTAGGTAGCCTAGGTCATTTAGTACTTCGATAATTCCTGTCGTCTCTCTTCTGCTGCTCTCCATACTACATAGCTATCTTACTATCAAACCTCAAAAATTACTAATTACTTACCTTATGGTTATTCTTTTTTAATGATCTTGTACAATTAAAAGATAAGAATTCCTTCACAGTCATTCTGTGTGTACTAGTTTAGATCAAAGCAGAGTTCATTTTCTTCCTGGTAGCTAGTATGGGGCTATGGCTTGGATTTGTGCTGAAAACTGCTGATAACACGGGGATGTTTTTGTTACTGCTGAGCAGGGCTTATTTCCTTACAGAGCCAAGGGCTTTTCTGCTCCACAGACCATCCTGCTGAGTAGGCTAGGGGTGCACAAGAAGTTGGGGGGGGACAGAGCCAGGACCCCAGCTGACCAGAGGGATATTCCAGACCAAATGGCGTTGTGCTCGGCAACAAAACTGGATGGGGGCGGAGGCTGGCAGGGGCTGCCCTTGCTCAGTTGGGCATCAGTTGGTTGGTGGTGAGCAATTGTTTTCTTTTGCATCACTTGTTTTCTTTCCTTCGGTTTCGTTTCCCCCCCCTCCTTTTAAAAAAATATTAAACTGTCCTTATCCCCACCCACGATTTTTTGCACTTTTACCCTCCTGATTCTCCCTGCCATCCTGCTGGGGAGGAGTGGGCACGTGGCTGGGTGGTGTTTAGCTGCCTGCTGGGGTTAAACCGCACACTGTGGCTCCTACAGCAATGGCCAAAATTGTCCAAAAATCAGTCACATTGTTGTTTACCTCATTTTTTGCTTGGCCTTTCGTAAATCCATCCTTGTATGTTTGTTTTCAAGTGAAAAATCAAGCCCACATTTCACGCTCTGATTTTCTAATTTTCAGTAATTGCAAATAATTAAACTTCAGATTAGCTGACAATAATTTATAGGATGTTAGCATGCAGTAGGGAAGAAAATGCTGTTTACTTTGTACTCTAATGGAAATGGAATTAAATAAGGTTCATATATTTGTTGAGTCGTGCCTTGCTTTCACAGTCTATTCAAATTATTGTTCAGTAAACACGAGTTTTACAACTTTTGTGCTAAATTCAAAAATCCAGGGTAAATTATTGTTACTTACACCTCTGCAACCCCGCTGAGATTAATGGCCTATCTCATTTAAAGAAGTCACAATGGCTAGCAGAGTTCTCTACTGCAAATGCTCAGCTCTAGACTGCCAGGTGCTGTTAAGCTGTTGTTTCAATTTATCCTAGAGCTATTTATATTTATCTAGTAACTAATTATTCATAACTTGACAGATAAATACATCACATACAATCGATAATAAAGCCAAGCCAGTCTTCAGGGTATATTTTGCTATGTGAAAGCAGACAACTATACTCGCATGAAAGATTCAGGTTGAATTTTATGTCAGGCCTTGGAGCTGATGATAGCTGTTTGGGTGTTCTGTTGAGACACCACGCAAAGTCACTTTAGGGAGAAAGTGCTTGGGCAGGTAAAATTAAGGCTCCTTCAGTTATCAGGTAATGAACAATAATGGGCAGATGGACCCACACTTAGGACTTGCTGGCTAAGAGGATACAAGGCTCTTGCTTTGAAAAGATGCAGAAAAACAGACGTATGGAAAAGAGGGAAGGCATCTAGCAAGGAATGCTTCATTCAGGGTGGGGAGGACACTGTCATGATAAGAGCTGCTGCAGGACGCTGGGATGGAGCTTTGCAGCCAAGCTGCCATTGAGCGGCTGGACACCGGCGCCGAGGGGACAGCTGTGCCTCCTCCTTTCCCTTCCCTGTGCTGGTTGACATCCCACTGAATATGAGGCTCTGAGGATCTAGCCATATCTTAACCCTTGATACCTATCAATAACAGAACAGGAAACTGTATCCAGACTTACCTATACCTTTCTTTTTCCTTTCCCTTCCTTTCCTTTTTACATGGACCGGTTGCAACACATTTGTCATTAACTTTGCCACCTGAAGGCACTGGTGGGTAACCAAAATAACTTGGCCTCTTAAAGTTGTCTCTAGCTGAGAAAAGCTCCACAAATAGAATTCTACAAAACTGTCTCAGGAGTGATAAATCTGCTCGAGGAAAAAGCATAGTAAGACTACAGGGCATAATTAGTTCTGCTCTGAATTCCAATACCTGTTTTGGATTATTTATTTATTGTCAGGATAGGCCCAATCCTTGGACCTTATTATCTGATAGAAGAAAATGTTCTGATAAGCACAGGTGATTTTTCTTTATTTTTTATTTTAATCTCTTTTTTTGTTTGTTTATATTGACTGCTAACGAGCTCCCCATAACGTGGCGGAAAGCTGGCCTCTCCTGCCAATGTATCAGCTGTATTACAAAGCGGGATTTCAAGGTAATTACAACAATGTTTTTCCATGGTTGGAAGCAGGAGCTTCCTTTAAAATGCATTCAAAATGAGATGGCATATAAATTTCTCTCTTCCAACTTCTCCTGAGCATTAACGTGCAGCGTCTTTTTGCCAAATAGAAACAAATGGAATTGTCTAATCTTGAATGACTGTGCAGAACTCAGTGAATGCATATACTGATGGTCACATGGCTCTTGAACAAGCCTAATATGAGTGACAAAATTTTTCTGCTGAAAATTGCCAGTGCTCCTGGGACTAGATTTCAGCTCTTCAACAGAGAACTTTCTCTTGAGTTTCCTTCCAGCCCAAATGTTTTGCCATTTCTGAAGACTACCTTGATTAAACTTCTGTATGAGCTATTGATAAAGTAAGTTGCACGATTCAAATATACAACTCTCTCAATCAGATGTAAGCTGTTATAGCCAGCAGGAGGTACCATTGCCTGCAGGGGTTCATGCTGTGCTCCATGAAACAGCATCTTCTTTCAAGCTTATGTTCTTCAGCCTTAGAGAATAGAAATAAGGTTGGTGCTTAGGAAAACATTTATTTTAGAAAACTGTGTAAAGCTTCTATTGTATTGAATGAAAAAAGAATTTCAAACTTCAATAAAGTGACCTTTTTGCTTGAATATTCTTATACAATGCAGTAGAACCCTCCTGTGAAATGCAAGGCTATACTTCATAGCTAAATATTGCTAAATACGGACTATACAGTTCCCAAGAAGTGCATGTTGTTGATTTTTCTTCAGTCCGTCAGAGCAATACTCTGTTCAACATCTCAGTCATTTTAGATTGAGAGAGATTAGCTTTGCAACAGGAGATATCAATGAAACACACATCCAGGGCTAAGTTAAACAGACCTCAAAGCCATTTTCTCCAAAGCAAGAAGGGCATAAACACAGTCAGAGGAAATCTCTCGTCCTTGCTGTTGGCATTGTTCTGGGGAGTGGAGGAAAAGACACTTGGCAGGATTGCCATTCATCACTTCATATTCCTGTTTGAAACATACAATGAGCTCATTGTTTTGCAAGGAGAAAAAGCCAGTTATTAACTCAAGCAGTTTCTCTTCAGGAATTGATTATGGGGAATAGCAGCCAGTCTGCCAATCTAATTTTTGCAAGGTATTTTCTGGTGTCTGTCTCTTTTTCACTGGCAAGTGTAAAGCAAGCATAGAAAATTCTGTTTCGTCACTTGCAGTAGGAGACAGTTTCTATCTGAATTGAGGCTGGTTGTGTCTGCAGTTATTATGAAAGCTCAGAACAGGCACATTGATTGCTGGGATCAAGCAGATCTGTTACCCATGACTGGCGCAATGCTCGAAGGCACCGTAATGAAGCACAGTGTTGTGGCTGATCCATACTGTTCTTTCTCTGTCTGCTGCCCTTACGCAAACAGAAGTGGAAAAGTTCTTGACAAAAACAACGTAGTGCGGAAATGACATGTTCTCTGTGTTTTGCAGCTTTGGGAGAGGGGAACGCATGGCTGGAGCTAGTATGTGGGACAAAACGGCATGCAAAAGGGTGGAGGGAATTAGTAGGTAGGTAAGGTATGCTATTTGGATCACTGAAGCAGCCTGTATTTGAAATGAGGTTTCTAGAAAGGTATGACATTTCTGTGATATGCCTGGTTTCTTTTATGGCCATTTTCCTCATCTGACAGCATTCTTCCAAGATGCGGCCATTCAAGGGTGCAATATCTTCAGCCTGGACCTATGACTGACTTTCTTGGCCATGTACCTGTTTCTCCTGATTTTAAGATATTCTGGGAATGGTATCACTGTGTACATTTACTTAACTTCCTTTTTATGAAGAAGTCAGTCAAAAAGGTGGCCAGAAAGAAACACACGAACATTTTGTCTCTTTAAACCGGGAGCTGTTGTCTATATGAGGCAGATGCAGCCTGAGTCTGCCTGTGTTCCCTGTCCCATATATATACGTAGTCCCCGGCCACGGTCTGCCTGCACACCTCTGCGGGTAACCATCCTGCTCTCCCGGCATCCCTGGAGACTCAGGACCTCTGAAGAGAGGCCATGGGGCCACCAAAAGCTCAAGCGGTGACACCTCAGCCTTGGCAATCTTGCAACCTGCGCTGCATCCAGAGCCTTCCGACTGCCGTCAGCAGAGGAGCGGAAGGTAACGCATCTCGGCTCCTTGATTAGGGCTTCAGGTGCCCATGGAGGCTACCTGAGCTGCTTAGCATTGCCGGGTTGGGCGAAACGCGCTGGGACTAGTACATTGGCAGCGACGTGGAGAGGAAGGTGACTGCCCAGGCTTGGCTGCATCTCTCCTGGTAAATAGTTTTTCCTGGCTCCTGACCTTGCGCGTATGGGTCAGGGAGGGAAACCATCTTGTTTTGGAGCTCGTTGTTATTTTAGTGAGAGACTCAGCAAATCAAGGAAGCTGAAAAACAGACTTTTGCTTTTGGCTTTTCCTGATTAAGCTCTTTTTCCAAAGCCTTTTAAGCAAAGTAAAGCTGAGGAGACAAGTTCCCCAATAATCAGATTCTCCAGAGACTGAACCTGGGAATTAAACACACGGATTAGCGAAGCAGGCTGTTAGGATAGACATTAGAAATCATAATTAGGGTTTTTGTTGTTTGGTTGTTTTTTGCCTCAGAAGACTCTGGTGGAAAGAAAGTCTGCCTGAAAAACACAGAAGAATCTTCAGTGGGTGGGACAGCAGCTATCGCCTGAAAATACTAGATCTAGTCTAACAGGTAGGATGAATTAACACAATAATAGCTCTGTAAATTTTGACAGAAAAGATAAATGAACCTTTTTTTTTGTTTGGTTTGGTTTGTTTTTTAATAAAAATAACACAGTATTTGCATCTAGGACACGGGCTAGGCATGTAGCACATACATATAGTAGTCCTTTTGCTAAGAAATACTTACTTTGAGGATGCACAGCATATAGAGTGTCATGTTTTATCTATTGCTCAACAACAAAAGGGGGAAAAATTAGGAGCTCACCTTTTGTGCCCTGCGCTTGTCTGCTCGTTGATTCTGGTGGTAGATACGGCTGAAGTTGGAGACAATTACAGGAACTGGCAGAGCAATGACCAAAACCCCACTCAGGGAGCATATTGAACCAAAAATCTTGCCAGCGATTGTCTTCGGCACCATGTCACCGTATCTGGGTTAAAGAAAATGAAACACTTAGTAAGACAAAATCTTTTCTAAGTATTGAATTGCAAGGTGAATTAATTGCACAATAGATTTTACTTCTCTTGCAAATAATAAATAATTGATGCATATAAATAATATTTTGTACACATATGCATACATATACAGCATGCCTAGTCTTGTGCACATGTAACTTTAATTTGCTAATTTTGCTAATTTTTTAACTAGCTAATTTGGGGTATCCTGCCCATCAAACTGTGGGCAACTGTCTTTCACCCACCTGTAGTCTTCACAGGCTGTCTCTATTGCAATGGGAGAGAGTGACCTTGCTACAGAAAAAAAAAAACCCCAAACAGTGTTGAAGTTAAAAGTCCTTACTCTGTTTGCTTGTTGGAAGAACTCATCCCTTTCCACTGGCAAGATCCTAGGGAGACCACTTGGTAAGTTAGGTGCCAAGCTGAATAATCTGTTGTCTCACTTAAGCTGATACAGTACTTTCATTTAGGAGGGTAGCATGTTTTTGGAACAGGTTGCCCAGGAGATCACGGACTTTCTACCCTTGGGTATTTTCAACACTTGTCTAGACAAAAGCGTGGCTGACCTCACCTATTGGTGTTGATAGGCTGCCTTTGAGTGGAAGGCTGGACTAGCTGACCTCCAGTGGGCCCTTCTATGGTCCAGCCAAAAGCAAACACGAAAAACTCAATCCATAAGCAAGCCAGCAACCCAATTCTAACTGCGAATCTTGCCAGCACTCGGAATTGCTAGGGCTACCACCTTTCTTTATGATGCTGGATATTGTTTTGTCCAGCAAGTAAGAACATAGTGCTACTGAAGCACGTAGAGGCATTCCGGTGACAGCTTATTAAGAGATATCTGCTTGTTGCACCCTGTGGAGTGCCATGTTCTATAGGACAAGTATGTAATTACATACTACAGAGTTTAATAAAGAGATAAATTACTTTCAAGTTATCATTCGGTTTTTAACTTTACTGGATTTTAAGTTATTATTAAACATTGTTTGTAGCATGTGAGTTTAATATGCTTGTGAGCAGAGAGATAGTACATTCCCTATTACAAAGAATTTATAAACTGTTAACACAAGAAAAGGTAAGAAATAAACCTGCAGGAGGGGCTGTGTTTGGAAAATGCTTTCTGGAGAACAAAACCTGTCTGTTCAGCAGGAATTGGAAAAATAACAGAGAAGATGGGGGGAGTCTTCAAGTCACGTGGTCCAAATGGTGCACCTAATCACAAGAAGGAGGGGTTAAAGGGATGACAATATCAGATGATGGAGAATCTATACAGGGTTAGAGAACACCTTCCAGCAATGAGAGCTCAGCATATGTCAAAAGGAGATGATGTATTGCCTTGTAGGTGAAGATGAATGGTTTGCATTTTGTAAGATAAGAGAAAGGTGTTTAGTGTAAATATTCAAATAAGTTGTTATCCGGGCAGATATAATATAGATGACCAAGTCTTAGACTATTGACAAAGAATATGTTGTGTAAAACAAATGTTTAGTTACTTTACAAAGCATGCCCAAGTGTAAAATATTCACAGGAAAAAATACGTTAATATTTCTACCAGTAACCTCCCTCATCTGCTTAGAATTTGAATGCTATTAGATTCTCATTTTGTGACAGGCAGGACTGAATAAAAATACATAATGTAGTAGATTCCATCTTCTAAATTATTAATATATCTGGTCTTAATTACAAGATATATAAAACTGGAAAAATACTAGAAAGGGAGTCACGCTTTCCTTCACATCAACATTTGCACCTCACAGCATAGGCGTTTTTGGTGCTTATCTTCCTAAAGCCAGGGCTGAGTATCAGCTGTCAGGAGTGATGCATGCACAGCTGTTCTTTCCTTTGGGCAGGGAAGTGGATAAATGACCTTTCAAGGTCCCTTTGACAAATGGGATCCCCGACACCTAAGTAACCCCAGTTTTTTTTCTGGCAGAGCGGTGGGCATGGGGCCAGGGTGGTGAGATAAGGGGAGAAGTCCTAGGATCAAATCGCTAATAATCATCGCTGGTTTACAGTATTTGTTACTGTTTTACTTAATCCTTTTAGATACGATCCAACTAGTTGCTTAAATTAAATCAAAGTGTGTCAACAGAAAGCTATTTAAAAGGCAATACGTATTTACACACACCTGACACAACTAGACCTTGAAATGCAAAATTTACACATGCCTGGTACTACTGGAACAGATCTCTTAAATTAGATTCCTAAACCTATATTTAGTTGCCTACCACTTGAAATGCTAAACTGCTGAACCTTCATAAGCTCACATTGTCACTGATGGCTGCTGGACAGAAGGCATTGCTGGCTCTAATTAATTTCGTTTGAAGGTTCTCAGGGATATAGTTCATCCTGTTGATAATGTGACACTATAATTACGCGAATCAAGTGCAGGCTGATGCTTTAGGAGTGGTGACAGGAACTATTAGCTGATCCGTCCCTAACATTTCAGTATTTATGTTTGGACCTACCTAATGACATAAGGAGATGCCTTGTCACGGTATTCCAGTGTTACAGAGCAAAATAAAAAAAAAATTAGGATTGTTTGATACATGAAGGTATTTTGCAATGTTTTTCTTACCTTCTGGGCAAAATGACAGGTAGACAGATATACTGCTTATTTTAAAATAACTTGCTTTTGATTATTTTTCTATTTCAGCTTGAGTCAGTTGTAGTACCCTGACATTTTCTGAATGTAATGTTGTTTGTCTGTTGTTTAGTGCTAATAATATCTTTCACATCATTACTAACTCTTACATAATCAGTTTTTCTCCTGTTGATAAACACTGTGTTGGAGAAGTTAAAACTACCATTGGAAAAAATGACTTCCAAGAAATTATCCTTCCTGCACAGGGTGAGAAACATATTTGCTCACTTTTGTGACAAAATGGAGTTTTTATTACATTTACCCTGGTTAGCCTTGCTCTCCTTGGGGACAGTGACACAGATTTTAGTCTAGTGTAGGCATGACCAGAATTGTTAATGAAGTTCCTCCTGCTGGATTAAACATTGCCTTTAGTTATACCTCATATATCACTGAATATCACCAATGGAAGTGGATGACATATAATGAAGGGAAAAATGTCTTCCTTTACCCCACCTGCAATTGCTTTATTCCTTGGAAAGTCTAAACTAAAGAAGAGCATAACTCCATTTTCAAATGGCAGGGTAGCTTTGTGGTGCTTGTATTTCAAAGTGGAAAAATTATACTTGATCTCTAAAACAAATTCTAAATTCTGCAGAAAATTTGATCTCTTCAGTCATGGAGACAACAAATATGGAATCTTATTAAGCAATTTTCACAGAGTCACTTTTCAAAAGGGAACTATTTCAAGGTTTTATCTAGTGCTACCCTGCCTGTCTCACTGCTCTTCAGACTGGAACTGCAAATATATTCTCCTTTACGTGCTTTTTTGCCTAGTTGCAGTCTTTCCATATCTTTCTATATAGTCTGTTCCACATATGTCTATTATTGTGGTCAAAGCTCAAGTCAGTCCTTGGGCATTTATGATTTGTACTGACAATCTCATTTCGTAATGTCAAAAGTGTCATCCCAATATTGTATGCTCTGGATGAGTGAAGAAAAAGAGATGTCGTACTGATCCCTGTTATCAGTCAGGTGCATTCTACTTCATTAGCCAAAAAGGGAAGGGAAAAGGCTATGACAAACTAGATGTGTCAATCAAGTTTTATCAAATCACAAGTCAGAAACTACACGAACAAACTAATGCCTAGGTTTCACTAGACGTAGTGCAGACAGGTCAGACGTGTGCTGTTGTTTGCAGTCCCCGGAGATCTGTTCGCTAAGGGACATGGGGCTGGGATGGATGGATGGATTTAACGGCATGAGTGTTTCTCTCAGTTGTTTGTATTCAACAGGTGATGGACCACTTTTGTATATTTGACTCCTTACTGCAAGGCAAGACAGGAAGCTGGTGGATTCCTTCACTTGGCAAATATCGGATCCTTCGGAGTACTGACCTGAGTAACGTGGGCATGACTTAGTGCTTTGCACGACAGATTTGGGGGCATGAACGCAGCTTGAATCGCACACAAAAGGCTGAGCTGTTGTAGGAGCTTGGGAAAAATTAATGTATTTGGGTTTACAAACGCCCCATCTGAAATCTAAGCATTGCCACGTCAGAGCTTACACGTGGACATCCACCTGCCAGAGCGATACTGCCTTTCTAACTGATAAGTGGAATATATCTGATGTTGCATACCCATAATTCAAGAAATCTCAGACAACAGAGGCTGTATTTGTGGCATCATTGGCTATTTATCTTATTTCTGAATCTAATGAAGACTGGTTCTGATGGCTCTGAGATGGAATATTTCATAAGTCAAAGGTCTGAATTATAATTGAAACGAGTCATACTTTCTGGCCATTTATCCTTGATGTGAGCAGAGAAGGTCATTTCTTTAATAATCTTAACAAATAAGACGGACAGTGCTGCTTATTTAACTTCTGTTTGTTTGAACACAGGAGTAATTTTTTTTCAGTGAAAAACAACTGCATTTTGGAGGATAAAATAAGTAATCACAGAAATTGTATTTTAGCAATATTTTTGTGTGTGTTTGACAGATCAGAAATTCATATTTGGAATAACTTACTTTGGGTAGAAACGTTTCCCCCTCCCCTGGTAACCTCTACACCAGAACTGTGGAATTGTAGCACATATATAGTAGGAGTAAATCCAGGATGTGCATTTTTACAAAGATCAAATAGTTTGGGCTGATACTGACAGATACAGTTAAGGAAAAAAATTGTCAATATTAAAAACCACCTAGCTGCATTAACATTTTCTGACACTAGAGGGCATAAACGCCATTAAAAATAAATGCAAATACAAGAACATCTTAAAATGCGTGTTACAAATACACGTGCCCTCTCCTGCCTCCTTCGGATTAATTTACATTCTTTGAAAAAAAATATTACATTGATTGAGGTCTGTTGTCCGCTCCCACCTTATTTGCTGTAAAGGAAATCTAGTAACATTATTGTTTTCAAACATGTAAAACATGTCAGAAAATAACGGAGTTGTGAAATAAAGGAAAAGTCATTAAAATCAACTTGGTAATATTTACTTTAAACGCAAGGGAATTTACGACCAAAGAACAATGACAACAGCACGAAATCCACGGCAACGAAACCACCTTTGTAGAAGCCAGCCTGGCCCAATTTTTTCCAGGTGTGGGAGACAACTCGCTTTTCCCAGTGGGTTTAGCCTGTCATCAGGCAGAGCTCGAGCTTTCTGCAGCGGAGCCCGTTAGCAGGACGGACGAGGCGCACGCACCCCCCGTGCGCCGGCAGCCCGCTCGCTCGGGGCAGGGGCCGCGCTGCGCCCGCCGGGGCGGGATGGCG
>JAVJGG010000005.1:25573491-25614293 GCA_035590195.1 Aviceda cuculoides
GATCATCTTCATGGCCCTTCTCTGGACCCACTCCAATGGGTCCATGCCCTTCTTATGTTGGGGGCCCCAGAGCTGAAACGCAGTGCTCCAGGTACAGGTAAAACCTATACTTTAAAGCTTTTTTTGCTTTTGTAAAACTTTACCACAGATAAAACCTGTCTTTTTCCCTGAGATGAACAGAATAATTCAGTTCTTTTTTTCTCCTTATTTGACTGTGCTTATCTGTCAGCGCATGTGTACTTGAGCATGTGTAAGTGCGTGTATATTAATCACCTTTGGCCAGACTTCTAGGGAGTCTAATAAATAATATATTTGCTTTTTATTAAAAAGTCTGATACTTGTGGTTGGAGTATCTAATACTTGGTGTTAGAAATGATACTTCTGACTTTGTTTTTGGTTTACAGCCGAGGTTGACAGGTCATTTCTAGTCTAAAGATATTCTACTTCTTTTTTATTGCAATTTTTATTATTGCTCTGCCTTAAGCAATGGAATATATACTTCAATATTTCGTGTACTTGGTCTATTAAGATACACACGCTCTTCTCCCTTTCCTTTTCATTTTATATGCTCATACATTTTTATGATACTACTCTAAAGGATTATCTGTAAATCAGATCATGCTCAAGTTATATATTAGTATGTGCTAAATATTACATAGAAACTGTTCAAACCTATTTAACACACCAGACCGGGAGCTCTTTACTGTGAGGTATCTTATTGGGCATTTCATAGGTCTCTAATCTCCACTAGCCTGAGTAAACAACCACAACCCACACAAAGCAGCTAAATCCAGGACTGGATTGCGTACTGAGGCAGAAAAAATAATGAATTTTCTGCAAGTTGATGTTAGCAAAGTCAACAGAAAATTATATATGTCCGTAATGTGCTGTCCAGAGATTGAAGTACTTTCTTCTTATTCCTCTACTTGCCAAAATCATATTTAAAAGAGTAAAACATAAAGCACCGTTTCACTTACAAGAGCAGCCTGTATGCTCATCAGTGCTCAGCTCAAATGATTTCCTCCAGCAAAAAAAACTTTAGTGAAAAGCAATGCCACTTCTTAAGCAATTGGAACAATTATTCTAGGATGAAAATATTATGTGATGGGATTTCTTTCATGATCTGAGATGCTAGTCTCTGTAACTGCTACTTATTTTATTAAAAGAACCCACAGCTAGCGCCTGAGAAATGGAAAACTATGATGTGAGCTGAAAGATGCCAAACGAGGCTCCTGGAGCTCTTCAGTGGCTAATTGTCATATCCATAGGAATACAGATGTGGTGCCCATGTTGAGGTAAGGAATGGCACAACGACTTCTGGGGCCTGCAGGGTTTGCAAACCAGAACTCTCTGCAGAAGGTGAAGCTGCAAGTGACATTGGCTTGTGTATCTCTTGGATACAGGCATGTTGCTAATGCATCTTCAGTCTAGCCAATCCAGGCAGCATTTTCACCAAAAAGTCATATAAAATGCCAAACTGGAGAGAAAGAATGGGATCGGGGAGTGGACAGAGTGCTATTCATAGGATCATAGAATCATTTAGGTTGGAAAAGACCTTCAAGATCATCGAGTCCAGCCTCTACCAGTGGCTTACTGTGTGAAATGGGGCACACTTCTTTAGGCCACATTTACGCTGTCCCCTGTGGCATGTAATGTAATGGAAACAACCCACCCAACAGCACCTGAACGAGGCTTCATAACAAGCAATGTGAATGTGATACCAAACTCGCTCTATTTTACTCTATCAGTACTTTGGCTGGAGTTAAACCATGACAAAGGAATACTAAGGAAAACAAGTCTGCTGCTGGGTATATGACTGAGTATCAAAGGACAAGGAAAAGGGAGGAATACTCGATGTCTTCTGTGCTGTGCTCTTTACTAGCAAAGTGCCTTTGCAGGGAAGAGCCTGCGTGTCTTGGCGGGCAAGCTGAACGTGAGTCAGCAGTATGTTCTTCCTAACCACGTGTAGAGCTCCGTTACCAGGAGTTTAGCCATCAGGGTAAGTAAGGTTATTATGGACCTCTATTCAGCAATTGTGAGATTGCATCTGGTGTACTGTGTCAGATTTTGGACTTCCCGTTGCAAGGGATATATTGGTAAACTGGCAGAGGTCCACCAAGAGGTCTAGGCTGTGGAGTTTCTGCCCCTGGGTATATTTGGAATTTGACTGGAAAGGGCATGAGCAGTGTGACCTAACTTCAAAGTTAGCCCTGTTTTGAGCAGGCTGGAGCAGACAACCTCCAGCGACATTTTTTCTGGAATTCTATGATTATATAATGAGCCAGCAGCTCTTAACAGCGGGCGGGCTCTCAGCACTCTCCTTGGGTTGCAGTACCATGAGATAATGTAGTCTGAATATAGTCCTTTGTGCTTCTATTTCCCCTCCCTTTCCTTGACCTCTTTTGTGCTTTGAGTTGCTGCGAGGTTTGACGTAACTAATCCACAGGGAAAGGCTTTTGTATTTATGCAGTGAACATGGAGCACCTAGTTATGCCCACTGGGGATATTGCACAAATAATAATAAAAACTCTTTAAGACTGTAAAAAAGTGAAATTTTGTCCTAGAAAATCTAACCCTAACCAACCCAAGCAGGTAATGTGCCCACTTAGCACCAGTATTATGTCTTCCCTTTTGTTCAGCGTCATTATCAATTTCCCGGTCCCCTCAAAAAATTAAGAACAGTTATTGTTTATCAGAGACTACTGAAATGCTGATTGGGCTAATAGCATTTGTGAATTGTTACCCTGTTTTTTTCTTGCTCCAGGCTAACTTTCCTAGTGAGACTCTAAAATAAAGCAGATGATGTGACATAGTACTCAAATAATGACTGGCATTTTTAAATTAATTACTGATTTCCCCTTGATTTTATTTTTCATTTAATTGTAAGCTGCTTTCTTCAGCTTTGCAGTAGCTCAGTACATTTTTTAATAACTATATTTATTTACATTGTGTGTTGAAAGGCTTTAATGTATTTTCGCTAAAGAATCTCTACACTACTGGATATTGCAAGTGTTTTCAAAAAAGTCTGTTCAAAAGTGTAGCCAGGCCTTCATTTCTGGTAAATTAGTTAGGATTTGTGCAAGGTATTAAAAGACAGCCAAGCTTGTGTCTGCAGGCTACATAAGATCTAATCGGACTTGTTTGGGCCCAGTGCCACCTGAACATAGTTAAATTCTGCTTCTAATGCCACTTTGGGTATGGATAAAATACAATCATATTTATACAGCGCTGGGCCAGTAAAACCTAAACTGGCTTGCCTGGAACATGTCCAGGGATCACTTCGAACCCAGAATATTGGGAATGTGGTGGGTTAACCTTGACCGGCTGCCAGGCGCCCACCAAACTGCTCCATCACTTCACCTCCTCAACAGGACAGAGGGAGAAAATATGATGACGAATCTCATGGGTCAAGACAGGGCAGGAGGACTCCTGATTCTTCCACCTCACCTCCCCGAGTGGTGCAGGAGGATGGGGAATAGGGGTTGTGGTCAGTTCATAACACTCCGTCTCTGCCATTCCTTTCTCCACACACCTTTTCCCTGCTCCAGCGTGGGGTGCCTCCCATGGGCTGCAGTCCTTCGAGAACTGCTCCAGCATGGCTCCTTTCCATGGGGGTGCAGTCCTTCAGGAACAGACTGCTCCCCTGTGGGTCTCCCATAAGCCACAGCTGCTGCAGGGAGGGTGCTCCTGCATGGGAGTTTCAGGAGCTGCAGCTTCCTTCAGGGCATCTCCATCTGCTGTGGCGTGGGGTCCTCCCTGGCTGCAGTGTGGATATCTGCTCCACAGTGATCTTCCATGGGCTGCAGGGGGAAAACTTGCTTCACCGTGGTCTTCTCCAGGGGCTGCAAGGAAATTTCTGCTCCGGTGCCTGGAACACCTCCTCCTCTTCTTCACTGACTTTGGTGTCTGCAGGGCTGTTTCTCTCACATTTTTCTCACTCCTCTCTCTCTCACAGCTGCTGCGCAGCGTTTTTTACTCTTTCGGAAGTACGTTATTGCAGAGGCACACCAGCATCACTGATGGGCTCAGCTTTGGACGACAGTGGGTCTGGTTTGGAGCTGGCTGAAACTGGTTCTGTCCAACATGGAGGCAGCTTCTGGTGTCTCCTCACAGAAACCACCCCTGCAGCTCCCCCCTGCCCCACTTCTATCAAAATCTTGCCATGTAAACCCAACACAGGGGAACATGATAGTAAACCCCTGAACTGGCTCAGTTGGAACCAATGTAACAGGAACAGAGCTTACCAGCATCAGGTGAATTGTCCCACCTGGACTCATGCTTTTCTGCTGCACTGAGGCCTCCCATTGCCTCTCAAGGGACTGTGGACTTCTGGTCTCCACCAGCCCTGAAGTAGGAGGCGTTTTCGTATCTGAGATGCCACAGCTCTGTGTTACAGAAGCTGAATGCAAGTGGACTATATGTTGATACTTCTTACTGAGCTCTTTTCAGTCTTGCCCTGAACTGGTATAACTGTGAGCAGTCATGGAGAGAGTTTGGATGAACAAAAAATAGAACAGAAATTTGCTATAGAAAAGTGGGCTAGATTCTCTTCAGGCTGATTCAGAATGACTAAAACTGTTGGCTAAATAACAGCTTGCCAAACACTTCTGAACTGCTTGTCTCTTTGCTGCTCCCATGCCCCTGAGAACAAAGCTCAGAGATCAACACCCACAGGCAGGGTGGCCTTACAGACAATCTCTGGATTTTGAAAGAAGAGAAAGTCTGAAAGAAGAACTGAAAAAGATTTTTTTCTGTCCTATTCAATTCTCACAAAAATTAGACCTGGAAGACAGGAGAACAGTGGAGAACATCTTCACTGGCTCTGAAGCCTGCCTTAACTGGATGGCAGCAAGGGTTTTCAACACCTCATCTGATGACAACCACTCATCACAAAAAAAGGCTATTGCCTCCTCATCTCTAAATTAACTCACACCAAATAGCACAGATGCTATAAACTCTCACTTACTGATCAGACTATCACAGATAAACCAGCAGAAATGGTCTCCAGTCCTGACTATGAGCTGACACTTCCCAGTTTGGCCTCGAGTTTGGATGGGTCATAGATTTTTTTTTGTCCTCTGTTCCATAAACCCGCACCTTGTTTCTCAGTTCTCTATTCTGGCTTCCCATTAATTCTCATCAGGAGATTTGACTAAATTTCTAAATTTCAAAACCCACCTGCTGAGAAATTGCACACCCTGTGCTAACAGTTGCCTCTGATAACATTTATGGTCCTCTGAAACTATGGAACAACAACAGGCTGGTGTGTGCCGGCAACAAAACTTGCAGAGGATAATGGACATTATCATGCCCTCTTCTGCATGAGATAAGAATATCCACATTACTCTAAAAGCTTTCAGAACAAAAGATAACACTTGGCTTATTTTCTCTCAATAATTTATTTACACATGCATGAGACACGCACTTGCCCCTTATCACATAAATACATAGAAACACAAGCAAATGAACAGAAACAAGCAGTTTTATCTCTAGGCTTGGGAGGAAAAGAAGAGATATAGCTATTGTTCTTCCTGTTTCAGAAAACCAGAGGGACACCCGAAGTCTGTGAAAATAAGAATCATTCAGTATCAAGACAGAAGCAAAAGAGGGAGAGAGAAAGGTAATATATATGTAATATGAATCAGAGAGATTTCAGCTGGATTTTCAAATCCCAAAAGTGTTTGCATGTCTGCCAGAAATAAATATTTTCTTTTGACTGATAAACTGAACTAACTTGACATGAAAGCAGATATTTCTTTGAAAGAAAAACATGGACACCAAAGTGTCTGAGGAGAACTAGGCTCTCATGACATCCATTCAAATGTGTAATTTGCTGATAAATAAGCTCATTTGACAGTCTTGTTTTCTTTTTTCTGATATTGTGCTTTTCTGCCCATGAGTAAGCATTTCTTATTCTTTTTTTCACCCCAAACCTTAGATATGTGAAAGGCTGCCTAAAATGTCCATATAGGTACTTCCATAATTTCTTTCAATAGGGATAGTTGCTCAGGGAAAATGGGATTATGAAGCAATGCAGCCTCTCTACTACCTTGTGACATGAAGGGTGCCAAAATTAAGGATTCAGCGCCTTCCTTCTCTCCTCCAAAAGCTGTTACCAGTCAGGGATCTTCAGGGCTCAGGAGTTATAAAACCACTTGCTGCTTGGGGCTGAGCAGACCCCAGGCTGGCACTGCACTGGTCCCTTTCTCTGCTGTCCCTTTCTTCTGGGCCATTCTAGTCCTCTCCTTCCAGGAGCTCCCATCATTCCCAGCCTGCTCTCTATTAAAAGAAGAATGCCCTATTGTTCCTTTTTAATGAATCTTCAGATGACAAAGGTTCATTCAGCTGCCTTTGTGAGGCATCTCAATTCTGCAGAGATCCAGGTTGATACCAGTGCTACTCCAGTCTGCACTGGCAAGAGTTGCAGCCTACCCGTGTGCGTATACATTAGAGGAACAGGGGTCACGGGCTATACAGTGTTATACAAAGAGGCTGCGACTCCTTCCTCTGGTGATGGGAGATGTTGTTGGTGCTGGGATGACTCAATTATCTTCCTGCTTTTGCTGGAAATATTTTGAGAATATGAAGAAAATAGTAGGAGCTGATCTGAGATCTGATCTATGCCCCCCAACCTCTTTATCTTTTTTTTTTTCAGTAACTCGAGGCTGCATTTGCCTGCACTTGTTTTGTCTATGCCTGAGTGTTTTCAGTTTCATGCCTGGTTGCCTGCCTACCTGAGCACCGCTGAGAGCATGTTTTTCTCTGCGAAAGGAATGCATATGTTTGCCTGCCTGCTTGAACCAGGAACTATTTCTGTGGGGAAAAAGAACAATTGCTGTTGAATTACAGGCAGGCACTTCTTTCTGAAAATTGTTCTTCTTGTAGACAACAGCTGAGGTTCACTGAGGTGAATGCAGGGATCTGTAATGTATTTTCTCCTGCCCCAGCCTGTCCATTTTTTTTAGGTAAGGAGAGAGTGCGATTTCTTACATAGAGAGATGGGATTGTTCGGCCACCCTTAGGGTTAGAAAGCATGATGTTGTGAATGGAGGATTCTGGATTCCTCCATAACATCAGCTGAAAATTATTCCTTTTTATGCTGGATAAAATGGTCTCACCAAGAAAGGTGAGGATATAGCTGCTTTCCATGGCTGCAGCTCCCCATATCTGACTTTTATCCTCAAAGGCCTTGAATGTGATCTGCGTCAAGGGCAATTTAATGACTCTTTTTAAAAATTTTGGGTAAACTGGGTTTATGATTCTACCATCAGAGCTGCAGCAAGAGGTGTATATTCCTTCTAGCTTTGTGTTGTTTTTGCCACGTGTGGGGATGTGAAATCAAAAGTTCCAGCACTCCTTCCTAAAGGCAGATACTGAACAGCACGTTATTTTTCATCTGCAAAACACTGCCAGGAAAGTGGAAAACAACAGGGAGAAACAACATAACCTATGTTACTGCAGAAGCTTAAATTATGGCTGAAACTAAAACCTTCTCAACCACATATGTACTTAAAATGTACTATTCTGAGAAAAGGAAATAGCCAAATCCATGGAACTAGGAGTCATATTACAATATTTAAAAAAAAAAAACCAATCAGCTGCACAGCCTTCCTTGTAAATTCTGTAAATAATAAATGCAATACAAAATACACAGTTGGTCTTATTAAACTCTGAAAATTTTCTGTGATTAGAGCTGTATGGTCAAGGAAAGCAAATAGAATGGAAAGTTCTCATTTTTTTCACTAGAATTTCACCTAGAAGAATTGTTTTTCTCCTTGTTATTCAGTTTTTATCTTCTCTTTCCCTGGTCAATGAAAACTCCAATAATTTCAATTTATTTCCAGGTTTATGCCCTGTAACTAAGCTCTTATCTGATAACAGCTGGCCTTTTCTCATCTTTGTTATCTCCTCTTTTTCCCTAATAGATCACTGAGGTCAACACACATTCCCTAAACCTGCTCTCTATTCCTCCCACCCTGCTTTGTGTCACTGTGGAATCGAAGGTGTGAAATGTAGATTTACATGTGCACCGACCTTTTTCAAGTGATCTTGGCTGGTTTGTCTTTTTTCTTTTTTTTTTTTTTTTGTTTTTGTTTAGTTTTTTTTAGGAAATCAAATGTAGAACATCAACTTTGGATAAGTCTTTCAAGCAGGAGGTGGTAGGCCAAACCTTGGTGCTAACAGGAAATTTGGGCTGCTTCCTTGTGGGATTCTCCAGCTGTTTTTCCTCTACCCTTATTTGCGTGTCTGCCCAAATGCTCTGTTAACTCATTCAAAGCTGGACCTTTACTGCATTGTTAGGAGAATATCTGAAATTCGTCCAGAGTAAATCACAGTTGTTTCTCTGAAATGACCTTTATAAGAATAAAACACCTCTCCAAACACTTTTCAGGTCTTAATAGCAAAGGCTGTTATCACAGACCTCAACTTCTGGGCACTGAGAGATCAATTCTACTTTGCCTGGCCACATTTGCGTAATGTTTCGTTGAAGAATCAGTCTTCAGCAATTCAGTTTCAGCCACAGGTGACATGATGTCATTTGTTAATACTGTGCTATCTTCTGAAGGCTGGTCAGACCTGCTCCTTGCCTTTTCTATGTATTGATTTTTATGTCTCCTTTCTAAATTAACTTCTTCCTTCATTTTTATTTCCCATTTGAACCTACTTTACATACTTTTTGTAGATATTTTGGTATTATCACATTTAGTCTTCAGCCAGCATTTTCCATGGTTAATTCAATCTCCTGAATTAGAAAGAATAAAGTTTCCCTTTTGATATGTGATGAAGTTAGTCAGAGTATGTAAAAATAATTTTCTTAACTGGTACAGGGGCTTTTCCTATTTATAGGGCAGTATTTTTAACTGTAATAAAGAGGTCATTTAGTAAGTGAAGCATTTCTTTGTCTACGAACATTTTCCTTGAACAAATGGCAGCTGGGACAGAAACACCAGATTAGCATATCTTTCTGACGGTCTTTAAAATCATTTGGTAAGATCCAGGCTCTTCACTGTCACCAGCTAGGGAATGTGTATCTTTGAAGTATTTTTACCAACTCTTTGTGATTTTTGTTGTGATCTGAAAAGAGCTTTTTCTGTGTGGAACTTAATAATCCTTAGTCTGAGTCCTTTTTTAATAATTTCACCCACTTTTTGCTAATATTGTGGAAGGAAATGTGACATGTTTTCAATCCCAGATTTATAGATGTCTGAAGCTGCAGCTCAATTCCTGGAAGAGAGGTATTACACACTACTGTTTTGGATAATGTGTCATTTTGATGTAAATTGAACTATTCAATTTCTTTTTTGCTTCATCAAAACCAATATTTTCTTCTGTCCACAGTCATTTAACTTTTTTTTTTTGTAAGAACAGTTATCAAACCAATTAAAGTTGTTATATTTGAAATGAATATTCCATAGTCCTATCTAAGCAGCAGAATATTCTAAGGCCTACCTTGAACATCTAACATCTGAAGCAGCTCTCATTCTTAGAAGCAAAAGTTAACAAACCATATTTAAAAAAAAAAAAAATCCCTAAGCCATTCTACAGCATACAATGCTTTGCCAGTCTAACAGACTCTTCCCTCTATCCCACCCCTAGCATCCAACATTTAGCTCCTCTCACGGCCCTAAAGCTCAACTCTGGTGAACTCTTAAAGGCCCTATTTATATTCTATGTATACTGGATTTTAATTTTTGGAAGGTATGTAGCCTTAATTTTCAGCCCATATGCTACATTACCTGGCTTGGGGGTGTGGACAGAGGAAAAATCCAACAAAAATGAGCACAGTAATCTTTGGTTGCTTTAGAATTACATCTTTGCAATTTCTTTCAAGTCTCCTCTATGTTTCATAAAAGTTCATCTGAAATATTCCCAGTTATTATCATGTCATCCAGATAACAGAAAACACCATTTACCCCCTGCCTTACTTAGCTCATTATTCTTTGAAACACAGCAGGTGCTTTTTCTGTTCATACCTAAATAGCCCCTTATGTATGTTTGTCGTCAGAATTTTTTTTTAATTCTAGCTGCAAAGCCACCTGCTGACACTCTTGGGACAAGCCTTGTTTGGTTAGCTCCTCTCCGCTCAGCAAATAACTCTTCTGCTCTAGAAATCCGATATTGTCCAGTCTGAGCCAACGAGTGCTGGCGATTTCGTATTTCTGACAAGCTTTTCTCTACTGTCCCCCCTGAAATACAGTGTGCTCAGCCCGTTCACTGACACCCAGGGGAAGAAATGGACTCTGGTCTCCAGCGCACCAAGCTGCTTTTCCGCAAGCTTTTGCAGGGCTTATGGCACAGGTCTCCTCCTGAGAAATGCAGAAATGATTTTGTCACTAACAGATGACACTGCAGTTATACCTGTTACTAAACCACATCTGTAACAAACACAACTTGAGTTTGAATTTTCCTACCCTGTTACACAGCTGATTAGCTACTATCTGCTGTAATTTAAGCTTAGGGAAACAGTTTCTGCCCACCACTTTCAGTTACGATTGCCTTCGATGTTAACAAAGTATATCTGTAAATTACAGTGAGAGAAAGACCTACCTGTTAATCATTACTTGTCCTTATGCTACCACGATACACTGTGCTATATATGTTCATTTTCTACTGTGCACAGCCAGTGCTCAGTTATCCACGGACAGTTTATTTAGTTGACAGATTAATTGTGCCACAGATGCGGAGACGCTGGGGGAGGCCAGCTCAGTTCTGGCAGGATTATTCATGCAAGTGCAGCTCTTGCAGTTGTTGATACATTAGTCTCTCTGGGTGCACGGTGACCCAGCCACGGAGGATACAAAGGACGGCAGACATCTCCAGCATGCTCCAGCATGGGCAGGACAACCTGTAAGCCCAACACGGCTCAAGCAGATCCACTTGGATGCATGCGGGAGAGGACTCTGGTGCTGCGGTTAGGGACCTCTTACCAGACCGAGTAGCGTGGCGTCAGCTTGCCATCCAGCTTTCCTTGGCAAAAGCTCATAAACCCTCAGACAGCTGTGGAGCCTAGTGCCGAGGAACTCAAATAGTTCCACAAGAATCAGCTTAGGATGAACAGGAAACATTAGCTCAAACCGAGGACCAGCCCCACCACCCTTGCAATCACAGCCAACTTACTGGGAGGCTCCTCTGTAGGTCTGTTGCCCAGGTTTCTCTGGCAGCCCTTGTATTCCAGCCCCTAGAAGTACCTATCCGTCTGGCACTGCAGCTTCTCGAGCGGGCGATGGTCCTGCCTTGGGCTGGAATTCCCCAGGCACTTTGGTGGAGACACAGTGAGCTGGCTCAGAGAATGGGCTCGGGTTCAAAAATTTCGTTTCCTGAGTTAGTTTAAACCAGACTATTTAGCAGTTTGCTCCATGACTGCCCAAATACTTCTGGCAGCCTAATGGAGGCAGTGGTATGGAGGTGGAAAAGAAGGGCTGGGGTGAGAGGAGGACTGCCTCTTTCGGGTGTAGCACTGTTTTGTGCAAATTTTAAGTGATTGCAAATTATGAAGTTACTTCTAAGCATCAAACTGATTTTTGAGAGTCTTTGGCAAAAGGTTATTGAAACAACCAGTAACAGCAAACATTTTTAGGCTTGCCAAATACCAGAATACTTTAGCCTTCTAGTTGATTTCCCAGATAAAACTATTGTTCTATGAGAGAGAGAGAGAGAGAGAGAGAGAGAGAGAGAGAGAGAGAAAGCATGATAAACTTTTAATGGTTTCCTTAGAAAATCTACTATGTCTTTATCTCAGTAAGTTCCAGTGTAATGTATAATTCTTTAAGGACCATTTGTGCTTTGTATCTGGCGATGTTAGGAAAATAACTTTTTTTGTAGTGGAACCTTCCATACTGTTTGTATAAAAATACTGTCAAAGCCTGAATCTCTTTAAAAACTTTTCTTATTTGCATTATATATAGTCCTTTTTACCCAATGCAGTTTATTTTTGCTCTCTTTTTTATTTCAAGATCCAATTCTTTGCCAGTATTTTGTTTTGTGTTTCTCCATATGCAGAGGAGTTAAAAGTAAATAATCCACTGATTTTCATAAAACCAGATTCAGAATATGGTTTTATTTCCTTAGGATGCAAGACAATAGCTCCCAATATCCAAAAATGAAAGGCAACTAACAAGGAGGAATAATTTATCCTCCCTTGCTGCAGGAATTGTAAATCAAAACTGAAATTAAAGACTGAGTCTTGATCACACACTTTTTATGTCCTTGCTCTACAAGAGAAGAACAAATCCTTGACATTTAAAGCAGACCTGAAACTGGGAAACTGAAATTGTTTAGTTCCTGTTGGCAGTGCCTTTCTATGCAGTTACACTCTTTGGTCCAGTGGAATCACTTAAGGAGAATTTTATAGATGTACTCCCCGAACTTGTTATCCTTTCTAACTCCCATAAGATTTTAAATACTGCTAGAATCAAAATGTCCTTCTAAATTTAGAGAAAAAAACAACTACTGAAGGGATGTTGAAAAATGTGTGAATTATAAATTTGATCCAGATCTCATTTACAGTGGTAAAAATCAAGAAGTATTCTCATTTCTTTAATGTGCAACTGGTAAGGAGCTGGCAGTGGAGGCAGGAATGTAACTGCCTTTCTTATGATTCTTTTTCTCTGGGCTACATTATATAATCCCAAGCAAGAACAAAGCTATGAGCTATATTTATTAATGATGAATCTGAGTCAGTACTTTCTTACAGCACTGTAAAAGAGGTACGATTCTAGAGGTGTTGCATTGATCTAAATCCACAGCAAAATAAAATTCTGGTCTCACTTTATCATTTGAAACACTGTTCATTTGGTTCAGAGATTTCTCACCTACCTTCAGCACAATAATTAAAGGACACCAAAGGATGCTGATGCCTGTTGCAGACTGACCTAGACAGCTGTGGTTTGGAAATGAAAAACTGGAAGAACTGAGTGGTAAAGAGTTAGCAACAGTGCTGAGGGGAAAAAAAAATGAAAAGAGGAAAGGAACAGAAAATAAAGCAGACAATCAATGAAGGATAGGCAGAAAAAGAATCCTGATAAACTAGTAAGAGATGAAGTGAGTTTCATCAAACAGAAAAATGTATGTGCACGTGGAATAGAAGAATAGTAGGAGTTAGAAGCTTGCACCATTTTATAAAGTGTTTTCTTAACCTATGTGGTGAGTATATCTTTGAAGAAATATAATATCATTGCTTGTACTGTCATACAGCCTCCTTTTGGGTAGACCAAAGGAATCTGCCCATTACCCTTGAGTTTTTAACTAAAATCATGTCTTGGGGCAGAACCACTTGTTAAGAAGCAGGGTTAATGTCACAGCTGAAGAATCAGGGAAGTGTTATTCTCTCTGCCATTTGTGATCTCCTGTCTATGCAGCATGAATAAAACAAGTTAGGGAAGAAAATACCCAGCTACATGTCCCTGATTTCTCTTTCTGAAGGAAACTACCCAGAAGACTCTGAAACCCACAATGGGCTGCCTGAAGTATAACAATAGATAGATGTCAATTGTCATTATTAGATAGAATGCACACAAAAGAAAGAGGATGAATACCTATATTTGCCTAAGTATAATCCCAGGCCCATTAACTTCAGCAGAAAAATCACCCACAACTTCAGGACTTTTTAACCCCAATAGCAAATGGCTCAAAGCACTGTTTCTTGTTTGGTTGTGTTTTTTTTTTTTTTTTTTTTTTTAAATATATGCTCCAATTGCTGAACCTCTAATATGTTTAGATGTTTTCAAAAGACAGTCCAATTATGGATTCATTACAGGAATTGTTAGAGAAAAAATCCAAATATGACTACCAGTGAAGTCAGCATAGCAACATGCTATGTGAAAGTGAAGTGCATTTATTTCAACATGACTGGAAAGGTTAGCTGTGCTCCAGGTATGGTCAGCTCATGGTAACTGTTTCAAAGCTAATACGCACGAAATATAATGAAGTTTAAATGTAGTTCAGTGACAGAGTACACTTAACAGACAGGGCTTATTTTTAGAAACTGGTGCTGAGGGGATGCTCAGTCTCCATTCACAAAAGCTGTTTATTGCACTGATAGGTCAACAAAAAATAGTTAACAAATTAATGACTATGCTCTCACTACTAGATATACACAAAAATCCTGTTTAAAGTATAGGGACTGATGATTTGTTTCATGTACCCAAAAATAAAACTTCTCAATACTTCTGTATGACATGATAAAATCCCAATTTTTTAATTTTAGTTTTTCCTAAGAGATACAGGTTACATTAAAGGCAATGGGATATATTACATATTGTATTATCTTTCTAAACTTACGTGTTCGGAAGAACCGGTCAACTTCTTGGTCATGGGCATCTTAAGGACATTTCAAACAATCTACTCCACATAGAATGAAAACCACCACACACTATTTAAATGGACAGTGTTACAACACCAGCTCCCTGCCTGCTCATCACCAGTTACACAAGACTGATCCCATTATGAGCAGAGGTGAAATGCTTGTATAAATCTTGACTTTCTACCACATCCAGTCTTTCTCATTTGAAATCCAGGACCGATGAATGGTTTCAGACTAATTGCTTCAAGACATTTTTCTTTTTTGAGAAGTTTCAGGTTGTGACAGTTTTAAACTGCAGGAATCATTTTCAGAAGCCCTTCATTATAAAACTTCAGCATCTGTGAACCTAGTGGTTTGTTATATTTTCAAACATTCAGCAACAAAGAGAAGAAAAGCCTGCATATGAAATTTCAAATGGTCTGGTTACCATGGCAAGTATATATATCTCTGCATTAGCATTCCCAAGGAAAAAAAGTAATCCATTGATCAGGGCACATGTTATTTTTTAATTTTAACATATCTGTGATATTTTGGAACATGTCTTCCTTCCAGCAAAATAGATTGCATTCATAAACACCTAAAGAATTATAAAGTAACCATATTTCCTGGAAAAATGTTTTTTAAAAATAACTGCTTTGTGAGATATGTACAGTGCATTCCAGTATCTCTTCACTAAAAAAAGGAAAGTATTCCCTATGAAATCTAGAGAATCTGTGGAGTTCATTTAATTGAACAGTAACACTATAAATTATGAAGGAAAGTACTGTGGTCTGTAAAAACACAGTGCAACTGCAATTAAAAGCTATGGAGAAAGCTCTTAGATAAATAAAGGAGATATTATTAGAAGTATGGCACAGAAAAGTCAATTGGTTCCTATTTACTTGATAAAATTAAAAGCCGATGCATCTGATTCATGCTGGCATATTTCCACACTTTTCATGGAGTTGCTGGTGGCATAATAAAGATCAGGTAGTATTACTTACTGCACACCAGGTTTTTGAAAAAACATCAACAGTACCAAAAATGCTGAATGGCAACAAATACCGGATTTTTGAAAATACCTCTTTTTTGACTGAACCGAAAGGAGATGAAAGCTCACCCTGAAATAGTAAATCAAAGGGTGTTACAGAGCTATAGGATGCTTATCTAAATATTGATATAAATTGCTGCCTGAATTTCAATAGTACCAATTGTAGGAACAATGCAGAGGAAAGGGACATCCTGAAGAAGACAGGAGTCCATTATTACTTCATGTACTATGTGCTGTTCAGAACAGTACTGCTGAAACACTCCTTGCCAGCTGTGATACACCTTTTCAGAAGCAATCTTTGCTCTCTCCTTAATAAGTACTTATGCAAAGGAAAAAAAACTCTCAGGAACAGTCAGTCTGTTGCTTAGCTAGCATGACAAATGGTGCTCTCATCCGACTCATGCACTTCTCATTTGCTGAAGCTAACATGGATTGCAGAGTTAAAAATGGAGCAGAATATGGCTCCTCTGTAAGTGCTTTTGAAGGCTTTCTTCTTCTTAATTGCCCACCCTGTTGTATATTTCATTAGTTCATAAGCATACTTTGTTTTTCATGCAGCTTAGTTTTGAAGCTTAAGAAACTCTAAAGCTGAAAAGCATTTGTGTTATTGAACTCCCAGACACTTCCCATAGAATGCATTAGTATTTGGAATGTTTTGGTAGTGAAGAAGGGCATGGGTTACTGCGCTTGAGTTACTTTCTTGGTTTATTTCCTTGTCAAGTGAATTTATAACTCGTTACAGGATCTCTGAATGACAGCCTTGCTTCCTATTGCTATTTGCAGAATAGGTACAAATGTGCACTTCTTTGCTGCAGTCTTATGCTGAAGTATCTTACCCAAAGATGAGATAAAGTGGGGTACTAACCAGAGACACATGCATATTTTACATAACTTTTCAAACATTGTAAAACCGGGGTATTTATCAATACCTGCTGCCAACATCACAAGGAGATGATTAACTCTGATCATTACTGAACTCAAAGTGTCTGATAAATCAATGCATTCCATCAAATAACTATCACATGACATTGATACTTTAAAATTATTAATATCCATTTCATTAAAAAAATTTAATACTTAGGATAAATATTTACGATATTTGTGTGTTTGGGATAATATAAGTAATGTTGTTCTGTGCTCAGGTTGTCTATCACTCCCCAAACCTATGAGCCGTATGGTGCTCATGCTGAAACATTATTTAATTTAGTCTCTCAAAGCCAATGTATCCTACTACTTTTTTTTAAAACCTATTCAGTTTGCAGATAAATTTTAACAACTTTTTTTTCTTCATTCTCATCAGATATCTGAAAGGAATGGCTTAGGAGACCTTTAAGATCTATTTGTCTCCTTTTGATTTTTGTGTCCTGTCTCAAACTTTACATACATCGTTATTTTCTTTCTCCTTTCTTTCAGGAGTTGGAAGAGGGTCAGTCAGAGTGAAGTGCTGCCAATGCAACGTTAACCTCTAGCAGCTGCTACCTTAGTGACCTATAGCAAAAGAAAGGAGGTATCCTGAAGATCGTTACACTCCTTTATGCCCTTTTCAATTTGCTGAGACAAGAATGATGTTGGCATGCAGCACAGTCCGATCCTAAGGTTCTTGCTAAATGGTAGGGTCTTCTGTTACTGGGACAGTTTTATCTACTGCCTCTGCTTACAGTGCTTTCCTCGTGAAAAACAACCTTTCTTCCTCTGCTTCCAGAGAAAGCAGACTGAAACTACCTGAAAAAAATTCCACTTGGCTAAGTCTTTTATCCTCTGCCTCTGTATTATATAGCCTTTTTCATCAGAGAAAGAACTGTCACTGGCAAACTGGAGGACTGCTGCCTGGGGGCCGTGCTTGTTTCAGACGAAGGTTACGCTGAAGTTCTGGAAACGAAACTTCTGGCATCTTTGGTAGGCTTGCTTTTGTAGAGCCTTTTCTAGTAGATCTAAGGAATGGAAGATGTTAAATGATGAAGGGAGCTCAGCAGATAGATACTTCAAATGATACCAGTGTTCGAGTTTTGTCCTAGTGTTAGAATGAGCCAAATCTGAGAAGGCACTTTATTGTTCACGTACTTGCTCCTGGCTTTAAATACCTTAGTCAATAAGAAACTTGGACATCTATGCTTAATCTGTTGTCCTGCTGCTGGAAATTAAGCTTTATTATGCACAGTGAAACAGTTACAACTAAGCCTGCTTGTTGTTGGTTGCTAACCAGGGGTTACAGGTTTAGCAAGTGCCCCCTCAAGGCCCTGAGGGCACTAATGGCCTTTCTTGCTCCCCCTACCCTGCCATGGCCTAGGACCCCCCCAGGGCTGTCAACCCTTGCCCCAGCAACGACGCAGCAGGGCTGGTCTCCAGCTTTCCACAGCCCTGCCCAACCATGGGCCCCGCCAAGCTGGATCCACGCCCTGGCCTGGCCTTGGTCCATCCCCACCCCCATGGAGGTGCTCAATGCCTGGGGTTGGGGCTGCTCCTTGTGCCCCCCCCGGTCTGCCCAACTCCCTCAGGGCAGGGCCCTTCAGCCAGGCCTGGGCCCAAGGGGGACCCTGCACCCTCATGCCACTCCCTGGGGAAAGTGTAAGTTACACGTATATATAACTTCTGAGCTTGGCAGACAAAGTACTGAAAAGGGGGACTGAGAGAAATAGCAAACACGAAATACCAAACACGAAATACCTGCACTTATCCCACACGAAACTGGCCCAGAAGACCAATTCTGGTCTTGCTCACCTCTGGCAATTACGTTTTGCAATGGCCCTACATCCTCACAAGAATAGGTTTGCAGGTATGCCTGTATGTCGTCTGCGAATAATGGGTAGTAAAAGTTAAAGATCTTCCATTGAACAGCTGTTGTGAAACCTTGAGCTGCTATAAAATATTCCTACAAGAAGCTGATCATGCTTTACAGAGAAATAACAGAGAAATGACTATACGTGGAAGATAAAATTAAATGATGTGGTATTCATATCATCATGTATTTCTGAAAAGATCATAATTTTAGAGGTGATGAAATTGGCACTATATTTTCATTGATTTTCTGTATCTATTCCAGTTCTAAGTGGCATGTAGAAAATATCTTTTAACAAAGATTATTAAATGCCTATCTGTCATTGCTGAAGTTGGTTGCATCCATTCCGTGGACCTAGACTAGCCAACAGGAGCATAAAAATCATTAGAGGCATTTTGATTAAGAATTGCAAAGAACTTAATTAGTAATTGCTTGGAATTTCTTGTCTAAATTTTCAGAATGGTGAATTCTGTATTTTGTCTACTAACCCACTGAATCCAAGGTATTTAGTTTGAAAAAATTCAGAACAATTCTGAAATAATTAATTTTGTTGCTTATGCTTCTTCTCAAAACAATGATTAATAGTAGTATTATTAATGACTTCTCCCCTTCCATGCCCAAGAAGGCATTCCCTTGATTAAAACACACTCCTATGTATTCTAAGAATTCTGTGAAAAAACAGCTATGTGTAAAATTTATTTGAAGTATTTTAAATTCCTGCCCTGTTTCTAATGATGAAAAACTGCAGCGTTACACATTGTGACAAAGACATAGGATGAAGGATAATTACAGAATGTGTTACTACCATTCATGTGTGAAATCTTCTAGGCTGGAAAAATGCATGCTTTTAGACAGTAAAAGAGACACCAGTTAAATGGATAACCTTGATGCACAGAAAAATTCTGAACACGTCTAGTTCTTCACCAGGTATTCATCTGAGAATGCCCCTGTGTACTGCACTGTTTTTTATTCTGTTTGGGTTTTTGCTTTTTCAGCACAATGATTCTCTTTTAAGAAGAAATACCCTAAAGGTCAAATTATTGCTGAAAATTAATTCTTAGATGATATATTTTTAAGTAGGTGGGGTTTAGGCAATTTTTATTATACAAGTCCTGAATTCTTTGCTAAACTATGTGTTTTACCTTGCCAAGCAAACATTTTATTTTGTTTATTTGACTAATATTCATGTATGAATACTTAGATGATTTAAAATATATATGTGTAAAATTTGTGCAGCTATGATATTTCACTTGAAATTGCACTTATTTCTCACAGTTCCTTACACAATCCACAAAGAGATGACTTATGAAAGAATATTCACTTAAGGTACACAATTTTTTTAAATAAAAATAGTCCCACTGTTATGCAGCAAAAAGAAAACCAGAAACCCACTAACTCATTCAAAGAAACAAGTCAATTTTCAGATAAATGTTGTGTTTGCATAAGAAGCTTCTGAAATTCAAGAGGTTTGTCAGCTACTCCCATGAAAATATTTTGTAAGTAAAAGCATTTTGAAAATTAAAAATTGGGATCAAATAGTTAAGAATGTCACCAAAAAAAAAAAAAGTATGACATTTTCATAGAGCTGATCTACAATGAAGCAAGATTTTTGAATTACATGCTGCCCATGTTATAGACCACAGTAGGCTAGAACACTTTTTTTCTTTTCTCAGTTGTATCATGTTTAAGTTTATTCCACTCATCTTTGCTTACCCCTAGTTATAAGATCAGTCACTGCTGCTTTTATTTCAGTGCTAGTATCAGTGTTGATGGTAAGTTCTCTTACAACGGCTTCTCATATTCTTCCATGCTCTACCACATGTGTGTACCTTCCCTGCCGGGCTGTAACTGAACCATCTCTCAGCACTGTCTGTTTCTGCTGTTCCACTCTCAAAGGATGGTTAGGAGAGAAAGACAGAGGGAAGAATGGGAGGAAACATCCACACAATATTTGGAATTATGACAAAGAAACTTGATATTTCATTTGAATTTTCAAAATATTTGATATTTCTTTTGCTCACTCTGTGTGCAGAGCCAACATGAATTCTTAATCCCTGCAGCAAAGGTGCAGACAACTGCATGACTTAATATGACACATGTACCACTGAAGTCACTAAGGACGCTCAGTAGTTAAAATTAATATAAGTTTTTGAGGGACAAAAGCACTTTATAGTAATCTATTCTGAGCAGGGATGTTCTTTTCTGCTCAAGTGACCCTTTTCTACTTTCTACCTAAATATTAATGACAAGTAGCTCCTTATAATACAGTTCTCAGGGAGAGAGAGTTAGTATTAGCCCCATCTTTGTGAGATTCAGAAGCCAAGAGATTCAGAATAGGAACTTGGATGGTTGAGGTTAGTCCTTGGAAGGAGTCTCTTCTTCCATCTGCTGCAGAGGGACCCTAGGGAGACCAGACTTTGTAAAAAACACATCTATTGTGCAGAACCACCAGGCTTAAAATCTGAGTTTTTTCACAGCTTGCTTGGTTAATCCGGAGCAAGTTATTGAATCACAAGAAATGCTTAGTCCACTCTGACTTTTTCTTAGAGCAGTTCAGTGGGGCCTCTGCAAATCTGCGGGTTGTGTTATTCCTATCAGGTTTCTGTCAACAGAATGTTTTTAAACTACAGAGCACCATACAATTATAGCTTATTCCATCTGCCCTCCTCTTTGCTTTGGAAGATTTTTTGAGAAATAAATCTTTTAAAGATCCTGCATGCAACAATCTGTTACTCAATTAATATAATAGGAACGGAAATGATATTACTGTAGTATTTTTTTGAATAGTAAAATTGTTCCATAAAAACTCTGAATTCCCTAGGTTTTTAACTAATTTTATTTCAGCTTTATTGGCAACAAAGTTGCATGCATATGCAACACCTTTTCCTCATGTCCTCAAGGAACAAAAGCTGTTAAAAAACATTATGAAGAAAGCTTTATGACTTAAATCTGTTGTGTTTCTCCTAGTGTTACACTGGCAAAATACTCTATAATAATAAAATTAGTTAATGAGGAGTTTCATCAATTTAGAATAGCAAAAATGCCCTGGTATATCATGTAAAGCAGAGTTCTGCATTGTCAAAGCCAACAAAGCAAGAAATTCAAAGTACATATTTGATGAAGTATATTTGAAAATACAAAGAAAAGTAAAATAATCATAGTCTGCATCTATCTACCAATTGCTTGGAGTATGAGTTATAATCAGTTGTAACTAAACCCACCGTTAAACTCGTATTTTAAACTGAACTGCAGGAGAAGGATAAACAATGGATAGGAATATATAATTTAAGAGTAAAAGCTATATTCAGAGAAGAAAGTGGGGTGTGGGGGGGATGACTTCAGTGTAGCTGATTAGGAATTAATGGAATTTGACAAGAGATTCCAGTCAGTACTCAGGGCAAGATGAAATCTTGTCACTCCTGTCAATGGGTGTCTTTGGTTTCAGTGTGGTCAAGATTTCTACCCTAATATCAGATTTGAGTCCCATCACTTCTTCCTTCAGTCTCAAAGTAAATTCTACGTGAAAGTGGAAATGCTGCATTTCCTAAACTGTGACATATTATGCCTTAGGACGGAGCTCCTTCTCTCCTACCTTTTGTGCAGAAAAAGAATGTACTTATATTTAAAGTGTTTACAGATGTTCTTAGAGAAGAACTCTCTACTTCTTTAATGGGAAGACATCGACTTGATTGCTGCCTCCTAAAACTATATTCAGAATGGCAGCTTCTTTGGTCAGAGGAGGAAGTAGACTGATCTTCAACAGGGACAGAGATTAGAAAATGCCATGAGTTAAACTCCATCCTAGGACTTGGGGCTGGCCTGTAGTCAGGGCTTTCCATAAAGGAGTGGTAGAAACAAAATATATAGCCTCTACCATCTAGGAATTCCCAAGCAATTACCAGGTACCGCCTTTGACATTGTATATTTGCAAAGGATTCTTCACCCCACCTCCCTGCAACAGGGAAGAGTCTGATATCGTCCAGCTCTTTGAGACTCGTGCAGCAAAAGAAAGGAGAATTAACAGGATGAAACAAGAGTCCTTTCTTGCCCTCCCCAGTAGGATCCTCTGTGTTCAGACTGACTCAAAATGTGCACAACACTGAGCAAACACTAGAAACATTGAATTGTATTTTATTTTTTTTTTTTTAAATGAAATGTTTGCTGTAGTCTGATATGTTCATTACTGGGAGAGGAAGCCAGCTATCACACTGAGTTGATTTCAGTTTACAAAACTGAGAGAATAACATTTTTCTGTACAGAGCCTGTTGTGGCAGCCATATAGCAGAAATTTTAAAGTTCGCCTTAAAAAGATAACTGTGTTGGTTTAGTTACAACTCTTGTAATTCACATTACAGACACAATACATCAATGCCTGTGGTTCTGACCTCTTGAGTCACCCATGAGAACCCAGATGGTCTGGTTCAACTTCTTAGATTTATATACAACTCTACAAGGTTCAGCACTGTTTAAGGGTGAATTTCCCTTTGTTGCTGCTGTGAAAACCTTGGAAGAGTTTCCACCTTCTGACTAGACACCCTGAGACAGTTTTGAGCTGAGGATAGTTGTGTCACTTATTCCCAGGAAATACAATGACTGTTTCAGATGTTCCCTTCCATAGAATGGAAGTTGTTATTCTGCAGAACTATGCCTGATTCCATTTGATTTAGTCACACGTTCAGTTTATCTGTGCAATGATATAAGTGATTTTTGAAAAAAAATCCTGTTTCTGTATATGCAAGATTATGTGAGGCTGCAGTAGATTCAGTTACTTGAGCTAGATTAGACACTGCGGTGAGTCTAGTAATGGCAGTAAAAGGACTCCATAGCCTAATTGCCATCGATTTTTGGTGTTAATATGTCACCTAGAAAACCAAATTGTGAGCAGACTGATCACTGTCAATAATTGGAAGATGACATTTTCTGTCTGCCTATGTGATTTTTTTTGAAGGGATAGGGCAAACGTAATCTGAGTAGCCTGGAAGACTCAAAGTCCCCATAACGTACTTTCAGAATGAAAATCAGTTCTTTGATAGGATTTGAAGAGTGAAAGGCTGGGAGCAAGAGGGATGTTTGGGAAAGTGAGAAGAGGACATGAGCTGTGATTCCCTATCACCCTTGGGATGTCCCAGCTCAGGCCCTCTCTCTGATGAAGGTTTCAAGATGCAAGGCTCTGGCATCATCTAAGATCTCCTCACCTTCCTCATGGCAACTGGGATTTGTCTATTACTTGTTCCCTGTTCCTCTTCCCACTAGTCAGGACCTCAGCCATCTCTGCCATTTGCTCTCACGGCAAGATAGGAGGAAGGAATATGTATGCTCAGAATGACTCTGCCCTCCATGTGAGTGACAATTAAGGTAATTTGGGCATTTCAACTCAGTTGTTTCTACTTTTGAAAGGTTTGAATATAAAATACAAAAGTAACTCTTCACTTCCTTGTATTTAGAAGTCAAATTTTGCTGACCATGCCAGAAACTACTGAGAAAAGCTAATTCTGTGATACTGATTTTTTTTGGTCAATGTCAGAGTCTGCTAATTTGCAGAGATGCTGCAAAGTGATTACAAAGTGTTGTAAGCTCTTCTGAGAAAGTGGAAAACAATGGGTGTTTATAGATATATGTTTCACAAAAATACAACGACTTAAGTGATATGATCAGTATTTTTAGAAAAAGAAGCAAGCAAACAATACTGTTCTGCCCTCCTTCTCTTTTCTGTATTCTGTAACTAATGCATACAGTGTTTTCAACTAAGACAGATATTTCTGACATAAATTTGTAAATGAGGAGCAAGCTTTATTTATGGAGGGATTATTTAATGTTCTGTATTTGCAGTCTCTTTCTTCTCTGTAAGTTAGTTTTGGAATGAACCACACACCATAACTTTTATGTTATTGTTGTTCAGCCTTGTTGTTGGACAGTTAATTTGCTGTAGAATCCACACTATATCATTGTTATTAATTAGGGTAGCCGTGAACTTGCCTTTCAAAAGCTATTAAATGCAAATGTTTAGCCACATAAAAATATAAATGTGCAGTGAAGTTCTTCAGCAGAATGATGCTATGAAAGCATTAATATAAAGTAATTAAATCTTCATTGAAAGGAATGCACTTTATCAAGTGATGAACCTAAATCACAGGATAGAAAACCCAAAAATGAAAAATACTATGTCAGTTGACAATAAAACCAACACTTTTTGGCTTATAAAATAAGGAAGGTTGGAACTGTACCTTTACAACTTTATTCACCAAGAAGGTGAAGAAATAAATAGGTTAGTGTAAGCAAAGTGATCTGTACTTTACAGTCTGCATTGTGAATTGTCAGGGTTTTTCATAGCATTAAGAAACATGGCAGACATGGTATCACTAACCTCTTACATGAAATTTTCTCAAACGTTTGTACCTTTTACAGAGACACAGAGCACTGTAAAATATTAATGGAATTATTCCTACTGTGCAAGCAAAATTAAGAATTTATTTAAGGTTTATAATTTCAGAGATTTAACCCAGAAATTGTTCCTTAATGGGAACACACTTATACACGTGCTTAACTGAAACGATTTGCCTAAGTGCTTTTCTGAAGAGAGAAAAACTTCATAGACACTTAAATGCATTTTTGATTTATAGCCTTAGATTTTAAGAGGCAAGGTTTATAATTTGCTCCCATTTCGTACAGCAGCTCACTGAATATTAGCTTAGCTTCAGGTGCTCCTAGAATACCAGTAGAAAAATAATAACAAGTATGCATTAAAGTAAGTGATAATGTTAACCAGAGAATGTGTGTTTGTGATCTACATACCCTTGGAACCAGAAATACCAGTGTCTGAGGAACTCATCGAATTATGCTCTGTTGGGAATCTGGTAGGAGATTAACATTTTTTAAGTAGCTACAGAGAATTACTGTAATAAGAGCTGGAATAGTAAGTGAACTTTTACATCACTGTGGTTGTAAAAAAACTTATCAGAAAATGTGTTACTGATGAAGATGTCACATGTCATTTAAATGGGAATTACATTTGTTCTAGTTGTAACATATCACAGCTAATATGAGATAAAATTAAGAATGAGCTGTGTATCAGAGAAAGATGTTTAAAATAAGAGGTTTAAGTACAATAGCAACAGAATGAAAAAGACCTGCCAGCTACAAAAAAAGAAAATAAATTCATACTCAAACAAGGCTTGGGAGTGCAAGCTGTCTCTGAGAACGTTGCATGGAAGAGGCACAACCATTTATGGGATTAAAATACAGTTAAGGTCATTTTACATTAGTCCTTTGCCAGGAACGCTGTAAAAACTTGTGAGCTACACTAAGCACTCCTGGCACAGATACTATACAGCTAACACGTATTGAACTATTACAGATGAACGTCTTCCCTTCTTCCCTTAACATGACCTCTTGAATTTGGCTTTCATCTGGTTAGAGTACAACACATTTTCCATCAATCTTACGCTAAGAGAAAGGTCACCTCTCAGTGTGGTCAGGGCTCTGCAGGGGAGGCACTTCTGTGCATATTCCGATTCTCTAGTGGTACTCTCTGGGCAATCTTCTAGCTGCACTCTCTGTCCAATTTTTCAAGCCAAGCCAGCCTTTTTCAAGCCCTTTCTGTGAAAGGACGCAACAGGCAGTTTATGTTGCTGTAAACGCCACTCCAGCAGATTTTCAGACCACACGCCTACGCCTGGATATCTGCCAGTAGAAGCTAACAAACGTTTTGACTGAAGGCAGACAGGAGACTTGTAGAGATAAGAAACTCCTGAGAAGTTGTTTAGGAGAGTTTTAACCTCTACTACTTTAAATAAGGGGAGGAAACTTTTTCTGAACTTTTCTTTCCCTTTATGATTAGTGTGCGATGATGGCCAACTCATAGAAAATACTTCTGATGATCATATTGGAGGTTCATGACCAACATATCCCACCCACCTTGTTAAGCAAAATCAAACCGCTGGAGTAAATGTGGTTTCCAGCTGGCTGCTCTGGTCGCTGCAACTATGAAACGTACTAAATCTTGGAGCAGTTTGTATTGTATTTGAAGAAATGAATTGGACACATAAACATTTAACTAATCTCTGATAGATGCTAGTATGCTATTTCAACAACATTCAATAATGACACAGTACTAGGATTCCTTTCTTGCACAGAATTTAAATTCATTATATCTTGGCCAAATTTTAATAATAATTAAAAAAAAATAGACTCTCTACCTCCTTTCTCCTGTTACTTGTATAAATTCCTTTCAGGATATGCAAAAATATGAAGTATTTTTCCAAGAAGCATGTGCTTCTTTAAGAAATACTTTAGTATCAGTACTGCTTCTACCACATCATCCGGGAAGAAGTAATTGCATTGGCATAATAATTATCTTTTCCTAAGGCATAGTTAGGAATGCAGTCCTGAATAAGAGTTGGTGCATAAATGACTAGTGTCCAATAGATCCAGTGGCTTACACAGATTCTTTTTATAGAAATTTTCACTTTGATTATGATGCCTCATTCATGTTATCAAAACCAGGAATCATTCTTCTTGGTTTTTTTTTTTTTTTTTTTTTTTTTTAAACTGCTGACTATGCCATTTTGGAGTAAAGTAGTTGCAGTTCAATGACATGCTGCAGGAAAAACAAGGTATAGTGAATTTACAAAGTATTCTTACTGTGGGAATGAAAACATTGATCGTTTTCCCCATAAATGTATAGAAATGTGTCAGATAATTTTTTTTTGGCCAGTCATGCTTAAAATGAAAGAAAATATATCTGCAGGGACAGTTGCTAAAGTTACAATGAAAAAAAGGACAGCTAATGGGGTAGATTTTTTTGCTTGGTAGATAAAAACTAGTTTGGTTTTGATTGAAATGAGATATTATATTTGGAAATGTTAGGTAAGATGAAAAAGGAAGAAATATATAATTTGAAGCTGAAAAATGCTATTGATGTATTTAATTCATTTTGTGTTTGCATTATGAAAAACTTTTAGAAACCTTTACTCTTTTAAATAAAAGGTCAATTAAAATTTTCATTTTGAAATATATTTATTTTTAAGAACTGTTGAAAAGCAATACTTGATGTTTTGGAAATTTCCACACAACATTTTTGGCCTGTATTTTTGGCTAGATTCAACTTAATTTAGAGAATAGCTCTAGGCTCTTCATAGATATATTTTGGAGTAAATCTGCTGTTCATCAGAAAGATAAATCATTTTACTTCATTTAGAAAAATATTGCTGATAAGTGTACATAATTCCTCATGAAGAAAATGAGTATTCATTTAAAGCAGTCGCAAAACCTTTAGCTTACAAAACTTAAATCATGACTGGTAAAGTCATTTTAGCTGCAAAACTACTTATTTTTATCTATTCTAGAGTATGCATGTGGTCTGACCAATAAAGCAGGATCAAAAGAGAATTACACTAAATGGGATTGTGAAACACATGGAAAACTCCAACTCCAATTGTCTGCTTACCCTGGTTACAAACAATTTAATTTAAAATGCACTTAAACCCAGGGAAAATCCAGAAGCATGCCTATCCACTTGTCATTTAACAATTGGAAGACACCTCCTGGCGTGGTACGAGGAGAGTTTGGAGCCAGAAAATAGAAACATGTTTTCACCAAGCTGAACCACTCTCCAGTATTGAACTGAAGCCATAAATGTACCTTTCATCCACAGCAGTGTGACAAACTGAATAGCGAAGCAGCTAGCTAACTAACTAGCTAACCAATTAGCTAGCTAACCATTCTTAGTCTTAGGATAGAGCTGAGACGTCTTTCAGCCATCATTCAAAAATAGAAGATTTATCAGATCAAGAAAGGGTAATGTTTCTTATAGGTTAAAGTAAACATAAACCCACAATGTTACACTCTCTTAAAAAATACAGACTTCCAGTGTATGAACATGCGGTTCCTCCCCTCTTTTTCCAGTTTCAGGTGGGGTCAGATGTTCTTCGTCAGCTAGTTTTCCAAAGGTATGTTTGGGGGCTTTTTTTTTGTTTTCTTTTTTTTTTTTTAGTGGGAGAGGTGGGAGAGGGAACTGACAAACCTAATTGCTAACAGCACCTGTCACACTTTTGACCATCATGTTTCAGACCAAATGGTAAATAATAAAATGTCTTTATGGAAATCTGTGTTAATAATGAATATTATCAGAAATATTTTAGCTGTGAAGCTCTGTTTTAGCTTTAGCTGGGCTTGTCAAATCAGAAAGTCTAATATGAGGCTGTAACCGGTAGCAGAGTGTTCTCGCAGAGCACAGAGGTGCCTCATTCAGTTTGCATTGTATCTTGTTTGAAGGACCTGGATGCCCAGAAAGCCTTCCCTACAGGGCCTTCCCCTTGGTACTATTCCTTAAATTCAGCAGTGAATTGCACGCTTTCACACCAGCATGGGCTCATCTAACTAGAGAATAATCTCTTTCCTCCAGAGAGGAGGACTTTATGAACATCTTTTGCTTAATAAATTCAGACATTCTTACTATAGCAAGGGTTGAAAGCCTTTTATTTTTCAGCCAGGAACAAAGGGAAAACTGACTCCCCTTCCATCCGTATTTGGTTAAGCACCCTAGTCTGGAGAGAGAGAGGGCTGCTGCACATACCAAAACCTGTCTCAGCTTTTAATTCTCTTATAGCTCTTTCTGCGGTCATTCCTTAAAACACCCGTGGTGCCCCTTCACCCGTTGTTTCTCTCGGAGTTACTGACTGCCCGTGTAAGCTGGCTGAAGCCTGATGTGCCCATGAGACCAGGCAACAATTTTAAGCTGCATTAGTTTGCTCTACAGTCTCTTTTGGAACTGCTTGCCTGCTGTGGTAGTTCCTCATGCAGACAATAGTAGGAAATCCTGTCAACCCAATTATTTCCCTATATTAAAAAATTCAGGATTTTTTTGCCATGTCGTTTTATTTGAAAATTTACCGTTTGGAAAACATAGGAACAAGAGCAATTAATGTGTCAGGCCATAGGCAGTCATACACTGCTGAAATAACCCTGATAGTCGATGTTATTTCCCCTGTGGTTTCTTGCTCCCTCTTTGCTGCCAGAGGTTCCTGCCTCCGAAGCCGAGCGGCCGGGATACAGCATGTAAGTGCTCCTCAGTGCGCTCCCTGGCAGCTTACCCAAGCATCTGCCACAGCAGTGTGAATTAGCTTGCCAAACCCTGAGCAGAGCTAGCTGAGCACAGCTGTGTATTCTGCCCCGTAGTGAGGGTAACCATTTCATTCTCAGTCCCTAGGTCACACCTAGGGACAGTGACGACAGCTTTTTTGGCAAACATACGGCCTCACCCTTGTAGGACTGCCAGCATCCTGGGCACGCTCTGGTTATATCCACCAGCACCTTCCTCAGGTGAAGTGCCTGCAGTATCTTTTGAGGAATCATCTAAAAAGCGCTTTGCTTCACCATTTGCATTTAAGTTAGATTTAGCAATCATACTCAGAATTTCCGTTGCCTGTCTTATCTGACCTCAGATTATGTATCTATCCAACACCTGCTGAGAAACCGTGAGGATGTTGTCCGTTTCCCTATTGGATTCAAACACTAACTACCGATGACCAAATTTGGCTCATCTCCCAAATGAAAGGCAATCGCCTGCATGGGAGAGAGACATTGTATGTTTTATATAAAGTCACTGACTTACATAAAAAAGTTAAACACATTTGGTTCAGTATATTCCCCTAGGTCTTTGTGGAAGAGATTGGCCTCTTTAGTAGAATTTCACAGGAGTAAACATGGTATGACATGAGCAAGAAAAAATTGCTGGGTTATAACTTTAGAACACCATGTATAGTGTTACCACTTTTACGTTCAAACTATTGATTCTATTTTAGAGTGCATTATTTCCCATAGAATAAAAAAGCACTGTAACATGAAAGTGCAGAAAAGGATGCACTTCTGGTAAAATGAACATAAAGCAACATAAAAGGATATACCAACCAAAGTATCTTGAACATACCAAGTTGGTAAAGTAACATTTTACTGGTTTTTTCACTGCTTATTTTTTATGAATTTTGACTCAGAAGACCAAACATGAATTCTATTAATGAGACCAAATATTCCATGTTAATTATTCTGCCATTTGCTAGTAACAAAAGAATGCTAATATGAATGTACTTCTGAAATCTAAAAATGCAAATGTAAATTAATGTATAATGAATATCACTAAGCACTGTAGCTAATAAAAGATCAAGCTTACTAGAAAGCCAGTAGCAGGCTTCAAGGCAATCTGCTAAATTAGAAAAACACTTAGTATAAAGTTAATAGAAAGTAGTAGGTAAACAGTCTAAATTGCAAGCAGTGATAACTTTACAGAGAAAATAGGTTAAATGACTTTTCTGCTTACATTTTGGGGCTATGTAGGCTGATCTCCCTGATTCTATCTCACTTGTCAGTTTTCACTGGTTTGCACCAGTTAGTTCCCTTCATTCTGAAGCTCAATGTCAGAATTCAAACTTCAGTATGCATTACTGGAGCAGAAAGTCTGAGAATGTCGGATAGGCAACTGCCATTTTATGACTTTTCCATTGGATTTTTATAGGCTTTGTATGCTCATGACAAAGATTTATATGACAATTTGAAATCAATGGCAGAGCTTCCGCTGACTTTGGGGAGTCTGGGATTTCACCCATGCCAGTCAAGTTAAGCTCAAAAAAACGGAAAAGCAGAGATATAGTTGGAGACTGGGAGATCTGATTTTCAGGAAATGTTCAGAACTCTGTTTCTGACAGGCAGGCCCCAGTGCTATGCTTCAAGTCAACCACTAGAATCATCAATCAATGATTGAAAAAGTTAGATTTCTTTGCTGATGTTATGACATGCTACAGGAACCAAAACTTCAGCTAGGATATGGAGGAGATTCGGGAAAATAGAGATTTTGCTACAGGGAAGTTTATAAGCCTTACAGACTAAAATTAGAAAGGAAATGTAAGATCACCCCCCACCCCCACCCTTATTTTTGCATGGCATTGTAGCATCCAAGAAGACTATGTGCCACAAAAAAATGGCACTTACAGTGTGCATGGGGAGATTTAGGCACCCCAGCCTGGGATAAATCAGGCGGCCAACCAAGGCGGGGGATAGTCTTTAGAAAAATACAAGGGAAAAAACCTGAATCTTGAAGTTTGTCATTCTCCTCTTGCAGATCAGCATTTCTGTCCAGGCAGGACTGACAGCCCAGAAGCTTGTCCTTAAAGCAGGTGCTTGCTACCTCTTTTTAAATGAGAGCAGATTTGGAGTTTGTATTTTTTTTTTTTTTTTTCACAGTCATTCACTGTGGGCAAAAAGTAGAAATGTACTGATCATATATGAAGGAAATAAGATGATGTGATTCAGTCTTTCTGTTCCTGCTGTGGCAGCTCTTTAGGACTTGCTGATCTACAGAGGAGGCTAAGGGAAGGAAGCCTGCTGAGTTGAGCTCAGCTAGGAGCTCGCCTGAGAACTGGAGTTTCTGCTATAGACCCAAGGGTTAGTTAGTGATGTGCTTTGTGCTAGTCACATACCATCTACGGAGCTGGGACCAGGCAAACAGATGAATCTTGCTCTAGCACCCACTCAAAAAAAGGCCTAACAGTGTCCCAGCATTGCTTATACATCCTTTCCCAGGAGATGGGAGTGAATCCCTTTAGCCCAAAGATGGGAACCAATGCTTCATCTCTTGTGAATCTGTGTGTTAACCATTAGGCTGTGGCTGGAGTTGAGGAATGAAAGAGCAAAACTTGACCATGTTTTAAAAGAAAGCGATTATCAAAATGGTGCTCACAGTGTGTGACTTCCCCGGTTCCTGGGAAACCGTCCTGGAGAAAAGGCGTCAGGACACGCGGCTTCTCAGACAGCGGAGGCGTGAGAAGGAGATCGAGCTGCTCAGTCCCGTCAGGACCGAGGTGCTCTGGGGGGTGGCAGAAGCAGCTCTGCAGTGGTCTCACGTCCGCAGGATCTGAGACAGAAACCTGCTTCGAGATGTGGGTGGTTTTCAGGGCTCAGGCAACGGAAGTTTTTAGAATCACAGCTGTGTGCACCTAAAGTTCACCTGAATTCTCCTTTAAGTGTTTAAGTCATTCTTTATACGTGGCCTGGAGTCTCATATTCACTAAATTTCATGGGGATTAAAATCTAATTATTGTATTGTTGCTAATTCTGAATTTAAAATGCTCTCTCTGGCTGTTAAAAAGAACAGATAATCATGTCAATCCACTCGTGAGTAAGTTCAAGGAGGTTAGCAGAACTGTTCTGGGGCCTAGTCAAGTGCATCAGGAAGTGTAAGAGGCATCTTTTAATGCTCCACTTTGATTTGAAGGATTAGAATTTTAATAGCCAAGGGAAAATGCCATGAATTTTAACTTTAAAACAAATGACTGAGAGGGAAACCTGAGAATGTGTAAATTGGCTGGGCGCTAGCTAGCCGTGATAATTGCCATTTGCACAGAAGTGCCCCCTGGTAAAGGCAAAGTAATTTAGCTGTTTATGAAATAGGTAACATATTTGAGGGTTTCATACGTTTGGCTTTGCCATGGGGAACAACTATGCACAGAGAAATTTTTCTATAGAAGGACGGGGGACAGATTTATATGTGACATATTTTAAAGTTATATTTCCCCCCGATTTTAGACCTCAGATAAATTCCATTTGAGATTTATGCTCCAGCTGTGAGGAGGAAGTGGTCTTACAATAGACAGAAATAAGATTATTTAGTTTGGAGAAGGCAGCCCCTAGATTGCCAGCACTGATTTTGCAAGTACTGGAAATAAAGAAGTAATGCAAAGTAGGTTGAGGGAATGGGGAAGAGGGCTCAATTTAGCAATCTAATTCTTCCAGAAGTTACCGACCAAGTCACAAAGCAAAGCCCTGCACAGCTAAGTCCAAGTGCGGAAGGGGAAACTACACATAACACTGTTTCAAAGTTACAGCCGCGTCGCCAGGTCCATGTGGTGTACCTCCCCAAGGGAAGTGCTCTCCAGCACGCTTGCCAAAGCAGCCCACCAGCTGCTCGTGATTTCAAACGTTATCTCGGGCTAGATTCACCCAGGCTGGCGGAGTCCATCGTGGCACGACGGTGGCTAAGCACTGAGGGAGAGCGGGTGGATGTGTGCGCGTGTTGGTTCTGCTTGGTGCAACTCTTACCTTTACTGCTGAGGGGAAACTCGGGTTCACCGAGGACTCCACGGCAGCCAGCGAGTTACTGAACTGTTACTATTTATAGTGCTTTCCAAAGTGTGGAATAAGCCATTTCTCCAGTTGCTGTGATCGCAGTACCCTTTAAGCCAGAGCCACTTGACATTTGGAGGAGTTGGATGCTGTGAATAGGGTAGCTGATTCCCTGCAGGTGCTACCCTGTTAAATGACTTGAATATGAACCATGCAGGGAAGGATCCATAAGGATGGAGATTACAGCCCCAGAAATCATTTTCCTAGTGATCTCAATCTCACTTAGAGGCTGATGGGATAATCCATGTCTGCTGCACCTGTCTCTCCTAGAAGAGAGACTGCTGGAAAACTGAATACTAGGAAGAGTATTATATAATATATATAGTATAATACTAGGAAGACTCCGAGGAAGAGTCATTGCATGCAGGCTAGTTTTCCTTCATACAGACCGTGTAGATAAAAAGATTCTTAAAACACAGCTTATGTGTAATGCAGAGAAATTTAACATAAAGAAATAATGTCCTTTCATTGCTAGAGCTCTTAGATTTTAATTGAAAATATTAAAAAAAGTAGAAAATGTTTTAATTATTGCAATTTTTGATTTAACAAAATAGAAAAAGTAAAGCTTTCTTTCTTTTGGGATAGCATTATTCATTGTGCACACACAGCATGTACAATTTAAGGCTGGCAGAAGCAGATAGCTGAAAGAGCCTTCAGCAATAAGGGCAATATTAATACATTAATAATTTTTATTAATATATCGGAATAACTTTAACATGTTCTGTAGAGGATTATAAATCTTTTTGTAACTTAGAGAACTACATAATGGTGGCACAGAGGATTTACAGCACCTCTTAACTTTAAGATGTCTTTTTACACAACACAAGTGTTTAATAAGTGTTCAACGAAGCTTATTGACATTTACTTTTCCCTTTACCATACATTTATTAAGTTTGAATATCACATACACATTAACATCAAACACATAAAATATGGAATAGCTGGAGAGAACAGAAGACATATTTTAGTGCTTTGATGTTGATGCCAAAGTTTTATTTAAGATATTTATATGTAGCCTAAAAAGGATAATAAATTTCATTGAAAGCTCACTATATTACTAGACTTTTCAAAGTCCACAGGGTAGACTGAAAGTAGCAAAAGGGAAGAATAGAAATACTGCTGAACAATCAATCTTCAGAAGCAATGAATGCTATTAGGAAACCACATTTAACATATCTGTAATTTAAATTTGATTTCTGAAAAGTGGAATGACACATACACAAGAGTTTCAGATTAGACATAAGAATGGGTTCCATTAGTTTTTTCTATTTTCTTACACAGGGATCATTTACTTCAGAGGCATTGAAAAAAAGGCTACTGTGTGCAAAGTACTTACTATGAAGTACAGTGTGATTTAGTAATGTAAAGTATGGTCAAAGGCTGACAAAAGCAAAGACAATTCCCTTGACTGAAGTGTTTGCCAGTTTCTACCTACTGCTACCTAGTTGAAATTAAATTCATCCATAGATTTGTAGCAAGAACATGAGTAACTGAGCAAGAAGGAACATGTACTTGGTAGATTAAATTTATCTCTGCTGTATTTCTACAATCACAGTTTGTGCAGGGATGAATGATATTAGGCACGAACAAACTGGATCAGATTAAAAGAAAGGTGAGCTATCCATCTCGAGAAAAGCTGCAACAGAAGTTTTTATAAGGAATAAAATTGTTTTGGCAACTTTTGGCATTAGATAGTTACCATTTATTGATAAAAATAACCAATTACGTAAACTGGAGATTATCAGTTGAACACAAAATTCCATTGCCAAAACATATACATATACTTTACTGTGAACTCAGGTTTAATTTGTTCTTGATGGCATTCAATTCAGGGGAAAGCAGAGATGAGAAATTCAGTCAGTGTTTCCCAAATATTAAAAAAGTATGCAGGCCTACTTTAGATTAAAGGTCATGCTTTGGTATCTCTTTCTCAGTTTTGTAAAACCTCACAGATTGAACTAACTTTTTGATTTATTTTTTCCGGGAAACTTTTTCTGTAGGCTACTGTTTAGATGCTTGAACTTTCATTGATAAATTTCAATTGATATTTAGACTCCTAAATACCTTTGTGTATTTTCTCTTTCTTGTTACTTGCAGAACATTCCTAGATGAAAAGTCAATGGAAGTTGTTGGATGCTCAGTACCTGCAAAGAAATCAGTCCTGTGATTGACAGCTATTATAGCACCAAAGAAATTAGGAGTCAGGTCAATTACTGGATCAGTATTTAAACATTACACCAGAAAGGCAATTGTAAGGTCTAGTTTAAAAAAGGACAAAGGAAGAAACTTGCTCTCTGGCTTTATATTTATTACTTCCTCAAATCTTTGAGGATTTGGAGTCTATTCCCTGAGTTGTAATGGATCAGGTTCAGCAGATTTGCTCAGCTGGTATAAGAAACTGCAGCTGTAACACCAAGAGTCACAAATTCTCAGCCTGACATGCTCCTGAAGAACACAAGGAAAGAAAGAGGAGACAGAGATGACAGTTACCAAGATACAGGATGAGGCAGCTATAATACTTTCCCACAGTCATGACACCCAATGTATTTGGTCATCAGATTTTCCCAGATCTGCCCCATTGCATATCGGTCAATCAGGGAACAGCACAGCCTGCTGTGCTTGAAAAAGATTCTCTTGGGTAGGCTGAGATCTCAGCCCAAATGGTAGATTATCAGGTACAGACCATGCTGCACGTATTTCAGTAGCTAATTATCATTAGTATGACATTTCCTGTGTTGGGCCACACCCCCCTCAGAACGATTGGAAACCTTTGGTTTTGAGGTCCTACGAGAAAATATTGCAAAGAAATCTGAACAAAAGCTTTCTCATGTTTATCTATTTATTTCATTTCACGCTACTTTCTTGGTCTTGAGCTGAGAACTTGGGCTTGAAACTGGTCCAGAAAGCCACATCAGAAGGTCTCTGAAGTGCCTCTGCCGTAAGAGCCCCCAGGGTGCAACGCCTGAGCTGGGCATGGGCAGAGTGCGGCAGCAGCCTTAGATCACTGACTAGTCCTCCTCCCCATTTCTGTTTTTGGTATGCACTCCTGGGGAACTTCCGACAAGAACAATCTTTAAATACCTTGTTAGATTGGCTATGGACATCCCTTAGTCTCAGGCACTCTTAGCCTGGTCCAGACTCTAGTCCAATACCTCTTAGCATTAAAACCTGAAAAATTCTAACTTGGTGGAGATGTGTAACCTCTCATTAGGAGATTAAATCAAGAAGAACTTCTTGTTATCACTATGAGAGCAGAACTAGTTATGAAACACAAGCTATTGGAAAATACTAGTTGGCAGCAATTTATCTGCTTTGGATCTAGGACGAAAAACATACTTTAAAGTGCTTCTTTAGTATTCTGTATAAATATTCCTAAAGGGTATGAGCAGATATTAAAATCTTCTCTGTTCACGTCTACATTATATCAAATTTTATATCCTACTTTCCAGATAATGATTTTATCAAGCAACATCCGATTTATTTTGTTTCAAATGTCATTGAGCTCCCTACTCAAATTGTACTGCTTTCTATTTAAAAGCTGGATGAGCCCTGCTGTTTAGAAACAAAGGTAATATTCTTACATATGATGAGAAAGTATTATGATCCCTGTAAGTAGCCTTGAATAGGGAATGGCTCAGTAGATAAAGTTTGTAAAATCATTATTTACGCTTGCATAAACAGTATTTTATGATCACCCACATTTGTTGTAACACTACCTGGCTGAAAATGGATCAAAAATGTTACCTTGATAGTATTTTGAGATGAACCTTAGGATATTAGACCATGCATTATCTTTCTGTCAACAGCTTTAGAAACAGTTGTTAGCAATACATATAATCTCTTTTAAACGGTAGCTCCTTAAGGCTGATGTGATCACTAAGCCAAAAGATTTTATAATTTACAGATTTAGTTACCAGATGTAGATAGCAGCACTCTTATAACATTAACAGTCATACACTCCTAATTTCAAATTCTGCCATAGGAGATTATATTAAAAGTCTGCCTCTGGCAGGTATAATTTGCATATTAATATACTTTTACAAAAGGAAAAGGAAATAAAAAATCTTTACTTTGAAATTGTCCAGAGCTACTGGATTTATTTTGGAGAGACAACCTACATAATTAGCACAATTCAGATGGTTGGGGTTCACTTATAAAAATCCCTCTGTGCTTTGGATCTCTCCTGCTTTGCCTACTGTCTTTGTCTTTATGGTCCAGTCTCACAGATGTAATACTCAAGATGAAACCTCTTGAAAATATTTTGGGGTGACTGATAGGACCAGTGTCCCTCTGCTACAAAATGCATCTAGGCATTCCCTGTTGATGCAACAGATCAAAATCGGTGACCTAAACTTTTGAGGAGGAAATGACAGAGATCTTTAGAGGATGGATACTTGGCTGGATTTATTATTGGGTCATTTTCATCGGCAAGTGGATTAACAACAGAATTAACAATTAGCTCGCAGTCACACAATGTGTGACTTCTGAACAGCAGCTTATCCAATGAGGTTTTCTTATGGACGTGAATTCTCTCACACACGGTCTTCTGCAGGTCTAAAACTTTATTTTTTTCATATAATTAAAGCATGTTTGTTCTTAGAAAACTTTTATAAATGAACCATACGTATCTAAAAGCATAACTGTAGAAGGTAAATCAACATGCGGGTATGTTTATGTGCATATGCATGCACACAAATGGGCATGAGGCAGAATTAGTGCTGTCTTTTAGTTGCTTTGCAACTGAATAAATAATTACTAACTGTGAGGATTTGGACAGTGAGATTTGTTCCCCCATAATCCTTTGTGCTTGTTCTCCAGGTTTTTTTTATCAGTTTCATGAATTAATGTTTGTTCATTTTTTGCCAGCCCAAAGGAGGCAAAGCCTGAAGCAAGCAGAATTCAACCTCTCAATAGTTGAAATGGTTGTGGGTTTGCGAAAATTAAAAACCAGATTGGACAATATTCTGAGCAACCTGCTCTAGCTGGCTGACCCTGCTTTGAACAAGGAGGGTTGAACTAGATAATGTCAAGAAGTCCCTTCCAAACTCAACTATTCTATGACTCTGTGAAGTTTTCAAATTTTTCTTTCCAGTGAAGCAAATACAATGTATGAGCTATTTTTGGTTATGCAGGAAAGGAGATAGTTAACTAAAAAGCTCCAGGTTGAATAATCGTAACATATTTCCAGAGAAGTCAGTAAACTAAACAAAGTGATGAACAAAACAGAGGAACTATGCTAATAACCTGCAAGAAACCGAAGACTTCAGAGATTTAAAGAAATAGTTTGATGGAGTGAGCAATCCAGTGCCCTGCATCCTAAACAACTCTTTTACCGAAGTCATACTGTTCAAAAATCAAATCTCTTGTCATAAAAACAAAAGGGAAGTGGACAGAGGCATTATCCTATCAGAAAGCTTTCTGTGGAAGACATAATATATAGCTAAACACATACTGGAGTGAATTCCAGTAATGAAAGTCAGTTGATAACCGTTGCCTTCAGATGCTGGCTTAGTGTAAAAATCATCTTTGCCAATTAAAGCTATGGAATCGGACTTAACACAAACCAAAAAAACACCAACCAAACAAACTACACCCCCTCCCCCACCTTTCTAGAAAATTTAAAAGAACAAAGAACATTTTTGAAAGAGAAGGAACTCTTTCCAAAGAAAATGTTAGAAATCTCTTGAAATATATGGAGACTTTTTGCTCTTTCAGTTCAACTATTAGGTCCAGAGCTGCCAGGTTAATTTGCTTTCTGCCAGTCAGTAATGGATTTATTGTTATGAAATTACTCTTACATTGTGAAAAAGGAAGCAAACAGCTAGTACCTTTCTAGTTCCTTCCACAGAAAATATCACTATGAAGATTATACTATTGATAAGCACATGCAAGAGAGTGGGAGTGTTCTGTGGAACAGAATGTTCCATCAGTGTTTTTTTTTTTCTTAAAAGCTGCAGAAGATGTATTCAGCTTCCAATCAGAGAGCCTGCCAGAGGTTTTTGTCACTGCAGAGTCTGAAAATAATTTTAAAGTTAGTCCTTTTTTTTGCTACATTTTGTGGTTTTGCTAAATTAGAAGGTGTTTGGAAGCCCACTGAAATGATAATGGCTAACCTCAGAAGTGATAAAATGAATGTCAGTATCAGCATGCAGGTAGGTAGCCACTGTAGACTAATTAAGCATTCTCCTCTGTGTTCTTAACACCACAGCATTCCTTACCATAATTTGTCTAAGTGCATACTTAAAAGTCTTAAGTCTAGATTGAGAGGAGTACTGCAATTAGAGCTCCAAGGACATTTCCTATTCTTCAAAAGGGGAAAGCTAGGGCTGTGAAAAACTTTTTATAGGCAAATGTAAGAGTTTGAGTGAGTCATGTGGCAGTCTTCTTTCAGCATGGAGGTCATTTCCTTAGACTCAGCCTGAATCATGGGAAGCTTAATTTTCTTCGTTCTTGAAACTTTATAGCTTTGATTATAGATATGATGGAGTTTATCAAAATGCAAGACCCAGTTTCTTAAAAGAAATAGTGGAGGCATGTAAAATTAATGGACTTTTTTGGATACTTTGGCCTAAATATGTCAATGAGTAGGTAGATCAAAAGGCTACAGCCTTCATCATGCTTCTACTAGTTTGGGTAGATGAAAACTAGATTGGAAGGCAGGCAAGGCAGACACTAGTCCATAGAAAACAGAGAATTAAAAGAAACAGCAAAAGGAAAGAAGGCTAAGATAGAATAGCAAGAGTTGTAATTCTGGGTCTTTTAGAGTGCCTAGGACCAACCATTTTACCGTGCCTTTACCGAGGAGGGAGGGGCAGCTCAGTTTTATGTTTGTGATTCCTATGACTCTATTTTTGTTTTGGGATAAATACGTATGTTGTGCAGCTTCTACTAAGATGAAAAGAGAATGTGGATGAAGTCAGAAGGTCTACATAGGAACTAAGTGTCAGATTGAGTAATTTTTGCCAGGAACATTTAAAAAGATAATTAAATTCTGCTATTAATATCTACTGCTTTGCTTTGCTGTTTTTCTAGTGTTTCTTCAGTTGCTTAATTTGCTTCACCAGCTCCAAGTGACAAGATGTATTAAATCTTTTGATACTGTGCACTATGATAAGGTACTTATCACATACAGAGTTACATGTTATTGCTATATAATATCATGAAAAATGGCATAAATACTTTACTTTTTTCAAGTAATAAGAGCTAGGAGAGATCCTGTGGTTCTTAAGCATCCTGAGTAATTACTCTCCTTTGTGAATGAGATATTTAAATGCTTTGTTTGTAATTGATTGCTATCACTACTGACTGAACTTATATTAATGTCGTGGTTTAGCCCCAGCCAGCAACTAAGCACCACGCAGCCGCTTGCTCACTCCCCCCACCAGTGGGATGGGGGAGGAAATCAGGAAAAGAAGTAAAACTTGTGGGTTGAGATAGGAACAGTTCAATAGAACAGAAAAGAAGAAACTAATAACGATAATGATAACACTAATAAAATGACAACAGTAATAATGAAAGGATTG
>JAVJGG010000005.1:25614393-25644244 GCA_035590195.1 Aviceda cuculoides
CTTTCTCACCGGCTGGGCTTGAGAAGCTGAGAAGTCCTTGATTTTAGACTAAACACTACTGAGCAACAACTGAAAACGTCAGGGTGTTATCAACATTCTTCACTTATTGTACTTAAAATACAGCTCTGTACCAGCTACTAGGAAGACAATTAACTCTATCCCAGCTGAAACCAGGACAATAAAGAAGTGTGCAAGTGGAACTTAAACGTAAATCTCAGCCTGCCTGTTTCTCCCCCTACTTAAGGCCAGCATATGATGACTCAATGCTGCCTCAGTGAAGATCTGAAAAAACAGACGGAAAACAGATAACTATGTCTCTGAGAATTACATTCTTAAATGATGATGTTACTTGGCTTTTTTTAAAAGAAGGCATTAATATCTTCTATCAAAACAGGGCCAAGATCTGCCCACTGGGCTGATTTTAAAGACTCAATTTACAAAGCTCCTAATGGGAGTTTGCACACATCATACCTAACATACTAATCATTTTTCTGAATGGCATTTTATTGTATAGTCTTACCTTTATGCTTCTGTGCCTACAGAAAGAACCCCCCCAAAATTTGAAATAACTCAGGACTCACATTTCTGTTAATCTATATATGAGATAACACAATAATCAGCATTAAAAAGGACTGATATAATAAAAATTTCTTTTTGATTGGAGAACAGTTAGAAATAGGGGTTGGTGTTTTTTTTGTTTTGTTTTGTTTTATTGCTATAACTAAATGAAAAAGAAATACATTAATAATTTCTTTTCCAAGAGTTAGAAGTCCTACTACAGAGCCAGAGATGTTGAGAAATTAATATGAAAAAGCTTTGTCAGATGGATACCAACATTTGAAAGACAAAAGCGGAAAATGTTACTATTATTAGTATTTACATCTTCAATTCACTTTGAAAATACTAATTAACTTTTCAGCACCAGAAGTTAGATGTGTGAATAACACCATTTGTGATAAAAATTAATAAGAAACTACTCTTTCAAAAGTTATAAGGGTAACAAAAGAAGACACTTGAGAATTCTTTCTGTGTTCATTCCATTAACAAATACATCTTTTGATTCTGAGAACTTAAGGTATTGCTAATTATGTCTTTAAATTGCTCACATATACAAATGCACGTCTTCATTATCTTCCATCAGTACAGAATTTTTCTTTTGCTGTTTCTTGCATGAGGGCAGCAAAGGCTGAAAATGACTGAGGTATGAACTGTGCTTTCATTGGTTTCAGATGAATGCCCACTATTTTAGTTTGCAACATTTGCTTAGTTTCCATTCTTCTCTCTTTTGAAATCAATAGAAGACAAAGGTGATGCAAATATTTTCTAACATATATTCAGCATCTTAATTAACATTCAGGAGTTTCAGCAATTGGTGCCAAATAAATATTTTAAAAGATGTAAATAGTATCCTTTTATGTGAAGTCAGAAGAGCGTCTATTCAAAAAGAAAAATCTATCTTTTTAGTACAGTCAGTATAAGTTTTGTTAGTTCAAAGTCATTATGTTTGGTTTAAAGGATGTGAGGCTGCACTGAGGTCTTAGATGCACTTTTCAAATTTCTCTTTCTTGGTGTTTGAAAATGTAAATAGGAAACAGCCCATCCGATTGAGTTTAACAAATTGACCTGGTAAGGTTTGTTTCATTTCTAGTCCTTTGGTTCAGTGCACTGGAATCTAGCAGTGAATGGTGCTGAGCACTGCTCTCCCTCCGAAATGGAACCTGAAGAGTCCCTAATATTGAAATAATTTCCTTATGTACTGTTAGAGTTTTGCTGCCACGTTTCCTAGAGCAGCTTCATCTCTCAGCAGAGTTAAACACTTGATATAAGTTGTCTTCCATTTAGGATCTTATAACTTTTGTTGCTATGAAATATCGTAAATGTGTGCTTAGTAACTTGTCTAGTGCCAAACATCATACCTAGAATGATGTCGGGCAAAATTAGCAGCATGGGCAGTGCTGCCACCGCTGCAGGTGCCACCGGCCCCAGGGCCACCGGCCATGGAAGGGCCCTCAGCAGCTCTCTAGGCCAACTCCTTGCTCCCAACAGACTCAGCTGCAAGGTGAGACTGGGTTGCTCAGGGATTTATCCAGCCTCATCTCGAAAACTTCCAAAGATGGAGGCTGAACTACCTCCCCGGGCAGCCCGTTCCACTGCTTGACTGTCCTCGTGGGACTTGACTGCTCTCCTTAGTGTCCGGCCCAAGCCTCTCCTGATCCCACTCATACCTGTTGTCCCTCAGCCTCCCACCATGCACCACTGGGAAGAGTTTTGTTCTGTCTATTTTGCTAACCTCCCTACACATATTGTCAAACTGCTATTAAGCCTTCTTTTCAGCAGGCTGAAGCAACTCTTTCCCGTCAGAAGCTGCTCCTCTCAGGGCAAGTGCTCCTGTCCTTTGACCAGCTTGGTGGCCCTTTGCTGAACTTGCACCAGTTTACCAGTGTCTTTCCCCAAACCAAATGCAGTACTCTACGTGTAGTCTAACAGCTGCTGAGTACAGGGGGAAAGTCACTTCCCTCAGTCTCCTGGCTATGCTGCTTGTAATACAGTCTGGGATGGTGTTGGCTTTCTTAGCTGGTGGGGCACCCCGCTGGCTCACCTTCAGCCCGTGCTCTGCCAACCCCCCCAGCCTTTTCTGCAGAACTGCTCCCCAGCCAGGCAGTCCCTAGCCAGAACCTCACACACGTGTTCTTCTTTCCCAGCTGCCGGACTTTAATACTGGTAACTCAGGAATTCTGCTGGCTCGTAAAATAAACAGCTCCGACGAGATTTCTTCTATAACTGTCTTAAAAAGGAAGTACCTTTAACACAAGTATTTTAAGGAGTGCTATTAGATGTAATGAGATAGACGTTCAAGCTTTTTGCATTTCTTAAGGTGTAGACCCCATGCAGGAGTGTCTGAATCTTGGGAGGTATCCTGTTGGTGGGCTAAATGAACTCAAAGGAAGGTAATGCACAGTGCAGGAATACGCCTTGTTTTCTTGAGAGCTAACAAGATCATTGTATTAACTGCAGATAAAGAAGATAGAAAGAGAACCAACTTCCATCTGTTTTCTTTCTATAATTTATAACTGAAGGAGATATAGCATAGCATCATCAACCCCAAAACATTGATTTTTTTTCTTTGTTTCCATCTAAAATAACTTAGGTATATGCCCCCTTGCCAAACATTTCTATTACTTTCTCAGCTTAGTATGTTCTCAATGCCACTTTCCTGTATAAAAAATTAATCATCACCAGCTGTTCTATCCATTATTTCTCTTGAGTGTATTGTGTAAAAGTACAAAATGTCTCTAAACTAGTATTCAGTGAGTAGATATATGCCAAAGAGTTCAGGTATTGTGCAAGAAGACTTATAAACAGATCCAAGCTCAGGTGTGTATTTCTGTGAAATAAATTTCTCTTTAAAATATGGTTATCTAGATGCATTTGAAGGGAGGGAGCTGATAACAGTTACCAACCTGAAATAAAATGCACCTGTACATGCATTCCAGGAATTAATACTTCAGAGCACTTCTCATAAGTATATTTCCACTCAAAGGAGAGTATGATTAATATTTTTAAAACGTATAACTTACCAAGGGAAGTTTTAAGAATTCCTTATTCAATACTCTCCATTTGTCATGAATTAACAGGTTCATTTTAGTGTTAGTTATGAGGAAGTTTTTAGGGATTTAAAGTACAAGATGATGTAGATGACACTATTACCTGCCTTCTGAATGTGCAGGCCTCTCCAGCTGGAGACATTAAACACTCATTTCCCATTCATTACCTCAAATCATCCCACTCAAATCATTCCACTAGAGGACTTCTATCATCAGATCTGCAAACTTTACTACATATTCCTGCAAATGTTTGTCTAAATTAAAAGTATATTAATAGTATTTGCCTTATTTTCCGCTGGGATATACACACACTTGCACACATATGCACAACTCATTTTTCTGTCTGCTCCACTGTCAACTTATTCTTCCTGTAGTCCACCCCAAATTGGCCTTTGTAATAAGAAAACTTACTGGTTCTCTGAAAGCAGAAGAGAAGATGCAAAGGGCAAATGCGTGTATGAATGAGTGTGTATATGTGAGGCAGGATCGAGGAAAAGCATCCTCTGTACATGTTTGTGTGTGCCTGTATGTGTATGTGTGTTGGCACATGCATGTGTCCCCTTTCCTGTCTCCCAGTTTGTGGTGCCATGGCAATATTATGGGTCTAACATTAAAGCCCCTGGGGCCTCAAGCCGAGTGGATTCAGCCTCTCCTTACCACTCACCACTGATTTATAGACCAGGCAGATCAGGACACATTCTCAGGCTTATCCACAAAAATATAAGGCCAGAAAAATGGAATCACTCAGGGCAGATCCATATTTTTTTATATAATGGGAACAGGACTTCTGTAGGAGTGAAATGAAGAAAACAGGATAAAACATGTAAAACAAACAAACCAATCAAACAAACAAAAACAAAGAGGAGGAAAAGTGGAAAGAGGAGGAAAACTCCTCGCTAATGGCCAGTCTTACTGGTTGGAAACTCCCAGTGGGAGCTGGGAAAGATGCGGTATTCCTTTGTATGCCATAAACTTTTTGGCTGAACTTTACTCAGGGGGAACATGTTGTTCAGACAGGGATAGTCGTAGATACCAGCCGTTTCACAGGCAGTACTCTGCAGCCACACATCTTTTCTCCTCTGCACCCAGTGTTTTTAGCTGAGTAGGAAAAAACATGGCAGATTCTGCAGGGCTGGTGAAGTCCTTTCCCAGTTTTCCTGCTCTGGTGATGCACTAAAGACAGTGGCTTTATCTCATGAGATTTTACCTTGTTCATGGGTATGATTTCAGGCTACAGATGTGCCCTATTATGCCTTTATATGTTTCCATTCCTAGCACAACAGATAAGATCTGAGGAAAGGGAATCTATTGCTTGGCGTCTCAAGGAATTAGACGAATTGGCATTGAAAGCTGCCAGATATAATAATCATTCTTGTGGTTGTACATTATTGTACCTATTACGTTAGATACTGCCTAGTCTTCATCTGGCCTCAAGATCTGTGCAGTATGAGTATGATGTAAAGTCATCTTGCATTTTCTTTCTTTCTCAGTTCAGGCTGGATAGTTTAGTCAGACCAAGAAATATGGGACTAATTTACTTGTATGAAAATTTTCCAACCTGTTAATCTGCAAATCAGATAACTACAGAGCAACTACAGCTTTATTGTTCAGAGGAACCTTTCACTCTTAGGATATATAATTGTACATCTTAAATATATACAGCATATCCAAGTCTGTCCCACTGCTAATTTTGTACTTGAATTTCAGGCCATTTTGTGAGCAAGGTCTAACATTAAAGGAAATTTGAATTAAAAAAATGAATCTTGCTGTGGGCAAGATACCACAGAAGAGGAAATGTGTGGAAAATCAAAGAACAAGCTAGGCAAAACCTTCAAGAAATAATTTGAGTGTAGCTAATCTTCATTTTGCTTTTATGGTGTAGGCAGATAGATTGGGTGATCTGAGATCTGTTCCAGCTTTATGTTATGTAAGGCATTAAAAATTTTGGAGTAGTAGTCCATAGAAATCACAGGGACCATCAGCTGGGTAGTAATGGGAAGCCTGTGTATGGAAGATCAGCTTGTGAAATGGAGAGGACAGCTTCAAAGGTCTGTAGCACAATCTCTAAGCTTGTTCCTGCAGGTTGCATGCTTTGTTACACCCAGCGCAGAACGAAGCTGAAGCTTGACAAATGACTATCCTCTGCTTTCCTTTGTGCTAAGAGTTTAATATTTTGCCACAAGTGGAATCACTTAATGTTTTCCCTCAGAGACTTTCATATTGGCTTGGCAGATATTGGTGGATTTCAACAAATCACAAGTTATCCTAATGACAACTTTCTGTAGATGATTTCAGGGTAGCTGAGATTAATTTCTTAAATTCTTTTGAGGATTCTTTTGAAGCACACAGAAAAGTGATTTTCCAGTGCCTCTAAGGTCTTACAGTACTCTTAGAGATTTACTTTCTCAAATTGGACCCAAAGCAACAATGATATTACAAAATAAATGTTCTTTCCATTTAAATATATTTGACATGGGTCTGGTCTCTTCTTTTATCAGTAATCCGGTTCCCGTGACCCAGCAATCCGATCAAGTATGAATCAGTTGCACAATTCCCTACAGTGGGAGCATTGGCCTTCGGGCCTAAACAGAGCTTCCTGCAATTGCCGCTGTAAAAATATGCTAACACCAAATAAATGAAGTGAGCTACACAGACAACTGGGTTCAATGTTACCAGCAAGTACGTAGGATTGCTCAAGCTGAGATCTTTCATAGGGTCATTGGTGAAGAGAAATGAAGGATACTTTTAGACAAAACACATTCTTTTTATTTCAAAGGTGCTTTTTGCGTATCTATTTTGTGGGTTGTTAACAATTACTATCATTCTTTTCCGTGCTTTAAGCAAACATGTGCAAGTCTGGGAAGTAATCACTATGATGTTAATTCGATTAATAGCGTACATTAATCGTACATTTGCTTCTAGTACACAGAAATTAGGAAAGTTCCATGTTCCAGAAAGTAATCTGAGAAACTGTAAAAGTAAATTTATATACAGATACACCAATAAATAGAAGAAACCCTATATTTAGATACACCTATACATGTGCACGTAGACGTGGTACAGACTTTTCTTCATCATGCACAGATGGCCTGTGATACATATATACATTTCGTTTTAAAAAAAAAGTAAGGCTCCTTCATCTCATTTCTGGACTGAGGACATAGATATTGAACTTAATCAATAAATTGTTGCCAAAAAGAATAAAAAGAGATTACTTCTGTCAAGAGCATGATTGCTGTTAATGAAAGCATATCTTTAAGCTGACCATGCAGAGAAGCGACTCACTAAGAACTATGCAAATGATAAGAAACTTTATCTTTTCCTTTTTACCTTCAAGTTTTAATAAAATGAGCTTCTTCAGGAGCTGCCTGCTTCTGTGTTGAAGGCTACTGCATATTACTACCAGCTGCAAAATGCCATATGGCATCTACTTTCTGTTAATACTCACTGGATCGCTTCTGCAAGCCAGATACAACTCATTTCTAAGCAGGCACGCAATGTACTTTCAATGCCATGCCTATACAAGTGTATTGGGTAAAGTTTGAAGTCTGGCCTGGATTCATAGCATTTAAGTCCAGGATCAACACAGAGCGAGAGAGCAAGTCCTGCAGCACTTACCGAAGCGGGTTGAATTGCCTTCTAGATGTCTGCCTCCATCCATTGATTGTAAAGGCAACCTACCGCTACTAGCCTCCTAATTTAGGAGGCTCAGTTCAGGATGAGTCCAGACCTCCATCTCCACTAGACCCTTTATTTTCTCTGTTCTTGCCCCATTCCTTTGTTCTTCACTTGTTTTCAAACCGTATGGTAGTTAACACAGAGCTACGAAGAGAAAAGGTGAAGTTACCACACTCCCGTGCTTGTATTCATCTTCCGAAAAATGAAAAACATTGTAGCCCTTACTCTTAAATATTTCATCCCTGGTATAGACTGTGAGTCTTTTAAAGGCTGGACTTCACTTTGCTTGCAAGGGAAATCTCTCTTCCACAATTTAAAAGTTGTTCTGAGCTTACAGTTCCCAGTATTTGACAATACTCTTGTCATTACCATTCTTCGTACTTCTAATGTATTTCTCTGTACAAGGCATGTAAATGCAGTAATACTGCACGAATCTGTAAATGTGACTTCCAGTGATTTTTGATTTATTATAAGTTTTATGAAACTGGACAGATTTACTTTCGGCAACCATTTTTTAAGGGGAGACACATTTTCAAGTTATTCACATATTAACATCTCAATGTAATATTTAAAAAATATCTTCAAATGAGCCATGTGTAAAGCTGACATAAACAGAACACTACTTGATGGATTCAGCTGACATCAGATTGGCAGGAAAGGAGTCTTCTTACTACATTAAAATCTATCAAATGAGGAAAACATCAATTAGTGGTTAAAAATAACAGCCTCAGCTCTTTAAGAAATCAGCTTTCAGATGCATAACACAGTTTACTCACGACTATATGTTTCAGTTAAATTAAAGTGCTTGCATCTGTAAGCAACTAGGATGTGCATGACTATTTTAAGAAGTAGACCACAAAGATATTCCATGACTTGCGGTCCTGAGCCAAGTGAACACTTAAAATTGAATCCTATTATGAATGTATTATCTCCCTGTCAGGAAATATCACTCACCTCAGAACAGGCTTACCACCTTCCTTGTGTGCTGTGCAACCCCCAACTGCTGAGGGACATTGCCATTTAAGAGCTTTACAAAATGCAGAATCATTTTTGCATAAAGGGTATGAACATATGATGAAGTGCATGCTAAACTCAAGTGGCACAGAGCCGCATCCTGCCCAAAAGGCAGATTTGTGGAGTGAAGGAACTGGCCGAGGAGACTGGTAACAGATTATGGAGCTTTCTGTTCCTTGCCAAAGTCAAATTTATTAAGTTGCAGCAATTTTGACACAAGGAAGAGAGAAAGGATCATCTGTTATGTTTATGGACAGAAGCAATAGCGGTGCAGGTTATCTCCATTTTCTTAATCTTCCCTTCAAACCTTTGATTAGATTAACATTTTCTCCTGGCACTGGGTATTGCAAGCAGAGAAGAGGTGAGGAAAGGTGCAGGTTTTTTCTGCAGTGTAAGAGTTATGTATATCCATCTCACAAGGTTTGCGTTGGCATGGAGAATTCAATCTTCTGTCTACCACGAGCCGTTGAGACACTCTGGTAAATCAGAGCAATCTGTACTGATTTTACAAATAAACCAGACTCTAATACGTTTTCTGAGTTTTGCTAAACTAATTAATATTGCTTAATGAATCTTTACATCAACTGTGTGGGTTAGATACAAAAAAAGATTTTAAAATCTTCTTACGCAGTAAGGAGAAAAAAGTAAGACAAATTATTTCCTGTTATTTTGCTTCTTTACATACATATGGATTTTCTTTGCATTTGCAGGACAGGAGGAGGGTATCTATGCTATTTACTGTTTTGATGTAATGTAGTGAAATAAAACACACGAGTTCTGCAAAATAGCTTAGAAAATATGTTCATCATGACCGTAAAACTTTTTAAATAAGATTTTCACAATAGCACAATAATCATGGTTTCAAAAAAGTAGCACTACTGCTGAAAGATTAATTCTTCAGATGTTGTTTGCTGATACGCAAATGTGTTGAGGTACAGTTACATTTGATAAAGCAACCCATGGCACTGTGCAATTCTGTGTTCCCTTTGCTGTAAAGCAAACATGCTTTCTCACTCAATAAACAAAGAGGAGGAAAAATTTTTAGCTTAATCAGAAAACAAATTCAGAGCTGTTTTCTTATTGGCTGACATATAAGCTGTAATAGAGAATTTGCTATTCAGTTAACGATTCTGCAAATTATTTGCAAGCCAGAATAGAAGCAGATCACCGTCTCATCGTTGTATTGACTTTGCATTGGCAATGATTTTTGCCACTCAAAGATGCAAATGTGAATAAACTCTTATGACTGAATGCATGGAAACAGTGCATCTGATGATTAAGAGTTTGCATAAGCAAGTTCTTGACCATAACGACCACTTTAAAGAAATCACTGAAGAAATGTTAATTACTGCATGGTTCAGTTACGATTCAGTTAGAGCCTTCCTGCTGAATAAGAAATTAATGGAAAGGAACAGAAAATTTAGATTGCCAAATGTCATAAATTAATTTCTTAAAAGGTACATATAGGATAAACATTTTAAAATGAGCCTACATGACTTATGTGCATAGGTCCTAGAGTTGGTGAGTCTTAGGGTGAAGTTTTTTGTTTGGACTTTAAGTGACTTAGAAGCTTAACTTCCATGAACTTTCAATGGGACGCTTGCAGTGATAGCATTTTTCTCAGCTGCTTCTTTCTATATGATGATGAAATTTCCTAGATAATGCTGCTTTGTTTGTAAATTCTTGTATACATTGAGCTGCAAGCTGTGGAGCTCAATGAAAGTGTACCCTGTTACCTAGGGATACACTAGAGAAATCTATTCACCCAAAGGGCACTTTGACAATGTCCCAGTAATGTTGTTTTAATGATTGCTGCGTACCAGGAAATGAGAAACTTAACTGTATGGCTGTATAAGAATGAAGTCATATGTATTCTTTGCAAACACAGATTTGTAACAAGAGAACAAAATCACTGAAAAACCCTAGAGAGAAAGTATCTTCTTAAGATCATGGTCTACAATAAGGATCCTTCTCCCTGCTCAGTTTAAGGTGCTGAATAATGAGCAGATTACCCTGGGCCAGGATATGTTTTTTTACCCTGGGCCAGGACATCACCTTTCCTCATGTCCACTTGTCTAAATTGAAACGCTCTCTTCTTGTTTATCTGTCTCTTATTGCCTAGGATCTGATACTGTGATGTTGTGTGATAAAAGATTAAGTAAACCCATTCTCTCAGATATTTCTTATTAACAGCCTTGAGGTGTATTTTAAGCTTTAATGTTTCATCTTTAAATTGCTTTTTCCTGTTACAGACACTGTGATGTCCAAATCTCATAACACTTCTGAATCACATACATGTTTAGTAATGTAACTGTAATGGTTTAATCTCATCTAGCTGTACAACTCAAACACGATGGAGAGAAACAACTGATGAGCATGACAGAGTGACATCCCTGCTCCTCCTGTTGGCTTCAACGAACTTTCCGGCCACCATCATGGGTCTCCTGCATCGTGCAGGTGTGTTGACCTTGTTAGTTAGGCCTACATTTGTTTCCAAGCTTGAGTGTGATTTTAAAAATTGAATCTTCAACTCTTGTCTGCAGTTTGACACCCTGTAACAAAATGCTGGAAGGGGCTCAGCTTTCCAAAGCTGAGCATGGACTTCTCCTTGTTAGCAGCCCTGACAACGGATCAGATGTAAATCGTTGATATCTAGCAACTGATAGACAGAATGGAACAGGTTTTTACACTTCCTGGGAAGAGCTCAGTCAAACCTGTTAGCTTCAATCATAATTTAAGCTGCTTCTTACTGGCTTCATCTAACAGGCATCTGTTAGGTCCTACCTGACCATGCCTTAGTCTGGAGACAGCAATGCCGGGTCAGGAGACTTCCCAGGCCAGACCCGTAGAAACAGACCTGAACCAAGTATGATAAATGCACATGCTGAGAAGTGTGCCCAGATATTTTCACTTTTTTAAATAAAGATCCGCCTATTCAATATATTTAGGCACTTCAAAAGAGAGAGAAGCATCTTCAAGGCACTAAATCAGGGGCTAAATGAACAGATGGACTTCTGCGTTTCAGTGATCAGAACTGCAGTGTCTAACATTTCCGTGCCTTCACACCTAGTGGAAACCTCTGTCCCAGGCAAGCTTTCCACAGGGCTTCTCAGAATAGGATGCACAGGAGACGGCAACGTGAGCTGAAAAGTGCGGGTGTGATGCAGAACTGCTTGGCAGGTTGGAAGCTTGTGTTCCTGCCCTGTCAGAAATGTAGGCAGAATTGAACAAAGGTTCCTACTGAGGGCTTCTAGCATTTGGAAAAACATATCTAATGCATTGCAAGATATTTGTACTGTTTGCAAAGAAAGTCCTTAAATGTCTTAAAATGATGGGCAGAGTGCCACAGCACTTTCAAAAACCCCATTGCTCACTCAACTTTGGTACATTTACAGAACTGAGTAATTTTCGAAAGAAAGATTTATATGCCAAATTCCTGATTGTGTTCTTGTTTGTTTGTTTGTTTGTTTTTTTGAACAGGCTACATTGCTTCCGTGCTGTAGCTTATTGTGATAGAAAGTTGAGAAATACGGAAAGTTGAGAAGTACTGTCAAGGGAAGGACTAGTATATCATAGGGATACTATGTCTAGACTATATTGTGACAGATCAAAATCATTAATGTGACACGCAAAGACATACACTAAAGGACAAGACCCAGAAATCTCTGGCAAGATCTAGCGCTCTACCAGCCGGATGTGACTAAAGGGAAAAAAGATCTGGTAGATATACTGTTATCAAGTGATTTGTGTAATGCTGTTGTGTGTGTATGTGTTGAAGTTTAGTCAATGGCTGGTTTAAATAAAAACTGTAGAACGTGGGATGTGCCACTGTCATAAGTGATTTCGGCACAGCCATGTATGCAGTTCTGGTCACCTGTGTCAAAAAAGGATGAGTTCAGAGACAAAAACAAAGCTGGGGTATTGGGGTTGTCAGTTGAGCCTCTTACAGATTGGGAAACGGTACCTTCTAGTTTACTGCAGGGGAAAGCAGCTGAGGGGGAACACAATGCTCCTACAAACCTATAATAGGGTAAACACTGGAAAGGGTAAATAATTATTTAAACAAAAGGATAATATAGTCAAAAGAACAAGTGACTATAAACTGTCTATGAGTAAATCTAGTCTGAAAGTTATGTTTCTAACCATCTGAATATCAGAAGAACCTGAAAAAAAACCAAAGCCCAAACTTCCTACTTCAAAATGTAGGCTAATTCGTTACGATAGTGGTTGGATCTGACATTAAAGTACTGGGTCCTATAATCAATGCATCCAGTTTTTCTTAATGGGCACCCTGAGCACTTCTGTGAAACCATTTGACTATCAAATAACCACAGCCAACATCACACCTGACTGATCCTGAGCTTCTTCAGCCCTTGGATTACACATTAACAGCAGCATCCTTTTGTAAGGATATAACAGGGCAGATCCACTCAAAAATGAAGTAAGACACCTGGATTCCCCACTGCAAGACACCAGAAAACAGATGTCATCCTTTCAGTTAAAAATTTCAACAAACCCAGGTAGATTTACCAGTGCTATAGCACTGTCTGTTACTAAAATCATACATAGCATTGCAACAAAAATCTGAAAACATATATCAGATGGAAGTGCATTTATGTTTTAATACATATGGCCAAACTAAACTCTTATTAAATATTCAGGGTTTGGGGTTTTTTTTTTCCATAATATTGCTAGCATAAAAAGAAGACTTTAGAAATGTACACAATTTTGATACTGAAGTAGCATGATTGTGTAATTAGACACAGCTATTACATACCTTTTAGCTTATATGACTGCCTACCATAATTATAAAGTAACTTAACTATTAAGGATTAAACAGTAATGGTTACTTTGGGGGCCATATTTCACCATTTCTACACTGTTCACAGAAATTCTCATTCTTTTGAGAATTCAAATGTAAAATTATTGCATTCCCACACACAGGAAACAAACATTTACACAACTTCTTTTCTCTTGTTTTATATTCTTCTGACAAGAGATTTAAAGTATGTATATATGCATGGTATGTATTGTATATAAAGTATGTATATATAAATGTATTACAAATTTACAGGCTATCAAATATAAAAAATTTGTCTGATGATTCTAAGTGGCTGCTGCACTGGTTCCCAAGGCAGATTTTAAAATCTATTTACATCCAAATAGAATTTTTTTAAAAGTCATGAGAAAATGTACTGTACAGAAACAGGCATAAATAGCAGAGCTATACACTAGAAAACCCCATATTTTTTTCCATTTCTAATTGCCTTGGTCATTTTCATAGACTTGATTAGTCATAGATACCCTTTTTTTGTTGTTCCATCTGCTCTCCATAGGTTAAAAATAAAGAATCTATATAAAGTATGGAAAGATTGTAGGGTTTTTGCTGTTGGAAAAAATAGTTTCCTTCTTTTTAAGTTTTCTCATTGGCTTCTGATTTTGCTTATCTATTTCTGATATTCTGTTCCATCTGTTCATTTATCAGCACTGCTTCTTTTTCCAAAACTACAAGAAAGAAGATGGTAGTGCCCTATAAAAGGACACTAGACAGGTTACTGCCTGAGCTTTGCACAGCTAGATAAATTTCATGCAACATTGTTTACCACCCTTCCACAGTAGGCAAAGTATTCACACTGTGTGGCTTATTAAACAACATTGCCATCGCACATGGCGTTGTAGTGGGCTGACAGAAGAAACTCTAATGAGAATGAGCCTTTGACAGACTTTAGGCACAGACCTAATCATAGTCAGTAAAATCACATCAGAAATAAGAAAAGCACCACTATGAAAGAACAAAACCTCTAAGACAGCAATGCCTGGTTTTTATTGCCTTGAGCTCTTTATTAGGATTTCTGGAGTGCTCTGATGGCTAGGCAAACTCCCTCGCTGCATCTCAATCTGTGTCAACATGTCTTTGCAAACTGCTACATAAAACTTGCTTACCTCTATCTGTACTGAAGAGGGTATTTTGAAAATGCATGGGTAAAAGATGTCTCTTTCCCCTTGTATACCCTTATTTTTCTGGTATAGTTAATATTGGCTTGCTTCTACTTTCTCTCTGAAGCTCGAATTAGGGAAAAACATAAGCAATCCTGAGGGAAGACGTTGAATGTCACCAAGATAGTGATCCATGCGTAGCTAGTATTGTGAAATCCTCATCTGCAATGTTGCTTATTGTCCCATGCTGGGGATGAACACCCTAGGGTCATCTTAAAGGGCGTTCATTGCCTTTGGTTCGCAGCTCTCTGTTCTAGTCATTATTATCACAGTCAGCTATAATGACACCAGTTGAGTCAAAAGCAGCACTTGGGTAGATCTGCCTGTCTTTAGGAAGTATTCTGCGTTTATCTCTGTGTGCCTTCTGAGAATCCACATATCCATCCCAGCAGAAGTCAGCCCATTCCCTGAGTCTGCTGGAACACAGTTAAAAAATGCGTGTTCCCCCAGGAACATGAGATTTATCAGAGGCGGAGCAGTTCCCTTCCTAATTACAAGTATATATACATTTGCATATGTATACACATGTATGGAATACATTTGGAATAAATAAATAAAGAAACATGCATAAATATACATATATCAGTACAACTTTGATATTCATTAGTGCTTTGCTTTTCCACTATAAACCAGCTTGTTTTGGCCTGCTTGCATCATTTTAACTTGCTAACAGAAAATAAACAGTAGTTTGGGTCTCTAGTGTTATTTTTTGTGCAGTGGTTTCTTTTCTGAGTAGAAAGACTGAGTAAGAGCTCTGCTGAGCACCTCAATACAGTGCAGATGAAATAGTTTCTGATGTGCTTATTCCTTCTGCAGCCTATTCAATGCTGTTTACTTTTTCCTCATTCTGTGCCTTGAGTGATAAGCAATACTGAATGAAGCACCACAGCCTCACTGCCCTGAGGGGAGAACAGGTAGTTTTCTGCTTCCACAAATTCTTTGCTAAAGTATATACATGAGCCTCATTCTGTAATAAAGAGACTGATTCACTATGGGATTCCACTATTTCTTTGAAAGACTTTTGCAACGCCCCACTCAGTTCTATGGGTGATAACTGAAAGGCTAATGAGCTTATTAACTAGACACAAAAAAATAATCATAAAGGATCATCATGATATTTTTGTCATAGACAAAAGCCATGAAGTCACAGACACAGAGAACAAGAAAATAATGCCTGGAATAGCAAGATGTTTGTTTGTTAGTAGCCCAAGATGTTATGTACTAGATATTCAAAAAAGACATCTATAAGTCACAGCACAAAATATAGAATAAAAGTGATAATTTCACACCAACGTTTTATTATATGGTAAATGTGCCCATCTAATCAGTTTTGCTACATAACTGTAACCCTGCCTACGTATTTTTAAAAAAACAATTTACCTCCACAGACTGCTGATTTCCTTCTGAAAGGACATTTATGAGCCCGTGTGAAATTAAAAGCTAATAAAATCTGCAGTCCACTTGGAAAATCGCTAGCGTCCCTAGGCAGTCTGTGCTCTCCTGGGACAGCGGGGCTGGCCCCAAACACCCACCAGAAGGAGCCCAGCTGAGGGTCTATACAGTCTAGAAATGGGAACAAAGGTCTCTGAAGGAGATACAGAGTCAGTCAGTGTTTAGTCATGCTACACTGGTCAGGAAGGTGGAATCAATCACCAGGATTCTCATATTCTTCATGTGTGGTTGGTTGCCTATTTTGCTGTTTTCCTAAATTGCATTTGTTGTGCTAAAATCATATCTTGCAGTCAAATGAGCATTCAGTATATTAAACGTTACCATGTAAAATGGCAAGCATACATAACACAAGAGGTCACTTGTAAATTCCTGAAGCTTCAAGTATATATCTAACCCCTACAAATTAAAATGGTGGAGTAAATCTAATGACAGCTAGAGGCAAGAATATGGAGTCAGTAGGTTTTCTTAAAGGAACTTTGAGATGATATATCTTTAAAAACCCCCAAAAAACTCTATGTACTTGAAATTTTCACAATACAATTATAAGTAATAAACCTGCATTTCTTTGGATCATTTTGTAGTAATGTAAGTTTGGGGGAACATATCAGTAAGGAAGCAGGATAGTTCCTTGTGTATTTTGGAAAGGCTTGGACCCTGAATGGTCTTTGAGGCAATCTGGGGCAATATAAAGGAAACACAGACAGATTGAGACATTTTGCAGGGCTTAACTCAGTGGAAAAGCTCCTATTCACACCAGTAAACTGAAGATCGGTACTGGTGGGGGTGTTAATGAATTCCACAAAACAATCCAAAAGGCCAAGCTTTCAGGCTTAGAAAGACCAGCACTGGCCTAAATGAAACAAGGAGCACAAAGGGAATTTCAAAGCAAAGTAAAGAGATTCTCAATGAAGTCTAATAATTACTGATCTCTGTATTGCATAAACCAAATTACTCAACAGAGAAGAATCTGAGCATTAAAAATTAATGTCTCAGTTAGGGTGTTTCAGCATCTGTTCATATCCAGACATGTTCCAAGTTATCTCCAGAAATAAAATAGAATAATTGGGTCAGATCCCAGCCACTCATTTGCCTAAACTAAAAGGGAGGAAAGAACTAGCAGTCTTTCTCACCATCCAGATCTGGATATTCAGGAGAGCAGTTAGACATTTTCCATCAATTTCCTCTTAATTTAGTTACCAGCCAAAGGTTTTTCTAGTGCAGAACGTTATTATGTTTAACACCTGCTGTGTTATTGCACAATTTTCTTTATGCTGACATTAAAACAGGGAGAGGAGAGTGAGTGATTATGTTCTAAGATACAAGCTATACTTTTGAAGATTTATTTCTTGGCAATTAAAAAAATGAACGTATCTGCATGTTTGCCTTTCTCCATACTGAGGTGAGGAATACTCCACTCAGTGCCTTCCTATTTCTTATGCTTATTATCTACCTGCACAACCTGTGGAAGTTCTGCACTGCAAATGACTTCGATGCAACAAAAAAAACCAATTGAGGCAGTGTTACAGCTGTAATGGCAAGACCTAAAATCTGTAGTTATGGATAACTACTTTAACTACCACACAGGCCTGAACTTGGCAGTGTTTTCTAAAAAGTCAATAAAGCACCAGCAGTGGAATAATCTGCCTGGCCGGCTTCAGAGAAGCCCTTTTGGGGCGATCACAGGCAGCTGTGTGGTCCCCAGCTCGCGGGGGACTTGTGGACAGGTCATCTGGCAGACGGCTTTGGGCTGTGGGTGAAAGCAGGTGAGCAGCCAGAAAAACACTCAACATTCCATGACCTGCTAGGAGGCTGGTTTATATAGTCCCTGCCAGAACAGTGCTGAAAAAAATTTCCATTTCACCTAATACAGGTACAGTTCACTTTTCCTTACAAGCTCTAAGTAGACTGACTACATGAGACCTAAACCTTCCTCTAAAATATGTGTTAGACATCAGTATCTCTAAGTGTACCAACTAATGGAGCATTTCTGGCAGGAGGTGCTGAGTGGGTGCACAAAACAAGAAGATGCTCAGTGTTGGACTGCCAGCAGAGAGGAACATGGATTCTTGTCATTGTGGGCATGTAGGGAGGTGACTTATCTCAGACATTCACTTGCTGCAGACGCCAAAGCAAGCACCAGTGTACGTCAATGGAACGCTGATGAGATGCTGTGTACGCTGCCACATTAAGCTACAGTCATGAGAAATTACACCATTAGCTGGTGAAATGTAGACTGGTGTGAAGTGTGGGTGAGGATGCAGACAGTGGGGAGGAGAGAAGATTTTTCCTGTTTTATCATGCCTGTAATGATGTTTTATATAAACACACAGGTGAAAGCTGTAGAGTTAGAACACAGCTTGTTTGTTCATCAGCGTAAGGGTTGTACATCTGATAGCTGCATCTGCCACTTTTGGCCTTTGTCAGCAGTTTGAAGGGTGAAAGATGTCTGATTGAATTAAAATGCTATCTATCTTTAAAACACAACTTTTGGAAGGCTTTTCTAGGGACACAGTTGATGGAGAGTCCTTGTTCAGCTACTTGTTCAGTGACTGCCACCAGGTTAATGTTTCAAGTGTAGTTAACCATTTTTTCAGTGTTTGAGGTTGCAACCATTTATTACTGCTACATATAAAGAGGGTTTGCTTACAAGTCTGGATATAACTTGTGGAAAAAAATGATTGTAAGAATTTTGGGTGGTGGCAGGCAGAAAACAAGGAAATAGAGGGAAACACTCAGGAGAGTTTTGTCACCCTGTCAGAAGTACTCTTTTTTTTTTTTTTTAAATTAGCCTGAAAAGCTGTTAAGCCTTTGCTTTTTTTTTTTGCCTTTTTTTTTTTTTTTTAACCGAGTCTTTTTTTTTTTAATGGAAACATTTCAAAGTTTGTTTTTTTTCCTCCTTTTTTGGCCTTTTTTTTTTTTTTTTTTTTAAGATTAGGGCTATCATGTGAGCTTGCATTTTAATCTTCTATAGTCTATTTATAATCTGTAATCTTCTACAGTGAGCCTAGAAGGTTAATGCTTAGTATTATTTAAAATTCGTGTGAATACTTTCAACCAGCTGTAGGATGTAGTAAAGGCATTTATGAATTAAAGGATGATTGATGCTATAAGAAGCTTTTGCTGACTTTACAAGACAATTCATTCATTTTTCAGTTAATTTCATAGTTTGTTATGTCCAAGATAGGTTAATGGAACATTCCATTCCATTTTCCTTTTTCTTTAAGTAAAAGGGGTACTGGCACTACAGTGTTAATTGTTTAAAGTTATGGTTAGATTATTGGGTGGATTAAATTGGATTAGTTAGATTACTGGCTCAGAAACATGCTATCATGCATCTTACGTTCCTTCTGCTTTGGAATATTTTAGAGTTTGCAGCATTAACATTTTAGAAACCACATTCATACACAGACATATTTGGAGGTTGTTATTGTAAGATGGAACTTAAAATAAATTCCTTAAAGGTTGGCCAGAAGGATCCAGGACAGATTGTTTGGTACAGCTAATATTTCCCCCCCCCACCCTTTGATAGGAAGTACTTGTTACAAACGTAACTTGGTTCCAAAATGTAATGCGGGGAAAACCAAGACCATATTTTGGTACCATTTTCCCCCCAAATTAGTATAAGCAGCGGAGACCTTTTAATAACTTCTGCAGTGCCAGCTCCACCACCTGAGGGAGACCTGGCAACAGTTCTCCTTCTGTGCCACCGGCTGAACAGCCACATGTTCTCCCCTCCTCTGCCTGCCCCTTCCTGCACCACACGGAACGAGCAGCACCACTAGGAATTCATCTCATGTTTCTGTGCAAGGTGATAATTGGGAAGAGGGACATGTTCTTCCCTCATTTTAGCAGATATCAAGAATTCTAGTCCTCTTTCTCACTGCCCTTAAGAAAAGACACCGCCTATTTCTCTTGACTTGTGGTTTGTGAGGATCCCTACTGAACAGTTAGTTATCTGAACTTTCACTAGGAGCTGGCTGTCTCCACCTCTGCTGCTGGATTCCCAGACTGGTTCATTTTCCCAGAGCAGCCAGTATCATACTCATGAATCATTCCTTCCTTCAGTGACTCTGATATTGAATATGCATTTTACAATAAGCAATCACCAACTTTCCTGCTTACATCAGAATTTCTGTCCACTTAACCCTTTGCCTGACTTCGTCAATCCGCCAAGGCTAGATGGCTTCCCTGGCAAACCCCCTGCTGTAGGCTCTCAGGGGAACCTGTACACTACAGAAAAGGTTCCAGCTCTGCCTCTGGCCTTTTTCTCCCTACCTTTAAACACTATTCTTTTATTACCTCCAGCCTCTCAGTGGTTATTCATGTATTCACAGACCTACCTGTTCAAATAAAGGTAAAAGAAGATGGTTTACCTTGGACACATCTTTTCTGCCATACCAATTCAGAGCTGCTCTTGCCACTGAAGTGTAGCAATGAGCTTTCAGGAAGATCCAGCCAGTGGTCAGTGAGCCACAAGTACAGTCGGTGCTAGTCCGTGGGGCCAGTAACTAATTTTCCTGTTGTTTTTTTTTTTCCTTCAAAAGAAGGTTTGTACTTTTGCTCTGCTAAGTGGCACTCCTGATGAATGTCTTCCATATCTTGTTTGAATATTGCAGAGCCCACTACCAGAACCCTCTGTCATATCTGAAGCTCTTCTTGAGTGGAAAGCACTCTGATTTAAAACAAATGCTCCCCACTCCAACAGCAAAATTGCAGCAATCACAGTGCCATAAACTGAATCTTGTTTTTCCAAGCTACCTTTCTTTATTGTGAAACCTATCTTTTTGGGAGGGGAGGACTGCTTCTACACACAGCTACTTTGTGCTAGCCACTTCCTCCTCTTCCTACATTTTTATACTGCTTCACTCATTTTACCAGCTCATCCTTGTTGCTTGTGCCCTACAGGCCTGCCAAGCCTCACAGCACCTGTATGAACTCATGCTTTTGGGACCTGTTTCCCATTTTGGCACATCCATTTGCTGAGCAGTGCTACAGCTTCTCTTTGTCCTGCAATCCTGACCTCAGAGCAGCTGCGTGACACTGTGCCACATCCAAATACCCCCGGAGGGCATGTCCCCTGAGTCCTGTCACGGGTCTCAGTACACATGGCACTGTTCTTATTTCATGGCCCTTTGCACACCTGTTAGTCATATGGACACCATACTACACAAGACGCATCTCTCCATCACCTGAACTGGCATGTGGAATCTCAGATATCTGTATCACAGATCCCCTCCGATATTTTTCCTAAATAAGGCTTAATTACTGTGTGATGGGAAACCTTTAAGGACCATAAAGCCTGGAATCACTCTACCAAATGCATGGCTTTTTCTTGAATCTAGTATCCTTGCACATTCTTCACATACAACGACACGCGAAAGCCACGGTTGTAGTTTAGAGAAGCAGCTCAGCTGCTGGCAGGATGGAAAGCCAGGCTGCAGCTAACTCCCAAGGGTACAGGCATAAAGGGCGATCCCTCCAGCACCCAAACCTAGAGAAGAGCCCTTTGCATGAGATGAACTTCACAGCAACCATAGCCAGTTTTCTGGCTGGGAACAACAGCTGGGCAACCAGACCTAATGGCTGCTCTCCAAAAGTCCCAGAAAAGAGGATGTCTAGTTTCTTCGCAGTCAGGGATTTCAGCTACACTTTATCCCCTTCTTCCTTCTGTCCTTGTTTAATCTCAGGACAGGAGAGGAAGAGAGGCATTTAGGCAGGAAAGCCAACAACCAGACCTTCAAACATCGTGTGTCTCACATCCCTTAGTCCTGTCCCCAACAGCTCTGAGAAGGTGCTGAAGGAAGACCAGCTGGGGATCTTCTCAGCCCCCAGTCATCCCTTTCAATGCATCCAGACCTGCCTGGCCTAGGCCAGTTCCCTTTCAGTCACGGCTGCTGCAGCCTGGGCTCACATCCAGCTGCTGGGTTGTGATGGAAACCTGATCTCCCTTCGACATAAGGCAGCTCACGGAGGGAGAAGGAGACAGGATCTCATACTGCTTCCCAAAGCTGATTCAACTCTTCCCGCATATTAGGCATCCCCAGCAGAGTGGGGACGCTCTTGTACAGTAAAGAAATCATATCAAAACAAAACAAAGCCTGAAAGGTTAGACTGTTTCTCTTGCAAGAATGACTACTTCCCTCCTACCTCAAACAGACAGAAGAGCTTGCATGTTTTTTCTTGGGCACATTGGTCTCAGAAGACTTCGTTGTGTTAAGCTTTGTCTGACTCATCAGCTTCAGAGCCCTGTTTCCCACCAAGTGCATTTTTGCGGATGAGGTGCAGGGAAGGTGCTGTTAGTGGTGGAAATTAATTTCTTGCAGTAACAATCTTCCCAGCATCTGTTGTGTGTTCTTCCTCCTTTTTCTTTTTGCTCACATTAAGACACAGTGAATTTCTACCGCAACCCATAATCTCATTAGTTAACCAAAAATGCATGTTCTGTCATATGACAGGTTTCTTCCTCTGGAATATGTTCTTAACTTGATTAAATTGGCTTTAGCTGTGTAACCCCTATTAACATTAATGGCAGCCACATGGCTGAAGCTCTGAATATGAACTTGAGAATAAATCATTAAAATGCAATTGTTTAACTTTTATTGCCCTGCATGTCAGTGATATCAATTGGAGAGAGGATTGGAGTCTTGCATGTAACTGAACAGGTGATTAAATCCATATCTTGATACTCGCTACTAAGATGAACCTTTTTTTTTTCAGATTCTCTATATCTTAAAATATTTTGCCTTGTAAAAAAAATATGTTAAAGCTTTAACTAAATAGATGCAGAGAGATATAAATGGATGTATGTGTTCAGTGTTTCCACAAGCTTAAAACTGAGTTAGCATAACAACTTTTTTTTTAAATTAAAAGCTTACAAATCTTAAAATTGTTTCCAGATCTCTAAATGGACTTATAATGAATAAATAAATACATGCTTTTTTTTCCAAAGTATTTTTTCCTTGTCAAGAAATGGCCTTATTTTTGCAGAAAACACTTTGTTGCAAAGCCTAGACTAGATTTGCACTTTGCTGAATACATTTTTGTACCATTGAGCAGTCAAACTGTGTTTATGTATCAGAAAATAACATTTATTGTAGCTCTGAATTTAAATCATTCTGTAAATAATAAATTAACTCCATGGGTATAAAACACTTCCCATCAAAGAGCTGGTCAAACATAAAGGTTTACAGTTGATGATTTCTTCAAGTTCATACTAAAATCAAAGAGATTAAAAATCTGCTCTGAAACCCTACTAAAGTCAGTGAAAAGGTGCCCACTGACATTAGCAGGAGTTGGATAGAGCCCACCATGGGAAAAAAATCAATAGGCTTTGAATGTGCCGAGTTCATACACAGGGCACATCCACATCTTGCAGAACGAGGCATTGACTTCCTCCAGCACATGTAGGAGATATTGTTTGGATTTTAATTTAATCCCTTGTTGGTTATTCATTGGTGTGAGGCTGAGGAGTGGATAGAATACCAAAACAGATACTTTTAAAGCCATACAAAATATGTTAGCCACTTTTAAATGCGCATTCAAACTTAAATAAAACATACTGTACATACAAACACATAGCCCACACACACACTCTTGTTCTCTTTCTGTGCTAGTATACATTCATATACATGTATATCTATATACATACTTGAGAGAAAGACTCTTTAAAATGTGGAAAAATTTTATTACAATTTTACATCATAAGCGACTCTTTTTGTGTGATTTTTTTGAGGGGGGTGTGTGTGAATGAATACTACAAGTATCTATAGGTCTGGGTAGAAAAACACAGCAGGCTGGAGAGAGGAAAAATGCACACTGAGAAGGTAGTGTGGGAAAGTTTCCCAAGGACTGATAACCCCTGGAGTCTGTTGAGTCTACAAGAATGGATAAACTCAGAACACCATGAGTCTGCCAAACCTGTGCAAAGCCACGAGTGCACACCGGTGTCAACAGCTCACTGTTCTGGTCTGTGTCTGCCCCGACTTACCCCTAAATAGGAAAAGGGAATTTACAGCATTTGTGTTGCGAGTTTACAACAAATGATGAGGCTAAACCAATGTTATTCTTTTTTTTTTTTTGATAATTGAACACTAAGACATTATTTTTTCAGTGTTCCAGCAATCCCTCTTTCATATTAAAATGTTTGAGTTTTGCTTCCTTTGGTTTTCATGTAGGAGTTTCATTCCTGCTAGGGCTAGACTCAAGCTTTACTTTCTGTTAATGCTTGCCAAGTAGCACTGAAATAAGCAGTTTTGGTGTTAACTGACATTTGGTATTTATTTTATGTTTGGTTCTGAAATAAGCAGATATGGTATCTCCTGGCCACAGAAAGCATCAAAATGCATGTGGCATACTCAGCAGTGATGTCCTTCACCTTCCTTCTACCGTTTCTTGGGAAAAATCATCACAGCAAGAGTAAAGAAGAGGTAATGGTTTCCTGAGGGTGATAAGCTTTGCGTGAGTAGGTTTAACTGCAGGCAAACTGTAGATAGCTGCATGTGTTATATTTGATCTAAAACCAAATCTATGTTAGTAAAGTACTAGACATACCCTGAAGTCTCAGGTCTTGAGCATCAATGAGGGTAAAGGCTTGAGTAAACACCAAGCATTGTGTAAAGAGGCAATGTTATAGATTCATGACACGGGTGTTGACTTTTGTACTACTTGGTTTTCAGAGGATTAAATTTAGCTATTCATTCACAGTGGAGAGCTTGAAGACTCACTAAGTGACCTAACGTTAATCTGCAAAGATTTTTAATTAACTTCATAAATATGCACTTGCAGGGCAAAAGTAGAGAGATTAAAATAGCCATGCTAAAGTTAATCTTGGCATTTCCTACTTTCTGAGTATTTTATCTTGTATCATGATTGTTTTCCCAGTATATGGAATGCTGGGGAAGTGTTGCATAAAACTGAGAATAAATAAGAGGGAAGCAGGTTCAGACAAAGCAGTCTGTCACCCTTACCACAGATGGTACACGGTTTCTTTAAAACGTTAAAACCAATCTGAATCTTGTGAGCTTGAGGAGATGTAGCACAATGAAGACTTTTTATGGTATGTGATTTATAATGTTTTGTAACGGTTCTGAGAGCAGCGTGATCGCACAGGAAAGCCATTTAAGGCAGGAGGATTACACCAGCGAAAAGTGCTAAGTGAAAAACACAGCAGGAGTGCAAACTAGGAGAAATCCCCTGAATAAGGAGTGGAGAATAGCACTCGCTTACTACATTTGCATCGAACAGCAGTATGAAAACATTCAGGAACAGAACCAGGAGGGAAAAGGGATCCACGTTGATCAAGGGGACACGAGGAGGAAACGGGCGCCGAGAGCTTGGCTAACCCAGGCGGCTGAGCAGGTCTCCAGTTCTTCAGGCACACTGTGGAGATCAGCTCAAAAAAATCGGGAAGGGAAAAGCTACTGTGTCAGCCCATCAGCTTTCACATCAAAGGCAAACATCAGAAATCCTACATGACAACTCAGAAAGAAACCTGACTCCTAGTACACTCCAAGGCTGGAGTTCATTATTGGATATTCCTTTCCCATTTCATGTAAATGGAATGTATAGTTCTGGTGTTGGCTGTAATATATTTTCTCACATCTTTAAGTTAGTATGATATTAAACACGAATTTGGATGAATTTGACAAGTGTGTGTGTGTGTGTGTGTGCATGCATGCGTGTGACTTCACCCATTCAGGGCAACAAATACAGTTATAAAATTGTGGGTAGGCAAATCCTGGGAAGGACCTGCAGTCTAGGAGATCAAAGAAGCTGCCTTCCTCCCAAGGCCAGCTTGCAATCTGTTGTGGCCAGGGCGAGCTCTCAGGGAGAAGCTGCTGCCACGAGGCACAAACTGGGGCCCTTCTAGCAAGATGCAGACTGAGCTCCTGTGCCCACCCTGATGCAGTGATGCTCCCTGCCTGTCTGCGGGGATGGAGAGCTGGAATATGTGATGCTTTGGGTGAAAATAGAAGTGGAAAACACTTCAGGAGTGCAAAGAGTGCTACTGGATGGATGGAGGAGTTTACTGTGGAGGAACACTTTTTCCCTACTCTTTCCAAACTTTAGTACTCATTAAAGGAAAAAAAAAATTAAAAAAAAAGCTGCAACACAGGAGACTACACAGAGGAGTGTGGGGTAAGAGGGCTGTAGGGTGTAGCTGCAGGTGCTGCCATCCTCCACTGGAACACCCCTGGAGCTCCTGCTCCGGCTTCTCCAGTTAACTTCACTCCTCTCTTCTTTCACTCTGCTGTGCCTCTGGCTCTTCCTGCAGACCTTCTGCTCCTTCCCCTCTTAATGCTGACCGTTTTCTCCACCTCTGCTCCTTCACTTCCCCATCCACCCCAAACTGCTGCATGTCCCCATGAGCTTTCCTCACTCTTGCTTTTTTTCCCTCTGTCGTTCCTAGTTCCTTCCCCCTTCTCTGCCTGACTCCTGTGTCCTCCTGTAGCAGAGTGCATCCCACCTCCATGGAAAGAAAGTCTTCCTGCTGCCTGACCTTGTGTTCGGCACCATGGTGGCTTCCAGCGCTCACACGGAGTCATTTGCAGAGGCCTTGTAGCTGCCAGATGGAGCTTGCTCGTGTCTTCGTTGGGGTGAATGGTATGAGCAGTCTCACCAGGGAAGAAGAGCTCTGACTTGCATCAAGTTTGTTCACAACAAAAGGTCTGGGGAGAATTCATCCGGTAAGCTGAAGCCTCCATCCAGCCTATGTAAACAGTTTTTTTCCACTTGGTGATCATATTTGGGCAGCTTGTCACAAGGGCAGTCAAAGACGTTCCTGCTTGAGGTAAGCCCCAGCTCTTCTCAAACCTCAAGTACCATTTCCCCACATAGAAGTGCTGGTTTGACTCCTAAGCTTTATCTGCCTGTTCCCCATTCACCAACTGAAGTTCCTATTTTCTGAAGAGGACTGATTTTCTATTACTTTCATGGTGTACTCAGCACTTAAAATATAATCTGAATGCAAAGATAGAAATCTTGGGATTTAACAAAGAGACCTATTATTGCTTCATTTGAGCTCTGAGCCAAAGGGGAATATGCCTAGGTTTTACAATGACGTTTCTAAATAGTGTTTTAAAACTCTCATTATATATACCATCAATCAGAAAAAGATCTTCGCCTTTTACCCGAGACTCAAAGAGTGGGTCAAAGAGGAGAAGAGCACAGATACTCATGTAGTCATTGTAAAATGCCCCTGATCACTAAACAAACTGCATTTAAATGGAAAAAATCTCTTGAAAAATAAAATAGCCTGACAGCATTTTGTGCGATTCTGTCTTTTGTATGAGGGTTAAATTAATGCGAAATATAAAATGTCAACCTAACAGTGAAAAACTGCTGTGTGATTGCTGTTCACTTGACAACGACTGTATACGCTGCCTGACAAGCAATTTCTCTGTCCTGCAGCACCATGTGGCTGCAGGAGATTGGGCTGTTGCACCTCCCTGATGCCAGGACAGTGTGCTGCTGGACCAAGAGCTCCCCTGGGAAGGAGGCGGGAGAGGGTGGTTAACTGGGACACATGGGAGAGGTGGGGCAGCTCAATGTGCCCACGAACAGCAGCAAAACTGATTGTTGCTACCCAAAAGAGCAGGTGTCCTTATCCTTCTGGGCAGCTGTGGGCAGCTTTGCAAGAGTGGCCTGCTGGGCAAAGGGGAGAGGAGGGCTGTTAGGGGTGATCTGGAGGTGTCGGCGTGGTTTTCCAACAGTGGGAAAGGGTGCGAGGGGTCTCGCCTGGGGAGGGAGAGAGCGTGGAAGGCATACTGGAGTTACTGGAGGGGGCTTTTGTCAAATTTTCAAGGTATTGGGGGTGTAGGAATTAGGTAGGGGACAGAAAAGAGGACTGCATATGGTTGGAAGAAATCAAAGGCTGGGAAGGATCTGGAAAACTTTGTAGAGTCTAAGGGTATCTGTGTGTTTGGATGGTCTTCTGACAGTTCTTCCCTTTGAAACCATCTTTTCCTCTTCCCTCACATCCCCGCAGCAGAGTACCTTTCGGGGCCTGTAGATCTCCTTTCTCCATCCTCACACAACCACGTACTGCTTTCCAAAAAGCCCTGTTCCCCTCCTGCCGAATCTCCCTCCCTCTCCCGCGGCAGCCCTTACTCACCGGCCTGCATTCCCGCACCGGTGCTGCACGACTGGTGAGGGGAGGCAGGTAAAGCAGCACCAGATCAGGTAGCCCAGGAGACGCTGGTTGTGCGCTGGGCACGTCTGCTTCCTCACTGCCTGGTGAAGGAGCGGCAAGGGTTTCCTCACGCGCCTGGCCCTCTCTCAAGGGCAGCAGCTGCGTGCTGCTAAGGGCGTCAGTTATCGTGGGCAACCGCGCTACGGGCAGTGGTTTCGCCAGCAGGCTTTCCATAAGGGACAGGGATCAGCTGCAGGACTGCAGCACCTGAGACTTGCTTGCCCAAAAGTCCACATCCAGATAATTTTGGCGTGTTGGAGTCCGTTCTGTTGTTCACGACGACCAACACAATGAACATCGGGATATCTGCATTAAGTAGTAGAAAATATTAAACTTTCCCACTTCAGCACATCTTAACTAGGACTCGGAGCCAGAAACCTGTTGAACTGACACCACCACCTCTCCTACAGTAGCTTAGAAGCTAGGAAATAGAAAATATTGAGCTCTAAGCCCTCTTGAGCCAGCAGAGAGCACAGCCGCAGAAGACAGCAAGAAGGACATTTTTCTGCAATGGGGGAGCCATGAGCACGAGGTCCCTCAAGATGAAGGTCTAGAACCCAACTGTACCAGATGATAGGAAATGTACTTTTGCTGCTGGAGTGTTATGCAAAAGGTGTCCAGAGTACCTAATGTCACCCTGGTAAGCCTCTCTGCCAGAGAGACTGGCAGAAGTTCCAGATGAGGCTCCCTGCATATTTGCAGCAACACACATGACATCATCATCTTAGGCATAAGAAATCTAATTTTTAAATTCCAGAAGGAATGCTGGAATTCTGCAGCTTCAGACCATTCTGCCCACAAAGAGCAAGATCTTTATTTTGAACTTGTTGTGCTAGCTCTTTAGGACATTTACAGAAATCTGTGCTTTAAATGTTTTATGTCTAGACTGTGTTTTCTTGAATTGTTCTCTACCTGAATGAATCTCAGGACGTTAAAGAAAAATTTTGTCTCCTAAATATTTTGCTGAAAGTCCACTCTAGAGTTTCAAAAGAATGCTATAAGAAAAAATGAATTAAATACATAACCACCCTTCACTTATTCTTCTGTGCTATCTTGCTAACTGTATGGACACAGGTAGACTTAATACCAGGAAGGAACCATTTTGTTATAACAGATGATCTTATTGTGCTCCATCTAATATATGTCATGACCAGGCCTACATACAAACTAATAACATTAGTTATTTCTATCACAAATGTGAGATTTTATTCTGAAAGCCAGAAGTTATCCAGCTTTCATGTAATAGAACGAATAATAAAACGAGCAAACATGAAAAAAACAAACGCAAGCCCAAAACATGGACTGCTGAATATAAAGTAATCCAGTGGCATTTGTTTGTTGTGCATATCTATAGGAAAGTGATACCCCTGCATGCACATGTGGTACCTCACCCCAGGAAAAGACTGAAAATGAATGCCACAGGCCATCCTGTTTAAGGTGTGACAAATAACTAGTGGTTATCTGTACATGTATTAAAGTGGTATTTATGCTTCTCAGGAAGCCTTGTGGAATTTCTTGCAAGCAATGAACCCAGAACCTTAGGCTGTAAAAATGTGTGTGTATCCTCCAGAGCTGGACGGCAAATCCGCCAGCTTGGGGCAGTAGCTATCCCATAAATCTCCATAAATGCTTCAGTCACCAGAGAGGAGTAAAGAGGCATATTGTCTTTGCAACATAAAAAAAAAAAAAAAAAAAAAAAAAATACTGCTGACCTTAAATTACTGTTGATCTTAATCACACACCTGCTGGGACAAATACACATCAAAGCTTTCCACTTGCTGCACTCTTTAGAAGGAAATTTACCACCCAGTGGTCCCCAGAACACAGGACAAAACTTACAGGTGGCACAGGAAAAAACACTTAGGGACACAGCATTGATCTTTCTGTTTCCCTTCAGTTACTAAAACCCTTCAAA
>JAVJGG010000005.1:25662354-25758708 GCA_035590195.1 Aviceda cuculoides
AAGAAGCTGGGAGGGGACACAGCCAGGGCAGCTGACCCAAACTGGCCAAAGGGGTATTCCATACCATGGGACGTCGTGCCCAGTATATAAACTGGGGGGAGTTGGCCTAGGGGCGTTGCTGCTCGGGAACTAACTGGGCATCGGTCGGCGAGTGGTGAGCAATTGCACTGTGCATCACTTGTATATTCCAATCCTTTTATTCTTATTACTATCATTCTATTATTGTTATTACTATCAGTTGTAGTTTCTTCCTTTCTGTCCTATTAAATTGTCTTTATCTCAACCCACGAGTTTTACTTTTTTTTCTGATTCTCTCCCCCATCCCACTGGGTTGGGGGAGTGAGTGAGCGGCTGTGTGGTGCTTAGTTGCTGGCTGGGGTTAAACCACGGCAAAGACATATACATCACTGAAGTTAACATGGTTTTTATATCCTGAATTTTATTCCTTCTTTGCTTCTGGTTAAGCCTAATTTCTGAGGTAATCAGAAATATGGGCAACAAAAATTTATTAGCAAAACACCAAAATTAAAGAATTTTACCAGCTAATGCCATGGACAAATTTTTAAAACCTCTCGCAACTCAGTAGTAGAAGTTGCTGAGTATTTTATTTTCATCATTGTTCTTTCACTCCTGTTTGCGAATTGCACATCTATTTTGCAATATGTTTAAATATGCTGATTATTCAGAAAGAGTCAGAAATAGCTACAGTAAATTACTGTTTCCCTGTTGATAGTTACGCAGTCCTGTGTTACGTTCCCTGATTCCAAGAGAGCTATACGACTTGACATAAACAGTACCATATGACTGATGTAACTAGCCAACACATAACAGATTGCCAATAGTACAAGCTGAAATTAACTTTTGGGAGATATCCCAGTGTCTTCTTCAAAATTTGCATGTAGTGATGTTAATATACCAATAAAATCTGAGCACTGAGTACGAGTGGAAAATGAGTAAGAACCCACCACAAAGATAGTTGAATAATTTCCCCCCTCCTCCCTGCTTATGCCATCCAAGTATCTCTTCAAAAGAGGAGGCAAAAAATAATACACCCAGCAACATTTATCTGCTTCTGGAGAAAAAATGGATTATCAGAATGACTGGAAAATTTATGAACACCACAGTGGCTGGAATTCTTTATTCATTCAAGTAAAAGGCCAACCTGCTACTGAGCTTAAGGGACCCAAGAGACCACTTAATTCTAATACATGAGGAATCTCCAAGATGTGTGAAGATGTTGCCTTATGTCACGATGAAGGCAGTTCACAAGTTAAAACACACCAGGGTATCCACCTCACTTTAATGTACACAAAACCTAATCCTGACTGAACGCCTATATAGTTACATACCGCTCTTAGTGGCAACTTTTTGTGTGGACTGTATGTGATGGCCCAGCCACCTAATCAGGGCTGTTAATTCATATGCTTAATTTAAACTCTCACATTACTGGAATGCACACGTCTTTAACCTTTGACCAGATGGCCCAGCTGTCAGAGACTTTTCCCTTCCTCTGCACATCTTCAGAAAATGCCTGGACAATTACCCTCTCCAGGTATTTCACAAATTTTGAAAGACACGCTCAAAAAGGACTGGGCAGGACATGAATGAAAAAGTCATGACTTTGGCAGCTTGCAGGCCTCTCATACCACTTCTGTCATAAATAACTTGGAGGGGAACAGCGCAAACACGTAGCTGTTGCTGGTCAAGGCTGTGCTGAATACAACTATACTGTGGAAAAATCATTAGAATTTACCATTATTCATAACTGCACTCAGCTGTGCGTTGCTAGTCGTAATAGTCAAAAGATCTGTCATAACACTGTGAGGAAGTATATTTGGAAAAAGGCAGAGTGTGGATCAATGTATATACCAAAATATAAATCCTCATTTTTCTTGTTATTTTCACTAGCAAAATGTGTCGAAATTCTTCCTTTTATCACTGAAGTCCTTGTGCTTATTTATCGCCAATAAACAAGAGGTCGCATAAAACTCTCACCTTCTTCACAAAATTGACTTCCTTTACTAGAGATTAAATTCCTGCTTTCTTTTGGTTATACACTTTCCCAAAAGATCCTTGCGAACAAAGAGGTACTAGTGTGAGATCATGATCTAACAGGCTGTTTTAGAGAAGACAGTAAGTGTGCAAGAATTTGAAATAATGTCTATTTGTAAAATTTAAAAGAGATTTGTTTCACTATAGACCTAACTTTTCTAATGTGAACCATGCCAGGTCTCTGCTGAGTTCTATGGAATTTGTAAGACTTAAGAGAATTTATTTTAACTGAGTGACAACTGGCAAAGTCAACTTCAGACTAAAATTAAAAACTATAAATATATACAGTTCATAGTTATGTCTAATACTTCATTGAGACCTCAATGCATAAAAGCCTGAGAATCCAATATTCCATTTTGCAAACAATTTTGACTGAAAAAATTCCATGTAAATGAATGGCGCGAAGTCTGGGGATGCAACCAAAGTCAGCACCTGAGTCTGGTAATGTTTGAGGACTGCATGGCTATGAGAATTTTCTTTATGATGATCCTTTCACTGCAGAATGAAGGAATATGAGCATCGAAGTGTGCTCCCATCCTCATCTATTAGATATTAATATGTCACTGGAAGACAACAGTGTTGTGTCTGTGTTTGGATTGAGAAGTTCAGGTTTTAAATACATTGTGAAAAGCTTTCCAAACGAAAAGGGAATTACTGTTGCACGGGTTCAGGACAAAATTTGCCTTAGAGTGACATCTACACTAGTGAGTAAAACAGGGCCCTGAAGTGGCCCTGGTGAAGCTGCCCAAGGTCACGTGTATTGCCCAAACGTTAGCATGGTTCTTGGCTCAGCTCAGGGCTTTCCCTTCCTGCATAAGGGAAAAAATATCCTGCTGTGTGTGTGTGAGCTGTGCCATGATGCCTTTAAATCTTAGGGCCAGAGGATGGTTACAGGTCTGCATTTTTTCATGTTATAGACACAGTCACAGTCCTACAAGAAGATGTCTGCATCATGCTTCTTGTAGAAATGGAGCTTATTCAAGTGGCTGCACACTTCCAAACAAAACCATCAGTAACTCAGCAAAAATTTTTCTCAGGTGTAAACATCCTTACACAATCTTTAAAAATACTAGGAACTCACTCGTTATTAATACTTTCTCTTAATGCTAACTTGTTTCCTTTCCAAGCTTGACATAAAACAAATTAAACATAATTCTAATTTGATTTTTTTTACCCTTAAAATATGTCAATATTCTAACAGATTACTTGTGTTTAGTATAAGCTGAATTCAGCTGGGACCATAGATACACTTTTTATTTTGAGAATCATTTTAAGTCACCTAACAAGGCTGATGCGGATTGCAGCACAAAGAACTTTCAGAAATCTTGATTCCAGGAATGCCCCAAGAACTTTGGTTGTTGATGCTTCTTCTTCAAAAGCAAGAGGAAATATTATGGAACCACTTTAATCCTGAGACGGCAGCTGCCAGGAGTCTTGTCTTATTCCAGTGAGAAATGAATTAGTTAAACAGAGCAATTTCCTTTGTGTATCTCTATCGCAAACACCTAAATCCGGAGGGAGCAGGCACAGTGGTTTAAAAGAGAAAAGAAGCAGTGCTAATTGAGACTGACAATTCCTTTCGTCATAGGGAGATTTTTAACAGAGTTTAATGGGCTTTAAAGAGAACAAACAAGACCTTAGTATATTGACACTTCCTTTATTAGCTCTTCGTAAACCTAAAGAACTTACAGTGACATGGGAAAATGGATTCAGTTTAAGAATAGAGCTCTAGGGTTAAGATTTGCACAGCAGCTCAGATCCCCAAAGTCATTTTGACAGCTGAGTGCAAAGTGTGTACCTTAAAAACCCTCCTCCAGCTCTGGCACTTAAGTATCTGCTAGCAAAGCTCCTAGGCAGCCACGGTTCTGTGGCTGGCCCAGCACGCGGCTTGTTTCAAAGGTTTTGGTGCCAAATTGTCTGGCATCAGCCCCAGTGGAAACACAGACTAGGTGATGTCTCACAACAGTTGCTGGGTTGGATCCTCCTTAAAACACTGCAAAAATCTATTCAACTCGTAAAAAGTAGAGCATTTTAAAAGAAAAACTGGAAGCGTGCCAGGTTCTATTGCCTTTCAGCTCAGTGGGTAGAGACCATCTTAGATGTGGGGGGACTTGGTGTGGGTCCTTTGCCTGCCTGGGGTAAGCAAAGACTGGAGACAAGATATCCCAATTACTAGGCAAATATTATACCCATGAGAAGGGCTGAGGAGGGGAAGATAGCACGAGCATCCTCCTGACAACACCATGCTAGTGGAAGAGCCAGGAGGATTTTCCAGTGTATAAATGTTGTTGGGGGTTAGGGACCAAGGTGTTTGGTAATTTTAGGACCTGGCCAGCATCAGAACTAAAGGTTCTGCAGAACTTTCTTGGTAGGACTCAAAATACTGCAGAAGTGAGATCACAGGAGAGTAAGGATTAGAGGAACCAAATTTTGAATTTATGTCCCTAACTGTCACTTTGATGTCCTAGCCCAAAATGTACGGAAACCTAATATGACATGAATTAGAACAAGACTGAGATGAATTCACTTCTTATGGGTAATTATAAAGTACTTAGTTTCGTTGTTTCTGATTTTTTTTGAGTTTCTCATATTATTTAATTAATACAGCCCTTAAGGTTCATTTATACTTCATGTAAATCAAATATAAATGAGCTGGAGATATTACCATGGGAAATGGAATGAAATTAATTAATATATTACTTGATTAGTTCTTATCATTAGTTATTAATAATTAGCTTTTTTCCTGTACAATTAAGAGATGCCTGTACTATAGGAAAAGCTACACAAAGTTAGCATGTTTTGTTAAACATTATTCTTGGCCTCCAGATACCCCAAATTACCAGCTATCATAGAAGGATTCACATTCCTTAACAGCATGAATCGGTACAGTTGGTCAGGTGCCCTTGCTAGGGTGTTATTTCTCAATGGTGTATTGATTACCAGGGACAATCAGTATGCTCACCAGAAAGTGCTGAGACTTTGGGGATGTTGAACAGATGCAGGTTTGTGCATGAACCCAGCCCGGTAGTTAAACACAGGTTCTGAGGACAATATGTCACCTGTTGGAAGTATTCCTGTGGAATTTTCTTCTCTCATCATTCATGCTTATTTCTCTCATTCATCTTCCTTCTCTCAGATAAGGTCTGACAACTAAAGTGGCATTAAATAGCATGACAGCCAACCATACCAAATCAATCTTTCAAAGGCTCGATACCCCAAATACTACTATGTTACACAGAACCAATACAGGACATCATTAAGGCACCCGAGTACTCCCTCCCCGCCATGGTGTGATTTCCGAAATGAAAAACTTAATGATTATGCAACAAGCTTTCACTACATTAGTGCATTTTGTCTACTGATAGTGTCCTACTGTGAATAATGTACTACTAAAGAAAAAACTGATCAGTGAAAATATTTTACAACTCATGAATTGGAATTGTCACAACGTATGCGTAGCTTATAAAAGTATCTATTAAATATTCACTTTTATTATACACTATGTATGGTAGACATATGTACTTCGACAGAGGCAAAGCAAAATATTGTAACCATAACCTATGTAAACATGTCCTGATTTGTCCTTTTTTTTTTTCAAAGATGGTGAAATGCTAAATGTTCTAGAGAGTATACTTCAACAGTTTAGAAATCTCATGCAGGAAAATTAGAGCTATGTATGTTAAATGGACTCTTTTTTAATGGAAGATTTTTTGAATCAGCATCTTAAAGACTTTTAAAATTATATTACTAACAATACTGAATAAGTTAATTTCCTCTCAATAAAACTTCAGTTTTATGGGGAGTGACATTTGCATTAGTCTCCAATCATTATAAGCACTGTAGAAAAATGGGAAATATATTTTAAAATAGCTCAACACTGCTATCACTTCATCAAGAAAAATTCACCATGAAATATGCTGTTCCCAATGGAGAGCTAGTACAAGAAAAAGCCTACTCTGTCCTTGCAAGTGTCATGTTTAATGAATGTATTTGACAAATTCTGAGATCTTTAGTAATACATAGCGACACAGAATGATTGAGGCAGACTATTAAATATATTCTTACTATTCAGGTTCAAATTAAACTGCATGAATATACAGAACATGTACACATTTCATTTCAACTGGTGATATGAAAATCCCAGAGCAACATGTTTATCAATTTATGCACATTGCAATTAGAATGTGTTACACTGTCTTATCAAAGATGGAGCTTTAAGAGAAAATTAAAGAATCTCTGTTTCTTGCTGGGTACATTAAAATGAAAACTGTGTAGTGAGTAGGGCACATTGTTAACACACAGACATTATCAACTATATCTTAACTGTCCCCCACAATTTGTGAATAACGAAGAAACAACAACCATCTTTAGGAAGGTCTTGGCATTTGCCACTTCTGGCCATTGATTGAGATGAACAAGAGTATTCCATTATGTATTTCCATAAATGACTTGCACTCAGACTTCTATATGGACTTAATGATTTCAGCTTTTTCTGTGTTAACTGCTGACAACATGGATACTCAACCCCCCAGATTTTCATTGACTTAATGTAAGTTTAGTGTAGGTTAATAATTTAACAAATGAAAAAATGCACTTTTTGATTAATGCAAAAATTCGAGCTGTTGGCTTTTTAGGAGATACAAATAAAAAAATAGCCAATTAAACCATGCTGAGCTTTGACTTGGTAATTTTTTTTTCTTCCTTCGCACCTTGGGTAGGGTTTTGAAAATCACCGAGTAATGGGCAATTTCACAGAATTCAATGGCTGAGCTTGTATCACTGGAAAAAAAGTTAGGCCAAAAATTAATGCTTTTGAAATACTATCTATCCCCATATGGATCCAAAAGAACAAAATGAGTCTTTGCTTATTGGATAGTTTTCTGCCTTTCTTACCCCATATATGTTTATACATTTGGTATTTGAAGCAATTTCTGTGTATTTTATATATATAATAGATATGATGAAAAGCCTGTTGACACCTTGTACGACTGTGAGAATAATAATGTACCAAAAAATATCCAAAAGAAATTTTTTGCCAACCTGAAGAATTTTGTTTAAGTAAATCCTTAATATAAGGACAGGTCCTTTACTTCCTGAATCTACTCTGAACCCTTGCTGTAAAAGTCTTGACTATAATGTGCTTCAATATTTGCAATTCTGCAGAGCAAAGCATTATTGTTATTAATATACCCAAATATACGAAAATGCATAGTTAAAATAAGTTGGTAAAAACTACTGCAAGCAATGTACTTTCCATATGGATTATTAATAATAAAAGAGTGATGCTTGTCAATGATTAAATGTTGCACTATACGATATTACAGAATAGAAAGCAGAATATTTCATATACTGCACATTATTTTTCCTTTTCCTTATTTAAATCTTTCTAGTAAGCACATATCATGACAGCAGGAAAACCAACAATGACTGAATATGCACAGATACCGCTAGATCATTCTTCCTCTATTAAAACCATATTGCATGTAGCAATGATGTTCTGGCTGCTCAGTGTTATTTCTGGGTCAGCATCATATCTCTCCAGGAAAGGTGTTTTTGCTGTTGGCCTGACTTTCCCTCTTTCTGATTTAACTGACATAGTTGAAATCCTGCCAAGGTGAGAGAGCATTTCAAGTTCAGCAATGAGAAAAGCAGCTTGGGTAAGTGCCATGAACAAGCAGCTTTCTGAGAGAGATATGGAGCAGAGATTGAATGCATGATATTCTTGAAATGAGGAAGACATGCACATTTGCACAGTGAATATGGTTCTACCCCTTTTCTCCTCTTTCCCTCCCAGAGGAAATAGAGATCAAAGAACATGTATTATGTTGTATTTCATTCCCCCCGAAACACTACTCTAAATTTTGACTTAAAATCTGAAGATGGAAGTATTTAAGTAGAGTAATTTTTGTGGTAAATCCTATGTATAGACAAACTTCTCAAGGAAAATAGTTCACTTGCTTCAAGGTAAAATGAGATTTTCTTCAGACAAGCTCAGAAAAGAAAGAACTATCATAGCATTTAAGAAGAAAACAGTGTTGTTTCAATAATACCTCCTTCTGTTTCCCTGACTAGCAAGGCAATCTAGGTACTAGGTATTTTTAATTATTATTGTTGTTTATTTATAAAACCTTGAAGCAGGTTCCTGTGTCCACTGCACTAGGTGTTGCGCAAACAGAAGAACAAAGGCAGGCAATTTAGGTTTAAGACAGCTCATTGGCAAGTGCAGGCAGACAGAGACTGCAAAGGCACAACGAGGTAATGTTAGTCGGTATGAGCGACAACAGTTTTGTCAGGGGTTGTGTAAGCTTTTCAGCAAAGGAAAGGCAGAATTTGTGATTTGAAGGAAAACAGCGAGGCAGGTTGGCAGGTACTTATGGGACGTACTTTTAGGTTACGGATGAAATCACGAAAGCGCATATTGGGAAAGTCTGCTGAGAGTGTGAGCGAACCAGCTGGGGACATATGTGTCTGGGTGACTACGTGCATCTGAACAGTCCTAAAACCACAGAGACTTTATATTTATGGCAGTCAATAAAGTGGCCCAGCAACAGAATACAGTATGATATGGTGACAGTTGTTGTCATTTTCAAGGCTACAGAAAAAGGTTGTTTTAGCAATCCAGGCATAAATTGAACAGTTTAACTGGAGAGGGAGTGTGTGTGTAGAAAAAACACACCTGTATGATTTATATTTTCATTTGAAAAGAAGTTCCCCAATACATTTCCTCCAGTAAAACAGTTAGGCTAGGGTAACAGACCTTAACAGAGATCTGCACATGGATCTTAGTGTGTACTTAGTAATATTAGTCAAAAGAAAGAAACAACACCTAAAACTCTCAAAGCTTCCAATCTGATATTAAAAAACTACAGTGATGTGAAACACAGCAACAGCCTGTGACACAAGATTTCCCCAAGAATAAATAAACATTTTTTGCCAGAGGCTTTCAGCTAACAAGGAAGAAGACAAGACTGAAAGCCAGAGCAGTGTCTAGTGGGCACGCTCTAGGACAGTTGCTGGCCAGCAAGAGCTTCAAGACAGCTGGGCAAGGCAGTAATTTTATAGAGGATGGAAGAAAAGAAGTGGGAGGGGGCGGGAAAAGGAAAAGCAGTAAGACCGTAAGACAGAATGTCTGGAGAGAAAAATAGGATGCAGATCGGCTATGGGAGTTTTCTTAAAACCTTTTTCGTCTATTACTTTTTTTTTAAACAGAAGTCATCGTTGTGTAGTTTTGATTATTTCTGTGGTCTTCATTTCAGCAGTTACAAAGGGTATGATCTCTTCAGTACAACTTGCTCGTTGCACTGGCTCAATTCCCAAAATAGCCTCCCAACCAGGGTCAAATATAGTTGTGATTTGCAGTCTGTATTGACTGACAAGCCAGCTGACTGAGACAGCTGGTACACGATAGTCAGGCTTTAAGGCATTCCATAATTTCAATTTAATTTCAAAGGGTACACTGTAAGAAGGCACAAAATAAATAATTTGCATGAGGACAAAGATAATGTCCTGAAATAACTACAGTATTCATAAATTATACAGTTCTAGAACAGCCTCTCATTATTTTTTATTGTCTGAGCACAGCAGAGTTGGTGTCAGTATAATACTGTAGTATGCATACAGTATCACTACAAACGCATGTGCAGAAGGTTTACTGGTAGTATTATTGGTACAAATTATGAGGAAACACCATCTATGTTGTGTCTGTGTACATGGTTATGTGTATGTATAAAACATATCAACAAACTCCACAGAATTTAAGAAGCCTATTTCACCCTTACCATTATCAAATATGTATGTTAAAATATGCCAACATTTATGGGGCCAGCTTCATTGAAACTGAGCTGTTAAGGGTTCATTAGCTAAACATAAAATTGGGAGCGTATTTCAAAGGCCACTACTTTTGCAGGCTGTCAGTTATTCCAGTCCTAAAGCCACCTCTGTTCTACACAAATCCTGATTAGAAATATTCACAGATAACAATTGTTTCTGTTTGTGACATGGAATCATGAGCAGAGATCTTCTTTGCACTGAGTTGCTAAGCCCACCACAACTCAGGCAAACACCTCTTTCTTTGATATTTGGTGAGGTTTTGAGAAACCTCGGGTCTAACTAATTCTAGTACAGGTGGAGGATATTTGGGATTTTTAAGAAGTAGGCTTTTGGGACAAATCCAAAAGACAATTAGAAGGAACTAGAGCATAATAAGTAGAAATAATGAGGAAAATTAAAAGTGTTCCTCTATAGTCACTGATCAAGAATGGATAAACTCTCCTACAAAGGAAGGCAGACCCTTACTTTTCTGATATTCTAAACCTCACACACAAGTGAGAATGCAAAACCTCTGCAAAGTTTAGGATTCGGTGAAATTTCATCTTTGTGGCTTCTCTCCAGCTTGTATTTCAAAACCAAGCAAAGCCCGATTGCATGTCTTCGTCACGCGAGTGCGAGGGAAGAGAACGACATGTGAAAAATGCCTTCCCCTGTTTGCAGGCATGACAAGCCGGGCACAGTGACGTGACTTCTGTGTTGGTATGTGGCAGGAGACCTCCGTGCCAGGCCCCGACAGGAGGAGCACGGGCCTCTGTGGCTGCCGTCTCGGGGGCTGAGCAAGACCCTACCCAGAGCGTGGGACGGGAAGCCCCACCATGGGCCTCAGCTCTGGGGAACCTGCATGCGGCTCCCTCAGACTTTTTGTCTCCATTTTTTTCACTCAGACAAGCCAACTCCATAAAATGGCTCGACAGAATATAAACTTGAAAGGCAAGAGGACAATTAAGAAGCCTGTTGGGTTTCTGTTCAAGTCAATGACCAAAGTGGATTGGACTCAAGATAGGAGTAGGAGGCACTGAAGACAGAATTGTCCATGTACTTAAATATCATTCTGTTAAAAACAAACCCACCCCTCTTTTACTGCTGCTGTTTCAAAAAATCACTCAAAAAGGTCAAATCGTAAGATGGCATATGGAAGCTTTCTTATAAAATAAATAATACATGGAATCCTCTTAGAGATAATGAGACAAACCATTACTTCTGGAAAAAAATATTTTTTATCCATGCAAATATTATGATCTTTAATAATTATGTTAATTTGTCATTTATATTCACAGCTCATCTTGTAAAATCATTATATGTCTTAACATTAACTTTGATTGCATAAATATTACATTAACTTTGATCACACAAGTATTGCACAATCACCATTTTAAATAGTTATGAAGGTGACTGAATAGGTTCCAATTGAGTTTAATTTAACTGGATTAGGAAATATTTTTCCTTTGATTTTTAAATAATATTTTTGATTTAATTATTTTATATCCAGACCGTTGAAGTTTTTATTCTTTTATTAACTCACATAAAAATGCTCACAGGAGCATTTCTACAAGCAAGCAAGAGTTTGAGGCTGACTGCTACTTAATTATCACATCATAACTATATCCTCCCTTCTACAGGATAATCCAGAAACAAACTCAGGTCCTGATGCAGCAGCCATTTTAATGCTTGCATATCATAAGCATGATTAATTGCCGTGATTAAATTCATCTGGACTACTTTGCTGTTAAATGTTTCTTCCATGCTTAAGGCCCCCTATTTTGTTGGGTAGGTTTAAGCACGTGTTTAGTACTTTGCTGGACCCCGGCTGCAGCAAGCTCGTGCTGACAGAATTTCCAGCCAATTCCTCTATGGCATGGAGGGCTTTGATGCCTCTGAACAAATGGTAGGATATTGATTCACAGAAACTGGGGCCTTTTACCTTAGGTGACCAGCAAAGGAAGCTGTCAAAAGCTGTCTTGAATGTGTATTGACAGAGTCACAGGGCATATAGGAAGTTCCTGTAAAGCAATGCCGATATCTTAAATGGCAGTTTGTTCCCTCACTACTTTGAGGAGGGAGACTGTGGGTACCAGAATGTGATTTACTCATCTAGAGTACCCGTTTGATTCACTTACCTGGCCTTTTAGAATGTGAGATTGGAGTGACTCCTTATCCTTTGCTCAGGCAATTTTCACCCTTCATGAGTGATCTCTCCAGGGTGTCCATGGTGGGACATTGCACTTGGGGAGAAAAAGCAGAACCGCATCCAGTTCCTTATTTCTGGAGGTGCTACTCCTGGACACAGCCTCACTTTGGCGGAAAAGGGTCAAAGAACCCTCCGTGTCTGGGGTTTTTAAGCCCTATTTAAACCTTATTTAAGACTATAACCCTTTTTTACATAGTTATATATCATCCTGGCAAACCTCTCCTAGAACAGCAAACATCCAACGTTAACACACTCTTTTGCAGTATCTGGGAATTCTTTCCTCAGACCTACATTACCTTCTTCCCTCTGCAAGTCGGGTACCATAAACTCCTCCTCTCCCTCATTGGACAGATTCATATTAGCAAGTCCCAAGCAGCTCTTCAGTGGCTCAAATCTCTCAAGTTACCACAGTTCTGATCTGAGCACAGCGAAGACTAAATGAAAAGGAGAAAATAGTCCCAGATTTGTTAAACATCATCCCTGGTTTCTCTGTGATCTGTGTCCGTTCTCAGAGGTGTTGCATGCCACTTCTGGACCAGTCTCTTTTTCTCCTATCTGGCTTCTGGATATTTTCCCAACTTGCAAAGCTGCTCTCTGCAAGAACAACTGGATGGCGCTGTTTTTTTTGTTTGTTTGTTTGTTGGGGTTTTTTTGTTGTTTGTTTGTTTTTTTCCCCTCCTCTTTTCTTTTTCTTCCAGAATGAGAACTGGAATCCCTTCAGATTGCCACCTCATCCCCCTGCTTTCAGCCCTTCTTTCCTCTCTGTGGCAGCCTAGGTGTGGAAGTCTGTCAAGCACAAGAGGCTGGAATATATCAAACAGGGTTTTCTATTGCAACTAGCTAACAGGACTGTGTTTTTGGCTGAAGCCATAGCAACTGTTCTAGAGGTGCTAAGTGCTGTCCTTAGAGATGATCTAATCCGGTAGGGATAGGGGGTTTCTGTGTATGTGTATTGGGATAAAATATACTGCAGGCTTTTTAAAGTAAAGATGAGTTGATGTGTTTTTACATTTTACTTATGTTCTTTTTAGAGACAAATGCATGTTTTTAATTGTTTGGTTGTAAATTCTGTTCTTGAGGCAAAAATCAAAAAGGAACAATTAAAAAATTACTTCAGTGACTCTAAATTGGCAAATGTTGACACATAATATTCCTCTACCATCTTTTCTTCTCTCTCCCGCTTTCGCTGGGGTAATTATGTCTCTTTTAAATTCAGACAGTGTTTTCAAAACACAGGTTAATACATCCAATAACTTTGACTTCATATTGTATTTTTGAAGCCTTTAGAACATTAGGATATAAAACTGGAATAATGCTACTTAACTTCCTTCACGCATTAAAGTCTGTTTACAACATGTATTTTACTTTAGTTCTTATATTGCAGAGTTCTTCAGGAAGCATGAATAACTCAAGTAGACAGAACAGCAATTGAAAAACAAAACTAAAGCGCAAATGGGAACAGATTTCAATGTAGTAAGACAAAAGATCCCTTTCTCTGGAGGATATAATACTGAAAGAGAGATCGTATTAGCAGCTTCTTTTACAATACTTTAATTGTGAAAATGCTTTAAATGAGTCTTTACCTTGTTACATTTCAACACAAAAACCACATTCACAGTGATGTAAGTCATAATTGATGATAACAAGCACGTATTATCTATAAATAACCTAATCAACATTCAGCAAGGAGTTGCATAAATGAGCCCTTCTACATATTGCACCTTATAATGAGCCACTACACAACTAATGGCTTATTAGTGCCATGGGCAATGAATGATTAATTAGTCAATTCAAAAGTGACTTTTTAAGGGTATAATTGCTACCTTTTCTAATTTCTGAAGGTTAGACAGAATTAATGCCATGTTGGCATACTACGCCAGATAGAGTAGCAACTTAGTTTGTCAACAACGCACTAAGAGCAGGGGTGGCTCCTGAGACCTGATTGCACTCAACTGAGTATGCCTCTGGCTGTGGATTCCCCAGATTACAGTCGAGTACTTTACAGTGAGTCTTCTCTGGTGAATCTTGGGGAAATTTAGGAGAGCAGCTAGCAAGTGAGGGCTGGAAGTGCCAGAGAAGACAAAGCAGTCAGATCCCGCACGACTGCGGCTGTGCCCACAGCGTGCCGCTAACTTCCATTCTGGCACATAACCCGTTCTCTCCTCCAGCTCCTGCTGCCCTCTGCCTCCTCTTGCTTCCCATCTTCCCTTTGGCGTTTAGGTGTCCGCTTTGGGAGGGATATGGACTAGACATTGGTCAGCACCTGAGTGGACAGAACCCCTCTGCATGCAGATTTGTAGGAAAGGGCCATAAACATGTGTGAGACTAGAAGCAGTTAACAAAATAAGAATTTTCTTTAGAAAAATTGTATTTGGTGTATATGCAGTTCTAGGAAGGCTTTCAAGATATCAATATACAGTATTATCATTCCTGGTAACACACTGACCTCGGTTTGTGTGATCCAAAATCCACACAAGCCAACAGAAAGTGTTGTGCTGAATCCAGTGGCATTAGGTAAGGCAATAAGTAAAGGAGATGAAGAAAATCTTAACATGGTTACAGTGAGCTCTGCACGGGAACAGAAAGCTGTAGTGATCAAAGAAGCAGATTTCTCTGCAACAGTTCTGTTTTCATGTAGGGGGGACAGTGGAGGGACCAAAAAAGGCGATATGAAATCTATAACTATGTCTTCATTTGGCCCTAATTCAAGGTTATGAGGCAGGAGCTTGACCAGCAGATGATCTGTTCTGCGATTCAGCGGTCTCACAGGGCTGATGAGAGCAAAGTGTCACTTCCAACACCCATCTAATGCCCTCTTTCAGAACCCTTTGGGTACAGTTGCTGACATTACATCAATTAATAAAATGATGTCTTCAGTTAAGCAAAGTTGCTGCATATGTGAGGAAGAAAAAAAAAAGTATGTTTGTTAATGCCACATAGAACTTTATTAGAGGGTTTGTTTGACTGAAGCTAAGTTGGAACATTATTCCTACTAATGTTAGGGCAGAGACCAAAACAATTGCTTCTTAGATTATCACATCTAACTAACATCCGTGCCCTCAGCTTATTCAGGTCACTTGCCAAAGAAATTACTGAAATTATCAGTGGAAAAGCAAGAAACAGAAAAACATCAATAAGCAACACATAATGGGATTGCATCTCTGTAACACTCATATGCATTCTTCTAGGTTATTGAAAAACACCTTGGTGGTGGGGCACAGCCACTCAGCTGATGGTGTCTGGCTGCCTCACATCCCTGGATCCGCAGCACTGCTCCTGGCTGCAGAAAGCTGGGAAGTAGCCCCTGCACAGCATGTGTCAGCCAACAGGTCTAAAGGGAAATCTAGGCAGAAATTAATACTGTTCTGAATGGCATTAACTCCTTGTAGCTTTAGCTTTTGAAGATAATAATTTTATTTCATTTGTACAGAGCACCTTTCTTTGGAGGATCTTGTTACCATGCAAGTTGTTGCCAGATAGCATCGGTAATGCTATTGCCTGTATTAGAGTGGAAGATTCTTTTCAAGGGCTGAATGGCATTAAGGATCTGGAGTAATGAAAAGCTAGAGCTATATAAAGTGGAAAATTAACCCTGATTTCTTGACTCTCTCCTGTTTCTGAGATTAAGTATCACTCTCAATTTTTCTGTCCAGTTGTCAAAGAGCTTCTTCTAAGTAACAAAACTTTAGTTACTATACACTAATTTCTAGAGCATATAAAAAATCCCATTCTCCTACAAATCTCTGAGAGGAATGGGAATACTTGTCTTGAAAGGGAAACTTCAGATTTTATTTTAAAATATATATTAATACACAGTTATTTATAATTGGAGTCCTATATAAGCTGTAAAGTAAGATTTATGCATCACCTAAAAATTATGTCCTCTTTTCCATGCTTTTATTATCACTAGGGCTTGGATGATATTTAGGTTCCCTCTGTGATTTTTGTTAATTTACGTAGTCCATTTCTATGACCTTCTTATTTCTTAGAGTTTCCAAACAGGGGGGCTACTTTTGTGCATAAGTTCCCTCCGTAAGAAGCTATTTCACATACTTTCTTCTTGTGTGTATGTTTTGTAATTATGCCTCTGTGTCTTTATTCTTTGGACTGAAGATTGCTCTTCAGTTATCTCTCCCACCTCCTGAATATTTGGTTGTGTCAGAGACATGTTTGTCCTATTATTTTACTATTTTGCACGTGAAGAACTGCACCATGAACAGTTTAGCTAATACAGTAGTGAACATACCATCTCCTGCCCCATGCTATCACTTGAATCGTTGCTGGAAATAATGGACCTGCACTGGGAACAGAATTACAATGAGAGCATTTTCGCTCATGCATATTATAATGTTATGTTCCATGAATATACAGAATAAAAGTGGTAAAGGATTATCTAAATATGATCCATCTAAGTATGACATGATTCAACAGCTGCAGTCCTTACTTGTAGCCACTGGCCATTCATTGCCTGAGAGGTTTATTAAAATGCTGTTACGTTTGCTGCAGGAAATGTAAATGTAAATGTTGCAACTGAGACCAACAGGGAGATAAAAATTTCATGTTGGTCTCACAGCGTTTTCCCCTTTTGTTGCTGCCCATGGGCTGGCAAAGGTTGTGAAAATGGCTATGCTCTAATTTCTCTTTTTGACAAAACATAAGTCCTTATAAACATAAAACCAACCAAAAGCAAAAGCTCTGCAATAAGGCATATGCATTTTAAAAGTAATTAAAAGGGATTTGTCTTGCTCTTTGATAACCATTAGTAACAATATTGTTCAAAATCTTAATTATGACATAGGTTGCTTTTATGTTTTTTTTGTTGAATAAAACTCTAATTAGTAGCTAATACACAGCTGCACTACACTTTGCATGTAAGTGAATAGACAATAAAAACACTGAGGTTCATTAAAGTGATCAAAGAGAACTGCATACTCTCCACTCCTTATAATAACTGTTCTACAGAGACCCAGAAGGTTTTTAAAAAGCCTGAGCAGTCCTTGTCATTAACTTACTAAGTGAGTATAATTACCTAAATCAAGAGAACACAACTTATTTGCAATGAACTTTCCAGATTAAAATCAACGTTTGACTACTAACACAAATGAGATTCTGATCATGAAAGGATCATTATAATTAAGCAAAACCTATTACTTTAAACTATCCTGAACCCTTAGGACAATGACCTGAGTTTGTAAGAACTGTTCTTTGTAATATTGAAAGCATAAGACTAACACTGATTAGCTGGGTTTCAGTTTAGAAAGATGTTATTCAATAGTATGGATCTAAATCCACATTATATTCACTGTGAAATTTATTGGGTGTAAAGAGATTGAGGAATCTTTATGGGTTGCCACTGAACCGAGTGTAAAAAAGTGAATCACTTTTTAACTGCAGATAAAAAATGCTAGGAAACAATCCTGCCCTGAAAAGTACGCATGAAGATTCAAAAACAGAGAAGCAGGAAATAGTACAGGCAGAAAGAGACAAACAAAGTAAGAAGATGAGGTAATGTGACAACCAAAAGAGAGAAGCCACTGAGATCCACATCTAGATCACTAAAAAACAAAGGGAAGAATAACACTAACTGAGAAACTACCAGTGTGCTGCTCTTCTCATGGGCTTGTTGGCATAAAATGCTGGTTTGGATTTAAAAGAGAAAAGCAGAGACACTCCCATATATATTTAGTTGAGTAGGAATGGTTTAAGACCATGTTTAACTACTTCGTTAAATATAGATAAATTTCTAACAAACAGGTGAAATCCCCAAGTGTAAAGTCAGCTCTTAAATTTGTGAATTTGGCTTACAATGGTGTAAAGAAGTAAAGCACTAAGGGAAATAGCTGTGAATAAATACAGCCATTCTAAAAGGAGAAGATGAATAGTTTTAACTCTCAAAATATTAATTGTGTAACAAATAAAATGGCAAATTTGTTAAAAAGCTAGCATGAATAACAAAACGCTGAACTGCAACGAACATTGCTGGCTAAATTCAGGCTCAAGATTGCTGTATTAAAGGCCTATTATGAAGCCTATTTTGGTTTTGTTTCTGAAGGAAAAAATAGTGTCTACTTTGTCTAGATTATTTTCTGAACATATAAGAACAACGCTAGACATTTTTAAATATCAGTTAAAATTTACTAAGAAATAAATAAGAAAAAAGTCTGTTAAAGTTTTTAACTCACAGACTTACACAAAAAGAACCAGAGGTGTTTGGTTTAAGTGAACAGTTTTATAGTTTGCTGGAGTGGGACCTCATTCATTAGAAATTAGGTCTTTGCTGTTCCTATTAAAATGTGTTTCAATGAGACAACTATGTCAAATTGTCTTATTTTTTTAATATATTGATTATGATGTGGTATATTGGAGTACTGCATAAGCCAAACAAATGTATTTTGTTCCTACTAGCAGTTACATTGAATGGACTTTAACATGAGCAAAACCTTTTAACCTTCCTTAAAATAAAGCTTCTGCTTGGATGCTCATGGTATATTATTGTCCTAGGAACTTTTAACTATACATGTACTTATACCTATAGTCTGATTGAAAACTTTCCATTTGTGTTGATGGTATTTCCAATTTGTTTACATTATACATTTGATGATACACTGGCTTAACTGGTACCTGCACGTTTCACTAGTCCTAAATAGTTTTCTGGAGCAGAACTTTTTTTTCCAGAATCAACTTCCTTTGTGAACTCCATGTAATTGTTCCTTCTGGTTCATCAGAAAGGTCCTGAGCTGATGACTTTTGCTGTAGTGGAATGTATAGTTGACCTCAGGCTGCTCATAAATATGTTAGATGTAGTTTTGTAAATCATGGCTAATGGTTTTTAAACATTTTTGTATTACCAGGTCTTCAGTTGCATTTTAACAACATTAAAAATATTAGAACATTTTCCACTACAGCACAAATTTGCAGAAAGCCAGCAATGGGACAATTCAGGCAACTAAAATTATTCATTCAGCAAGTCTTTGTGGGATCAGTCTCTGAGCCATTTTTTCTGGTTCCTTGCATGGCTGCTTCTTCAAGAAACAAGATTTAAAAATACCTATAAAAACATTGTAAAACCATAAATGGTTCCCAAAAGGCTTAAACTAACCTATAGTTATGTTATATCTAACTGTATCTACAAGGACATTTATTGCCTTTGTCCATATTTGATTGCATCTGCAAGGTGCCTCCGACACCAAACGTTAAAATATAGTCATGGTAGCTTTGCACAAGTGACGATGGTTAACCAAGGATTTCAGCATGGTCTAGCAGCTCAAGGATTTACCTAGCTTTTCCAGTAGCTCCCCACTGATGTCACTGGCCTGTGTGAGAACCTGTGCCAGTTTTATTTCACCTCAACTGTTTGAATCACTCAGCTGAGAAGTGATGCTGTTCTGAGGACAAATCCACAGCTGCTTCCAAAGCAGGGGGGTGAGCTCTTTTTCACACCTACACATGAACTTAAAAAAGATTCAGAAAGATACGAAACCATCGGGCTTTCTGTCAGGAAACGGAGCAACAAAAGTGACACACTGCTGTTCTCGTGCCCTTAATTTTGAAGTGGTGAGGAACTACAGTAAAAGCCAAACCAAACCTCAAACTTTCATCAGATTAATAGCACTCCATGCAATAATGTCAACCGTTTCTCTCCCATTTTTCATAATTTAAATATGCATACTAATATTTTCCTAATTTTAATAACAATTGTTTCACGTGGTCTTGAGGATGGCATAATGCCTGGAAACCGTTTCACTAAATTGCATACCACGATGATCTACTCTTTGGATAGTCTCCAGGACAAAGGCCATGAAGTATAATTAAAAGAAACTAATAATTAACTCCCATAAAATGTAACATGAAGGAAAGGAGTGATAAATTTAGATGTACACTAAAAGTAGCTTTAATACTTTTGCCCCGATGAGCTAAAATAGCTATAGCTCTTCTGGCGATTACAAGTGTATGTAAATATGCTAAGATAAAACCCGAGAAACATGGCTCATTCCTTACTTCAGTACATCAAAACAATGGAATCAGTCCGTCTTAATGAGCACTTACTATTTTGTATTTTGTGCTACATGCAACCTATTATCAGAACTACGACAGTGCATTTTATACGGAGAAGGCTGAGAGGCTGGTTTTGCAGAAGCACAGAACCACAGAATAGCTGTGGCTGGACAGGACCTCTGCAGGTCATCTGGTCCAACCCCCTGCTCGCACAGGGCTACCTGCCCAGGACCATGTCCAGATGCCTTCTGAGTATCTCCAAGGATGGAGACTCCACAACCTCTCTGAGCAACCTGTTCCATTGCTCGAAAAATTCAAAAAGCTGACTTTAGTGTACATAAAAATTTTCATAATGCTGCAATACAAAGAAAGAAGAGGAGGCTTACATCAATGAAACATACTTCCATTTAAGAGATTTCTCATCAATTAAATATATTAAATGTACTCTGTTAAGCTGTGATAATTCTACTCATACTATATATGAACTCACTATACATAAATATATATTTAGGGAGGGTTTGAGTGTGTGTCTTCAGTTACTATATACACCAGCGGGCTGAGAGATTTTGATTCCACTTGCACCTAAGTAAATTAAGAGTAATTCTACTGAATCGCTCTCTTTAATGGAGTTATGTGATGTGGTGAAACTGAGAATAATGCCAGGTCTACTTGTATTTAAATTAGCACCTTAATGACCATCTATTTTTAATGACTATAAATAGCTAAAATACTGGCATATCACTTACTAAAGGTTACTCATTAATGTATCGACACAACCTGGTAAATAATGCAGTAGAAAACTCCAGTGTCTAAAAATATGCTGGAGTCACAAATAACAAAGCATGCATATTCTCTTAAAGTCCATTTGTGTTACAAACCTTGAGAAAAAGGTAAGCAACTATATATTTCTCTCTCTTAATATTCTTTATGAATATGCTTCATACCTAAGAATATTTTTAGAAGCAGTGATTTATAATATTAATTGCAAAAATGAAACTCAACCACTTTTGAAATATGTGAAATACATCTTCTGCACTATTAATTTTGTGGGGTCTACAAGTCATTTTGGAGGCAATCATGGTACATTTGTGTCTGTGAAACAAGAAAAACATGAAGAAACTAATTAAAAATATTGGAAAAGAACTACAAGTTCTGATTCCATACACAGAGAAACTGTTGTCTTCTTGATATGCATTTAATCTTTCCTTCACATCTACCACTACCTTAAAGGACCTGCCATATAAATATTTCTAATGATCAGTCAATACTGCCAGTGTTGTCATCAATCACTATAGAACAGGTATTCTTTTACACAGCAATCACATAAATCGTCTTCCAAGAAATTATAATTCTTCCAGACACACCTCTTGATCTTTGGCAAGGTCACCTCAGCTCCTGAAGCCTTCATGGCAAGACAGCGTATGTCAAAACTCAAAGATGGATGAATGGAAGGAAAAAGTAGATTCAGTATGAAAAACTGTCAGAGTAAGCAAGCCTATCTCTTTAACAAGCAATGTATCAGAAGCATTTGTAATGAAGAGTTTGATATTTGCTAATAATGTCTAGGAGTAATAATGCTTCTTCTATGCAGAAATAAATCACATATTCTGTTCTGGAATATCGTGAGGAATTACTCAAAATTTGGCCACAATTCTCTGGAATAAGAATTGAACTTTTAAAAATAGTTCTTGGAAGAAATGTGTGTACTTGGTTAACAAAAGTATCTGTGCATCATTTCTGACTATGTGAAGGAAGGAAATATGTTCAAATTAACATAAATTTACAGCTGCTGCTTCAGTGTCTCAAATGCTGTTAGAGGTATTAGTAATAGACAAGACTTTAGGGCATTTAGGGCAAATCCTCGTGTGCCTTTTCTTTTAAGAATTTCCATTGTCTTCTTCTGAGCACAAGATACAGCCTTTACACAGCATTTTGCCTTTATGTGCATATATTAGGACTGTGGTTTTTGCTTGTTATATTTTTTCCCTTTAAATGTTCTTTTCTCCATTAGATGTAAAAAAATACTGAAAGCAAAACAGAACGAAAATCTTCCATTGATTGCTGTTGTTTGTCTTCCTTAAAAGTCAAGAGAAAAAAACCTAATAAAACCTATGGAGAAATTATTTCTGCAACAACATCATTATAAACCAATTGCTAAGAAATGGCTTTATGTAAAACTGCTTTACAAGAGAAATGGTCCACCAATGAGAATTATTTCAGCTGATGAAAAAACAGGGATAATAAAAAGACACTGGGGTAAGAGGCAATTAGGGTCTGATTTATGAAAAGATGTCACATACAGATGAACAGCTTTCCTTCTAACATGTGGTATGCATTACTGAATTTACAGGTCACCTCAGCCTATCGATAAAGAACAAATCTACAGAGATGTAAAGAGACGTGAGTTGGAATAGTCATCTTGGAAAAAAACAATTGTTACTTGAATCGAGTTTAATGGCCAAATCTTGTCCCGGGGAAGGAGCTGTCGACTCCTTGAAATGATGCTAAAGTTGCAGATAACAGTCAGTCAGGCCAGAAGATGCCAGGAACCAGAAAAGGAGCAAACTTGTAAATTATATCTAAGGGAGCAAATGTCTGACTGGAGATAACAACTACTTATTACCTTTACCCATAACATGAAAGGTTTAAAAATCATCACAAGTTCTAAAAAACAAATCAAATGAAGAGCTGTTTTCTTCACTTAAGGGAACTAAGCTAGATTTAGATGAATGTTGGCACACAATAGAGGAATGTAATAATCATCATATTTCCCTACGACAACTAAACATATGACAATAATTCACAAGAGATTTTGCAGCATAGCTGAAAGATGTTACTGGTAATCAATAGGACAAAGTTATTCTCTGGAGAAACAGCACCCACTTGATAGTCTGGAAATAAAGCCCACATACTTAAAGTGTTTACTGTGAGATAACACAAAATAAAAAACACGCATAAAGCATATATACAAGCTGAACAGGAACACCTGGGCTCCTGATGTATGAGAGGTGTTCCGGAACATTTAAGTGCCTTCACCGCAATGTTTCCTCCATAATATTATATCTTATCTATGCTGCAGTAGCAAAGAAGTATTCACTGCCAGCCAGCTTGATTCAAATTAGGAATGCAGTAAGGCAAACTCATCTGAATTCCAAATAGTTTAAATTGATATATACAAGAGAAGGCTGGTTCTGTGGCTATGTCACAAGACAGAAGTGAGGAAAACAGATTCAGACCTTTTCTCTACCACAGCCTTTCTCTGTGACCTTGAGGAAAGACAGTTACGTCCAGACTGTTAAAGGTAAAGAGCTGGAGAATATCAAATATAATTTCTAGACAGGTCAAAATAAACAACACCAGATTTATTTTTTTCCAGACAGAATGCTGATAAATCCATTGCCACATGACGATGTGCATGCAGAAGGTGACACTGGATCAAAAACTGATCAGCTGAATTCCACTAAGAAGTATGTTACAAAGACTGTTAAAAACAGAGATGCAACTCTGAGACTCAGACTGCTGCTGTTTTGGAGGGTATCCCAAGGTAGATACCACGGCATGTTGACCCTACTCCGATACTCTTGCACAGAGACTGCTCCAAGTCAGGGGTGGAAGTAGGGTGCCAGACTACATGGATCTTTGGCGGGACCATTTTTGTGTTCTTACATCAACTTTTAACTTGCTAGCTTGGGAAGTACTTTTACTGTACCTACTACAAAATGAAATTCATCTCTTTGACAAGCTGGGTAAATATTGATGCAGTTAGCTCACAGTGAACATTATGTTGCCACAGTTTCACTGTTACCACTGCAGTTAATGTAAAGCTGGCTTATATATACATAATTTGTTATTCAGGATAGAAATAGCTTTAGATATCCAAGATGTACTTGCACAAATTAATTTTTAACTTTAATGGTATGACACATAATACATTTTGGGACAAGCTACAGGTGCTGTAACTCTCAATGTGAACACAGTTCCCTCTTATGAACATATGCCATAACATAGAGAAGGGGATACTTTGCCACCTTGTGCCAAGAGGTTGGAGCAAAGACAGGGACTGTCAATGATAAAAAGCTGACACAGCACAGAATGTAATGCCACAGAAACTCATTATTCTATCAAAGCTCCAAATCCCATTGATTTTCAAACAGAAAAATCATCCAGGAACATTGTCATATTACCATGATTTATCAAGATATACTGAATTAGCTGAGCAATTTTAAATGTTAGTGCACTCAGTCTTAGCCAGTGGCAAATATAAGATAATTTTGTTTAGCCTAGCCTGAAATGATTGAAGTTCAAGCTAAGCTGATGAATGGTAACATGTTAAGCAGTAGTAACGCAATTGTGTGTCTGAGTTCTCAGGCTTCTAAGTCTGCTTAAGTCACTTTGGAAAATTGGATTTCGCTAAGTCATTTATAACAAGATTTTTCAAGGTATTTAGACATTTTACTCTCATCAAAATCAGTGGGAGATAGCTGTCACAGTGCCTTTAAAAATCTTATTTGCAGAGCCTTGCACTGCTGAGCAGAGTAAAAAGGAAGCCAGGCCTGCACCCGCAAGTTGTTTTGGGGCAATGACTGCTTCCTGGGCACAAGATCCCAGTGATGATTAATTGGCGACAGACGGACATGGAGGGACTCACTCGGATACAGCCCCAGAGCAGATTCAGGCCTCGGATACACGTGGGGAGGGAAAGGTCGGGAGGGAGAGGCTGAATTGTAATAATAAGATAATAGCTTAGGCTGATTCTGAGTAAAATTTTAACGGTTATGAATCACTCGAAAGTTAAAACACACACATGAGTTCGTACGTCAGCGAATTTTTCAAGGCAGTTGTAGCCAGTTGGTTTCTTGGCATCACAGCAGACACGAATAAACAAGATGCCGTTTCCTGCCTTTTGGGTTTCAGTATTTAAGGAAAGTCCAAAGTCACGGCAGAGGTGGGCTGTGGTCCCCTCTCTCCCTGCTCAGATGGTGATCGGAGAGTCTGACAGTGCTTGGAAGGACGGAGGAGTCCGTGCGTCATTCCTGGTCCTTAGAGGGCAAAGGGGGAACCTGCAGCCCAGCAGGGGCCTGGGTGACCAGGCTGGCTGGTGTCTGCAGTAGATGAAAGCTAAAATGAACAAATCCAAGCAATAAAACAGTGATCAGGATATCTCCTTATGAGCTACATGAAAAAGAGAGGCCTGAATTTTTAAAGTACTGACCTCTGCCATTGAAAATTATCCTTTACTTTTCTCTGTAGCTTAACTTAGAAACGAGTGGGAGTTATACACCTGTTATGTGAGAACGGAGGGTGACCATAAAGCACCTCTCCTTAGAGTTAGTTTAAAATAATATCTGAGGTGTAAAATGCAACCCTGCTTGTTCACATGCTTAGCATGATTACAGATGTCTACAGTGCATTCCCTTTATTAGCTACTTAATAGCAAATGCATTGAAGTAACCTAATAAAGTAGAGCTAAATATAAAAAATTGGACGATTCAAGCCATAAATGAAGCTGAGTGTGCCAGCATTATTCTCTTCATAAGATTTGCTACCCTTCCCAGTCTTTTAGTAGAACTGAGAGAGCAGCAAGGAGCATGGCTGAGCCTCACTGCAAAAGTGACAACCCTAGCTAGCATTACACAGCATCCTAACATAATTTTTATATTAACCCCAACATTTTTGAAATGTAAAGCACACATAAAAGGGTAAAAATATTGGCATATTTTATCTCCAGGGTTGTGTGTGTGTTGTAGGTTTGAGGAACTCTACATCATAAAAATACAAGAATAATTCCTCCATGGTAAAATTAATTCCTATCTAGCATCGCTGAATTGAAAGAGTTGCACAGCTCAAAATCCTCAAGTCATGGTGATAACAAAATTATAAAAAGGTAAAGATTGCAAAGTGTTCAGAACTGAAACTATGATGTACAGGAGGTGTGTTCTTCTTCTCCCCACAGTATGTAAAATATCTTGCAACCTGTGCTAGAACTTTACCCTTAATTATGCTGTTCTTGAAATGAGACTCTGATACATGTCTGATACAGAAATCATATTCAATCAGAAGAAAGATAATCACAGAAATATTTAAAAGGAAATGAAAATATAAATGGAAAAGGACTTGCATTTTTACTCAGCTATTTAATTCCTAAAATAGTTAATGAGACAAACTCCCACTGATTTATAGATCTTTTGTCTGTTTCAGGGTTCCAAGGTTTAGAAATAGCAATTCAGAAATAGCAATAAAGTAAATGTTTTTCATCCTTTTCTATATCCTTATAAATGAGAATTGTTAGGTAAAGCAAACATTATAATGCTTATGCGTGCTAGGTAGCCGTTTCCTCATGTGATTCTCCATTTAATACTAATGTATTAATGTGATGCAGGATATGTCATTAGATGCTGCTTATGAGGAAGTGGCATTCACTATGAATAGAGTTATTGAAATCACCATCTAATAGGTACAGTGCAACATCTTGTAAACCAGATATTAATGTTTAGTGGTCACAATTTGGAAAAGAATTTCAGAGTTCAACTCCCCTTTAGATGCCTGGATGCATAATTCCTTGGAAAATCTGATTGTTCCTGACAGACAGTCAAATATCAGAATTATGAGAAACAGAAAATCTAAGGAAATTCCTCAAAGTATCCACAGCTTTTCACAACTATATTATTTCCTCATACAATACAGTCCACCAATAATGACCCTAAGTGTTGCTATCACTTCAGTTTTTATCACGCAACTACACAGCAAAGCTGACTAATGAGATGGCAATTAAAAGTCTTGACTTCTCTACGGATTTGTAGATTTTTTTACTATAAGGTTCTCAGGCTGGTTCTTGAAATTATCATGAGAAAAAGCATTCTTCTTAAAGATGTCTGCAGATAAGTAAAGAGCTCCTTGTCTCTGGGTTTCAGCTGATGTCCTCAGCAGAGCAGCTTATGAAACACTTTGCTACCAGGCAGAATCCTAGGAATTCAGGATGTGATACATTTCGTGTCTCCAGCTTTCCTGTTGTAGCACAGAATAGCTGTGGCTTTCTATTTTCATGCAACTAGCAGTATTCAAAGTTTGTCGAGTACCTATAGTGGGACTATTCTGAATGAAACTCCTGTTCATAGTTGCAGAGTTTCCATTAAGCAAATGATGACTTTTAGTCCTACCTTTCAATGTCCTATGCTTTTACACATTTATCTGTCTATCTATCTATCTATCTATCTATCTATCCATCCTTCCGTTTCATTAAGAGGCAGGTGTTAATACAATACTAAGTTGGCACTTGTGAAAAACTAAATGGGTGTTTGTGGAATTTGAAATTTAATATGCCTCTGCATATTTCTGTGTAAGAATTTCTGTACAGGTATTTATGCCTATGTTTTAGAGACAGCTTGGAGAAGTCTTCACATTTCATGCTTCTAGAAGTTGCTGGATATTATTCGGCAAGAAGTGCACTTAGCTTGCTCTCATACTGCAACCTGCAATACAGGCACAGCTTTGAGCTACACTGTCGAAAAATCACAATGTAATTTTAAGAAAAAAGGGTGAAACTATCACATTGCGGTACTTTAGCTATCACTGAGTGTATGTTACATGATTTCTTTTAAGTTTAATGGAATCCACAACATTCTAATGATGATTGCATCTATTTACACTCATTATGTAATTATACCAATTGTACAAATAGAAGGCAATACATATCATTGACTGAAGCCAACAACTAATTATCAAAATAAAAACAACATGAAACCAAGCTGGGAGTAAAACTGGGTGTTTATTCTTCAACTATGTGCAATAAACATGTACAACTTCTCCAACCCTTTTCCCCTTCTGTCTTCTACCCAAAAGAGAACTCCCCCACTTAGACACCACATCAGGAAAATTTCCTTGTAAGGCTCCCTACAGCTTGTTCCCTACACCAAAGCTGAAATTGAAGATGTGCCTATATATTGTCTCAAATAAGAGTTGAATTACATAATCTGGGTGCCACATTGTTTTGCAAGTACCTTAGTGCAGAGGTAAAAAATCTTTCTGGGGGAGTATGGATAATCTGTTTTTCTTTCCACCAGGGAGTTAACATTGCTGGTAGAGATGTGAGCTCAGAGCCTGCGGTATGTGTCAGTGTAAGGCAGGAACTTCTGCTCATGAAACTACAACTCCCAGGTTTTTTTAGGTGCTATATGTATCATGAATACGGAAGGCTGTTGTCACCTTTCTCAGTACATTGCACCAGTGAAGCCTTATCCTATTTGATGTTGTTTTGTCTTACGTCTCTTGCTGGTGTGGGGTGTTATATTTCAAGAATCCCATGATAATGTACAAGTAAACATTTAAAATAACAAAAATGACTAATCACATACTTCAAAGTTAATTGTACCTTAATTTACCAGTCAACTGAGGAACATACTTCCCACATACAATCAACCTCAGAAATATTTCACTATATGTAGGCAAGGTAATTTAATTTAAAATCCTTTGCAATGCATTTTCCCCCTGGCAGATCCCCTACCCATTTTATTCTTGGGGATTACAGACACAGGATGAGTATTTCAAGCATGTCATAAATCAGATCTAGAATGAAGTAACTGGGAGGACAGCCTAAAAATGTGTCTAAAAATCACCAAGCTGGTCTGAAAAGCCACTAGCAACTGAGCTTGATGGACTCAGATTTCCCAAATTATTTGGAAACTTTTGCTTTTGTAAGGAAAAAAATCCCAACGATTTGTCTTCAGAAAGAAAGTATGCCAGTGCTGTCATGATGCATAGATTTCAGTCTCTATACAAATAAAATTTGGTCTTAATGTGTTCTATTAGAGAAAAAGACTTGTAGCGATTTAAACATTCATTTTCCTCCCTTTATGCAGAACAAAGACTACCACTGAATTTGGGTTGATGTAGGGAAAGGAAAATGACTCTCTCTTCACTAAGTCATCTCTCTGCCTTAAAAGCTTACGGATTGTTCCAATAAAAATGTGGTGACCCTCATTTGGGACCATGTTAGGCAGAACCACTGAAGTCTGTGGATGCCTAGCGCAAAACAGTGTTTCCCAAGCTAGCCTAAGACAGGGACTCACTTCCCACATTTGCTTGGCTGTGTATGCAACACAGGGCACAAACAGATCACCTGTAAGCCATATTGTCCATACCAGTTTAAAGGAAGGGAATACAATTCATGGTAAAATATGCTTTATCTATTCCAAATTTCTTATTATGGTTTCAAATTATTTTTATTTTCTTTCTGTGCAATTTCATGCATACACATGTCATGAGAGTGTCTTTAAAGCACAGTTTTACAGTTTCTTTTATTTTTTTCTGTACTAAGGGATATTAACATACACTTCTAAGGACAGATATTGTTAACTTTTAAAAGAGCTGTGGTAGTTTTAATTAGGGCACTCAGTGGCATTTGCTAGCAACATTTAACTTTAATCGACAACTTGTCAACATGATCTAACATTTCCTATTTTCAAACGACTATGGGAGAAAGAAGTGCAAACACCACTAAATGAAACTGCTAAAGGATGTGTCATTAGTTCATGCAGCTAAAGACACCACTTTAACGAACAGTTAGATTTTCAGGTTTCCTTTGAGTTCATTACTGCAATTTATATTTTTAAGCAGGGAGAATGGGTTTCTAAACTTCAGGTTTTGCTGAGGGTCTTTTTCTGTCTTTTCTGCAGAACACTGAAAGATATTTAAATTAAATCTTGAAAACAATACAATTTTATTGACTAGTAATTTAATTTTTGCAGTAGCAACAACAATGATGATGTACATGAACAACTTTAAAAAAATTATCATTATTATTGTCATTATCGTTATTACTGGAATGGTTAGAGATTCTAACTGACCTGAGTGATCCATTTTGAGTGGTATTTTTTTTGACAGCTGTTGCCTGCATTCATTTAAGAAATGCACATATATGAAGAAAAAACACATCCCAACCCATATCCCCCAAATAGGTGCATAGAAAATCAGTTATTCATCAAAGCTCTAGTCTGGGAGGAAGAAATGTTCTCTCCTTCTCTGCTTTCTATAAAGTCCATTGAGGGAAAACAGATTATCACAAAAAGGAAATTCAAAAGAGACAGAGTGAAACCATAAATTGAGCAATTAAGGAAAGATCATTATCAAGTGTTTATTATAACAGCTGAAGATGAATTAAGTTGTCTAGCAATTTTAAAGAGTTATAAACCAATGGTGACATCCTCATATTGCAGCAAACTATCAAAGTCAAGATAGAACAGTACATTAGGGTAGATAATATAAACATAATAAAAAATGGGGAATAGCAGAGTTCATCAAATCATGATCAGAGACAGACAAATTGGATCATGTTTTAGGTAACTTCTGCTGAATGAGGAATTGAGTTTGATGGTCATTATAAAAAAAAAAATAATTGCCCATTATGAAGCATAGACTGTTTTGTAGGAAACAAAACATTTATCTATGCCTGCAGAGATGAATTCCATTTGCAAATGTCGAGAAGTTTTGTTGGGATTTTAAGTGGTTTTCATAGTACAGTCCCTAACCAAATACCTTTCTTAATCCATGTGATGAGATCAAGCTCAGATTCATTTTTGAACTAAATTAAGAACATAGCTTCTTCATGTTTTCCATTTCTAGCCGAAAGAAAGAATAGGAATCCCTAGATGACTATGCCACCTAGGTTCCACTGTCTACCAATGGAGCTAGTTGGAAAAAAATCTAGATCCAAGGGCTTTTCTGCTTTGGAATATAGTTTGACATAGCTATGCTTCAGTTGCTCTTCTACTCATAAAACTCTGAATGTTCTTATCCATCATTTGTGAGGAATAACCATACATTTTAGAAGTGGATTACAGTAAGGCATGTTAAGAGCTTGATGTCAAGTTTTTAAGCAATAGTTACTCTAAAAAGCCTCAAGAGAAAAAAATTACACTAATGCAAAGATTTTAGCAAGACCACAAGTGATGTGATTGTGCAAGTTACTGTGCATCAGCTGATCAGCTGTCAACGCGTATGGTCTCACCTCAGGACACAGTATGGTAAATTTCTTGATGTAAATAATTACAAGCAGAATTTTAAGCACATGCTTGAATCCCTCTGAGACTCAATACAACTTGAAGTTCAAAGTTAAGCATATGCTTAAATATTTTCTTGAATATGCATGAGCTGCTCAGCTGGGCCCTTCAGTGAACATGCCTCCTTTTAAAATTCTTTGCTAGAATATTTGCAGAAAGTGAATCCAGTGGGGCCACAGACACAGCCAATTTTATTTTTTTTTTAGTTTAAATAAATATTCGTGAATAAGGTTTGCAGTATTTGCTTAGCATTTCTTAGGGGAATAACATCTCCCAACTGGCTTTACCATTAATAAGGAAGTAACTAGATGCAAAATGTCAATATATATTGCTCTCTGCAGAGTAGACATGTCAATGAAATTAGAAGGTAAATTACTGAACATTTGGCTAGAACTGTATTTTTAAGAAACCTGTTCTAGTTCAAGTCAGAGAACTGGGAGAAGAACGTCTTGCCTCTACTCAGGCACCTGCTGTATTCAACAGCTCCCTATTCCCCAAAGCTTTGATTGAGCTGGGAACCTAAGAGGGCATTTAAAGATTCAGCTTGTGTGGAAAGAGTGGCCGCAGGGCTGCGAGTCACAGCCCTGAATGAGGATTTCTGTGGTTCAGCAGCTGCACACACCGATTGCAGTGACCTGTGCCTGTGCTACAGTCATCAAGTGACTTATGGAAAAGAAAGGAATCACAGCGTGGCTTCAAACCAGCAGCAAAGATAGAGCAGAGACAAATCTCAGTGGGATTTTCTTATGCATTGCAAAGCTAAAGTATTATTTATTGCTTTGTTAACTCTTTCTTTCTCATTCACATACTGTAAGATAAGGGTGGGTGTAATACAAGACTAGAGAAAGGATGTCAATGTCATGTCTTTTACGTCTGAGTCACTGTTATGAAATCAGGTTGGGCTGGTGTTTTTGAAAAGTCTTCACTAGGAAGCACCTACACAGTGATAGGATAGAAAAATGTCTGATACTTAGCACGTACCATCGTATTTAGGAAAATAAGATCTTAATGAGTTATATAACTCAATAAACATAGTTTTGAATAAGTAGTATTTCCATTAAAGCAGTGTTCTCTTACTTTCTGGTACACCTAAAGCTCCTGGGTTTTCCCAGAGAACCAAACCCCATAACAGACAAATCTATGCTTGGAGGAAGTAGCATCCATTTGTACTGAAGTGTTGTACAATTCATTGTGCATTAACTATTACCAATTGCTATACATGAATCTGGTTATTCTTTATCTTATTATTCTGCCTAGAATATACTGATTAATTATCTAAACCCCATTATGCAACACTGTTCATCATGCAACTTAAAATAAAATTATATTAAGGATATGCTAAGGTTTAAGATTCTTATTTTTATGGCAATTCTTGAATGTTAGTGTGGCACTTCCAGAAAATGAGGGGCGGGGAGACAGGAACTCTGACCTGGGTTTGCTCCTAAACTTCAGTACATAATGCTGTAATCAGTGTTAAGACAGAGTGGTTTGTAAAACGTGATACAGGGATGAAGTGGAAGAGGCTAATTTGTTCTTATGTGTTAGTAAACTATTCTGACATTGAGTATGAAAGTAAAACATTTATGAGACCTACTGATATGCGCTGCCAGTCATGTGAATTATGATCTACCTGGAAACTATGTTTATGAGTAAACAAATCTGCTAATTAGAGCTAATCGTGTCAGATGCATGGCCAACAAACATGATTAATCTAAGCTCTCTGATTCCATTGGGGAAAAGGTATTACTAAGTGCACGAGTTGAAAAATGTAAATAAACCTCAGAGTGGAAAGCAAATAACTGGTAAAGTGTGAAGAAGCATTCAACTTAAGCATGGTTGAAAGGACAGAGCATATTAGAGATTCGACAGAAAGTTAGGCGATAAATACAGAGGCAGATGAATGCAGAGGGAGAAAAATTGTGCTGGTTGATGTATGGCGAATATAGGTAAAAATGGCCGATTTACAGTTTTTACATCAAAAACAATTGCTACATGGTTACTAATACTCTATTTGCAACCCTCTGACATCAGAACATAGAAATAGCTACTCAAAATTTCTACATTTATATATAAATAAGTAAACCAGGTACCATGTCATCCTTTTTGCTGATGAAGAAATATAACCTGTTCTGAAAATCCTGCTGTCTGCTGTCATTGCAGGTAGGGAAAGATCACTGTCCTAAGCCAGTGTGGTTGCCATCAGTGATCAAACGCCTGTCCAATTAATCTGAGGGGCTTCCAAGCCGTGCTTTCCTATTGATGCTCATGCTGAATTGCAACAAAGATCTTGGAAGGCTGTTAAAAAATTGAAAGGAATGTTTACAACCCTATGATTCAAACTCCTTTTCCTGAGAATAAACAGGCCATTCTGTGGAGAGCAAAGCCATCAGCAAACACTTGAAATACATTAAATACTTTTCTACAGCGTTACTCTTCCACCTCGCTAATTGCTGCAGCTGCTGCTACAAAAGCATTTCAATTACAGCTGAAAGGAGAGGTGGCCCATGCAAATCTTACAGGGAAAAAAGACCCCTATGATACTCCTCTGTGATGTGGTCCAACAGTGAATGTTTGTGTCTCTTCTGCTTTCCACAGTCATCACTGAGTGACAATCCGGCTGTTGTGCTGCAAACGGAAAAACTCCCATTATCTTTAACAGAATGCGATTTCACCTTTTGCCTTTTTACATGATATAACTGCAGAGCTTCATTGTAGGAGCAAGAGTTGTGAACCTTTTTCTTCTCAGTTACAATAAATTTAAACTCAGACAAGAGAACCATGGCCTTAATTCTAGGTGCCACTTGAAAACAGAAACCAAAATAGAATGGGGACAGGTTGCATCAATTTCAGATGAGGGAGGCAGCTGAACTACTACTTACTAGAACAGAGCTTTCCATATTTCAGTTACCTCATTGTAGTTTGTCTTCTAATAGAGCATGGCTTTAAGGAATGCTTTTACTGGGTTTTGCTTGCCCATGTTAAAATGAGATAGGATATTTGTACCAGAAGTCAGTAATTATTATAGAGCTGTCGGAAGATCCATTTCCCCCAAACGTTAGTGGGTGAAGAAAAAATGCTAGGCCCTTTCATCTCCCTTTTCTGCCATCAGGAGTAAGAATCTGTGACTTGCTGCTCCCAGACGAGTGCCCTGGCAGCCGCCTTTTCTGCATTTTGTCCTGCACCACAACCTTTGCATTTCACGTGCTTCTGCAGGGTAACCTCAGGGATGGAGGTATCAAAGGGTTAAGATCCATCTTACCCTTCATTGCCTTTCCTTAGCCCAGAGTCTAATGACTTAGCAACAACCATGGAAACTTTAAAACTGGTTCATAGGCACAGGAAGAAGCAACTACATATCTTTTCACTATATTTTTCACTCAGTCTGAGTGGGATTGTTCTCTCTTTTAACCCCCAGATAAAATCGTGTAACTTTTTTTATAGATTTTTGCTAGAAGGATCTGAAAATGGTCTCTTACGTTTCACTAAAATGTTTTCAGCCTTTTAAAAAAATTTCAATGTATTCTGTGACTAGGACTGAAATTTTGAGAGACTTTTAGAAAATTTTGTCTTTATTCTAAACATGATTGTAATTTCATATCAAAGTATTTTCCCTTCCCTTCCCTTCCTCTTCCTCTTCCCCTTTCCCTTCTCTTCCTCCTGTTCCTTCTTCATCTTCTTTAGAAAAAAAAAACCCGAAACCCAAAGCAACACTCTTTCACACTTTCAATATGTTATAATTTATATTCCAGTCAAGAAAAATAGCGATTATTTGTCCATCTGCCAAGATCAAATACCTTTATCTCATTTTGAATCACATTATAAGAGGAAAATAAAGAAGTCTTTCTTCAGGAGTATGGCAGGTAGCTTGACAAAAGATTGTGAAGTACTGAAGTGCTGTATTGATCCTTCAACAGTACTAATTAGAGAGAGAGAATTTAGCTTGGGTTGAGATGAAATAGCAGAGCAAAATTAGTAAAGGGGTCTGCTTTTTACCTGGAATAATAGAATTAAAAATGATTGCCTAGCTATTTCTATCAGTCTGCTTTTCCCTCTTTCTATTTGTAGAGTTACTACCTGGAAAATAATATTAGGGATATGGTGAAAACTTACATATAACTCAGACCTAACCTGAAAACAGGTAGTTGCCAGGAGTGTCTGGACAAATGCAGTACTCAACAATTTGACTTTGTCTCAACAAATGTCTAGTCCAAAACGCTTTAGGGTGAATGGAAAGTCAATGACCTCTGTAGTACGTGGGAATAGAATTTGGTTTTCAAACATTTCCAAAGTCATGTCATACTGTTGTTTGTCTGTTTCTCCTTCTATCATCCAGTCTCCTAAATATTTTTTAAATAAAATGCAATAAGTAAAAAAAAAAAAAAGAAAAAAAAGACACTGCATATATATATATAAACAATATTCAAACTCAAACTTGTGAAATTCCAATAGCAGCAAAACTAGTTCTAAAATAGAAGTGAAATTAGATACTGAGCTACCATTTATAAACATAATTAAACATTAAACCTATGCCACAAAGGTGTTCATTAAATAAGAAGTTTCTGTATGCTGTACACTTATTTGTAAGGGTTTTACTTTATTTTTATACTATTTTATTTTATCCTGTGGCTATTTATATAATACCTAGTGCTGCTTTATTTATTTTATTTTGGTTTAAGTCCATGAAACACTTTTATGAACTGAATTCTATATATAAATAAAAACTTCTGTAAATAATGCCAGAAGTGGTGAAATTTATTCCTTACATTAGGCAACTAACGAGACACCCTGACTGAAAGACTGCCATTATCTTTTGGAAGACTTGAACTGAGCCCTTTATCTTCTACAAATCATGTACTTAAAAAAGAGAGAAATTGTGATGTCTGATTTTACAGGAGCTGTTAAGAGAACTGAAATAAAACATCTCCTGTTGGTGCAATAATGAAACCACAATGTGATTATACAGCAGTTAAATATATTTTAGTATGAAACACACATCTGATAAATTATTTGAAGATTAATAACCACGTCTACTTCATAACAGTGGTATGACAGAGATGAAATGCTGAGCTCCACAAATGAAAGGTTATAATTCATTTACTTCTATGTTCTGGCTGTGCTCAACATCTAAAGGGATTTACACAGTGAAGTGCAGAATGGGTCAAAGCTGAATAAATCTGTGAAGTATTCTCTAAACAAAGTGATATATTCTCTCCTAAAATATGCACGAAGGTAATTACAGAAGGTAGAATATGATAGACTAGCTTGGGTACAGATCGAGTTCTGAATCTCCTGTGGTCTGCAGCCAGGTCAAACTACCATGACTGTCTGTGGAAAAGGATTGCAGTTATTGTCCTCTAAAAAAGAAATAGTTCAAATAATAGCTTTATATAGTATATCTTATTATATGTAAAGCTCATTGTTTCATCCCAAATGTACTGATGACATTCATTAGTTCCCTTTTCCCTTAAGTAACAAGTGGAACTTAAATAATATCAAATATGTTTAAAATATTGAAGAACATATCCTTCCAAAAGCTGTGAGCATGCTCATGCCAGGTAAAGAAATTCTTGTACAAAAGTATTCAGTAACACACCATAATGTACCTAACCATCTTGCAAAACTAATTCATTATTATTATTCACTTTTCCCGGTGCAGTTGTAGAATACACTGAACCTTTGTGCAATAACTTACAACAATCAACAAACTCTCACTCCTTTGTTGAGGTGTTACTGCTTCACGTTTGAGATCTGACAGCGAGCTTGAGCATCTGAATCGGTAACAGGTATCTTGTGCTATTTATCTGTACTATAAAGTTTCTAGCACATTTCTGAGGTACTGGAGTGCAAAATCAATATCAGATGTTAAGAAAGGACAATATATGATTAGAAATAGTGTTTATCAGAGGTTAGAAGAGAGGATAAATAGCAAACTATTACCATTAAGTAGAATCTGAAGATATAACATTTTGCCAGGTAATTCAATAGTGAAATAGGATCTGCATTACTGTCTTTGCTACTTTTTGCTTAACTCACAGAAGAACACATTTCTTTATGAGATCTGTGATATATTCCTATTTTAGTCACACTTTTCCAAAAGACCTTTCTCTGAAGTTTCCTCTTGGCAAAGGAGGTTGCAATTAAGGGCAAATTTCAAAGTTGCTGTTTCACTGACCATGACACCTTTATCTCCAAGGTGATACCTTTACAGAAGGCCAATTCCCATCCAAGATTTCTCTCTGTTTTGTAAGAACCCTGTGACTATTTGTGGATTAAACCAACTTTAAGTGACATGTGAGTTCCCTCCTCTGTTTAAGGGGATTCAAAGCCTCCCCTCCCCCCTATTTTTCTAGTTCTTTTTCCTGGTTTCATTACTGAGCATTAATGTTCTCGGGTTCAGCTTGTTGTATTCAAGTATAGTCATACAGAAAGTGAAATCAATGTTTCTTTGTAGTATTCCACTTCAGATGTCAAGTCACAAACAGAAATTGATAGTCTAATACTTGAGACTCTTGGGCACTAAAATTAAGCTTTTTCTACTTGATACCTGCAGAAGTAGTAAAAACTGAATCAGCAACAAATAAAAGAATAAAAGATTGCATCAGCTAGTACAGAATCAAGAGCAGTGTCAGCAGTGCTACAATAGTGCAATCTTCTTTGTTACAATACCATTATGAGGATTTACTTAATAGCATGATTAGTTAGCAATATCAAATTTCAGAGCCAAACAGAGGAGCACAAAAGATCTTTAAAAACTCCTAAAATATTAACTTATTTAGAATTAAATTCTGTGCTGATTTTCTAACTGTGCACGTTGATAATAACCACTGGGATTACACAGTTGAAAAGCCAGCCAGAAAGTAAACAACACATTTCTGATTTAATCAGATTTTTAGAACAATAGCTGTTTTTTGAATCAAATGATACTGTACTGAAATAAAGAAAAAAGGCTGCTTGTTGATGAGTTTAAAGAACTTCAGGCAAAGAGAAAACTGTGAACATTTAGTCCTATAACCATAGAACTGCTCTGAATTATGTTTTGCTACTATTACTAGTATTTCCAGTAGCTGTGGTTGAAATAGATGTGTTCTTTTTGAAATGGGAATTTCATTTCAATTTTTCAAATTGTAGAACATACACTATATACTTTGCTAAGTCACTCTAATGTTACTTTCTAGAGTGATCGAAAAAACGTCCATGAAAAATTATCTGGAAATTACTAATTACTTAAAATAAGAACCAGATGGGCTCCCTATCAACTCACCATACTCATGGCCACCTGTACAACGTGGAACCTAAAATTCTTGATTGAAGCTAGCTCTCCTGTGGCTTTGTGCCTCCTCCAGCACAATGAGGATCTCAGAACCTCTGAGGAGTTGGCTTGATTTAGCATTTGCAAGGTGTCAGGTGGACTTCAGATCAGCCCCCCAAACTCACATTCCAAAAGCTGGCAAAAAAGCAAACAAATGAAAAATCTAAACCCCAGGCAGTCTTATCTGGTGTTTAGATTTGTGAGTCTTCCCTTCTCAGACTGTAATCTGTTATAACTTTTTCTACTGGACTGAAAAACTCCCTGCTATCGCATTTCTCCACTATAATCAAAGTATTCCTCTTCACAATGTGAATGGACCAAGAGCCTTCGTTTTCCTTCTGTTGTGCATGTTTTCTACTAATTTAATTGTGCCTTTGTTATTTCACTGAAGTTGATTAATTTTTGAATGTCTCTCTGGAAGTTTAGTGACAACTGAACACAGTAGACCAACAGAAATGGTCTCAATATCAAGTACAGACATGAATTATTGGTCTATTTTCTCAAAAATGTGTATGTATTGTACAGACTTACATATCTTTGTGTCTTCATTTTCATTTTCAGTAAGAATAGCATGAAAACTGTTTGTAGAAAGGTTATATAGAACACACAGGCCTCAAATGTTGAACCCGTCTTGGCCCATATGATGCTCTTTGCAGAGTCAGCAAAAGGGAATTTGATCAAAGGTTAGAAATGAAAAATATTTGCTGTACAGGTGTCTGCCTATAAAATTTGAAGTTAGTGCTTTATGTGGTTCCAGTAAATTCTATCACATGGAGAGAAAATTAATATTAAAACAATTATAATATGAATGTGCAGCCACATCCTTTCCATTCAGTTTATTGCTGAAAAAGGAGCATTAGATGACTTCATATGTTACATACCAGCACGTGCTGAAGCTGATGATTTGTGCTTCACTGAAGTACAAATTGAGTTCGGCTAAAGAGTATCTTCTTGAAAAGAATCCAGACTGGATCTGAAGACATCTGGCCACTGAGAATCTAGCAGTTTCTTGTAGTTTTTCCCAGCAATTAGTTAATCTCACTGTTGCAAATTTTGGCCCAGTTTCCTATCCAGTTTAACTATCTTCCAGTTACGAGTTCCTGTTGGAGTTTTTTTTTCACATTAAAGGGACCTTTAACAGTCAGTAGTTTCTTTCTGTGAAGAAACTATTCCTCTGGTCTCCAAGTCACCTCTCCATCTGCTTTTGAGAAGCTAAATGGCTCACTTTTAAGAGTTTAAGCAAATTTCTGTTTATCCACACTTAAATAATTCTCAACACACTTTTGCAAACATGCATATCCAAACAATACACACCATGAACTTTTAACCTGTGAACACTGTATACATCTTCAGCTAGAAAATGTTAGTTATGCCACTAATAATACAGCAAATGGGGGGTAAATGTGTATTTAGGAGCTATGATGGAAGAAGAAATACTCATCAATCTTCTCTGTGCTTGAAAATGAAAATTCCCTTGCAGACACTGCCACCGCCCCTAACTGCCCCAACCAGATATGGACTGATGATAAAGTAGACAAATGTTGAAGTGACTCCAGGAGAACAAATTACAGATTGAGAAAACTTCTTTTTCCTCTTTGACAGCCAGTAAGTATTTTCACTCTGGGTAATTTCCAAAAGGGTGAAAGGAACAAGATAAAAAGTATAGTGGTAACCTCTCCTCAGGGCATCACCGATCATTATTATAGTCAAGGTTTCACAGCTGTATGAGTGTGTGCAGTAGATGTGCAAGCTGAGGTGAAGATGGAGGGTTAAAAGTGGCTTAATGAAGAAAATCTATTATCTTGCCTATGAAGAGTACCCAGTTTATGTTCCTCTCTGTGAAAACTGGAGCCGATTTGACTCACTCGGGAACGACATTTCCCTGCATTGGAACAAGTGCTCACAAACTCCATTTTCCACCGAAGTATGGCAGTCTGATAACGGCTTGGTTTGGAAACAGAATGACAACATTTAACTGTTTTCAAGACACATTATGCTTGCCTGTTTGCCTGTTTGCCCAGGGAGTAGAGCAAGGGCCAGGGATCCTTGGCTGCCAGACCTCTGGCTGATTTACAGACTGAGCAGCTGCAGCACGGGCAGGCTGCCCAGCACACAAATATGTGAAGGTTATCAACAAAATTGGAGATTACTAACTCCTTATACTTGCTTAATGTTTGTGTATTCAGTGGAAATGCAACTAAGGTCCTCCTAACAAGCATGATGGTTGACAAAAAGCACTGCTGCCAGTTGTCAGAAGGCAGAAAGCACAAACATCCTGGTAATTAGAGGCTGATAGGCTGAGATGGCTAAAATTCTAATATTCTGAATTAGCAGTGGATTGAATGGAATTTGACTAATTATAATCAGAATGTAAGCACTTGACTGAGAGGACACATGTCCTCAGCTAATGCAGAGAGAGTTGAAAAGTAGGGTTTCAAAATTATAAAGGTAAGAAGGAAAATGGCTTGCTCTGATAAAACTGCAAGGCATATTTGCACTGAATTGAGACAGGGTTAAGAAGCAAAAGTTTCCACATGAAAACATAAGTATCTTATATTCAACTCAAACTGCATTAAAATGCAGCTTTTTCATGCTGGGTCTGAATATTTACATGTCATCCAGAATGGTGGCTAGCAGGTACTTTGGAAAAGCAAGCAGTTTTTTTGCTGCTATAAGAGTAAATTGAAAATTTTTCATCTTTGAACATTCCATCAGCAAGTCATATCATGTAATTATAAAACAATTCCTTACTCTATTGTACACACACCTGTTGTTCTACTGTGCTAGAATTAGTTATTATTTTGGAAATTGAGAGTATGAAACACAAATTAATGGTTGCACCTTCCAAGTTCTTTGGAACACACCAGTCTAAAGGGGACTTGATCTAAGATGAACATCCAAATTGTCATAATGGGTCAGATCAAATGTCCACTTAGCCCATCAGCCTATCTCTGATAGCTGCCAAGAATAGAGGCTGAAGTAAAAGAAGAGATACACAGTTAGAACAGCTTATAAATATAGTGCTCTTCCTTCTTCTGGTGTATCTTTTCTGTTTCCAGCAGTAAGTAGCAACGGCCTGAGCCACAAATTGCATCTAAACCATTACTACCCAACATAAGACATATTCTCCATGAATTTAATTATTGTTTCAACTTATGTATATGAACAACCTCCTAATCACACAATTTAAATTACATGCTGGATGAAAGCAGCACTTTCTTTTGATCAATTTAGAACTGCTGCCTGATATTTTAATTTGGATGTTCCCTAATTCCTCTGTTGCGAGAAACTTTAGAGAAATCTTTCTGCTTTGCCTTCTTGCCATTCGTAATTTTAAAGAAAACTATTGTGTCTTTTTTGCAAGATGAAGAACCACAATCTATTGTGCCTTTGCCCATTCACAATCTGTTCCTTGTCTCTGATAATACTTGTTGACCTTCCCAGTATTTTTTCTTTGTATGGCTCTGTTTATGGCAGGTCACAGAAGTTCTCCAAGACTTTTCTGTGTCCAGCTCAAAATTCAGGCTAAACTAATGATATATTTTTATGAAATGTACTAATGATTTCAAGTGAAATCATATGTTAATTTTTATGAGAAAATCTTTTGGAGATATATAGGTGCTTGCAGTATTCAAGATAAAGATGCACTACAGGCATGTATGATGTTATGTATTTCTTCTTAAATTCTACCTAAATACATAGCATTTATTATGCCACTTCCAGTCACTGAGTTATATTTTTACAAATTTATTCATGATGACTCTTTTCTGAGTGGCAAAAGTTAATTTAGAGCACATCACTGTATAGTTGTCCTTAGATGTTTATATCACTTTGCACCTATCATTACTTAATTGAATCTTTAGTTTTATTGTCCATTCACTCAGTGTTTGGGAATTCTTCTGCAGCTCTTCACAGTCAGTTGTAGATTTAGCTACCTTGAGTAGTTTAAGATGTAAACATCCCCCTATTACTGTTTTCCCTTCTCAATTTCTCTGCTCATTTATTACTGTATTAAATAGGACTTTCCTGGGAGATATCCCTGTGGCACAGAGAAGAAAATCTATTCAAACAAGCCCAGTTGTGCACCTGTTGAAATCAAACGAGCAGCTGTAGATATAATGTTTATTATTCATCTTGATATAGGTGTTTGTGCACATTTTCCTTAAAAAAATTAAGAAAGCAAAACATTTTATTTTTTTTCTGTTCTAAGATTTCCCTTCTGTTAACACTGTGTACAACTTAAATGGCTGTTTTCAGACACTGCTGTCATTTGCCTTCTACAAAAATACACATTCAGTATTCCAAACTGAATTTCCTGGAGATTAATGCCACATCGACTGCATGAAAAAAGCAAGAGTAGTAGCTATTTAAATCTTCCTAATATTCATAACCTAACATAATATTTAATAGCCATTTATACTTCTGAAAATCAAATCATTTCTCCAATTGTATTAAGGATGAACAATTTTATTTCACTGTATTTCCTATGTTCTGATATCTAAATGTTGCATGAGTATGACAGGGATTATCATAAACTGTGACTCAGTCAGACATCACATCTCTGAAAAGATCAGTGGGGTTAATAATATCGCTACTTATTTTTTCTTGTAAATTTTATTTTCTCTTTCTGCTCCTGTTTGCCCTTGACAAAGACTTCCCTTGCACAAAGGTGCCTCCGCCCTTACCAAAGAAGGGAATCGATCTGGATGTTCAATGACTCTTGCTATCAAGATCTCTTTCACTTCAGCTTGACAGCAAATACCTAAAGGAAGTGGAGTGCTCACGATTCTTCCACAGTCATTTGTTTAGTGACAACTGCCATCTCCCCGTCTATCAGCGTGACTTCCTTGCCACCTGACAGACCGGAGAAATGATTTTCCATACAGCTTTAGACTTCCATATCATATCCCAGGGCTAGTATGGTGAAACGTTAGGATTAACTGGATCCAAATACAATGCTTTTATTTCAAAACAATCCTTTTCAGCCATCCCTTATAAACACACTCTCTCCTTCCTGCCTTTCCACCCAGAAAAAGCAGTTGTAGCAGTTACTTTAACGTAACTCTGACCACATAAAGAAGAGTAATTACCTTGATCATTGACAGGATATAATGTCTTGCTGTTATTCTAGCTGTTTAAATACTATTTGAAAGTGTAAGCAGCAGCAACAACAAAAGAGACACAGTTTATTACTTTTTTTTTTTCTTTTTTAACAGCTTGCAAATCCAAAATCATACTGCAGAGTCTGGCTAAGTATGTATCACCTCCAATCATTTCCTGGATGATTGATTTCCTAATTCCTTTAGGTTTCAACATTGAACATCATTCATCTTAACCAAATATTTAACTGCTTACAAAATACAAAGAGACAACTATAATTACTCCATTTAGTCTAACTTTAAGTTCTTACCTGAAATAAGGCATGAGATCTAAACTTCTCATACTTGCATTTTGGAAGGTGAGATTATGCTTTCTAAATGTTAAAATGTAGAGAACATTGGGAAGAGTCAGAAGGAAGAAAGATGATTTTGGTAGTTTTAGAAACCACTATTTCAAGATACAATCTAGAATTTTTATTTGTACATTTTCTTCATTCAGAGTACTGAAAAACTTCCTACAACATAAATTTAGAGATTGTGCAAGAAAGGACAGTCACATTGCAAATTTAGGAGGGGCTGTGTTCATAGGAGGGTATAATATTACAACAGGTATAACTAATGTTCTTGGATACCCAATTTGTGCCCTAATTCAAAGCAAAATACTTTCAACATATATGTTAGTTAAAGGACAAGATTTTATAACAGAATTTCTTTGTTTGTGTAAGACTCTCAAACTGTTCACTAATGGGATGTAAGCCTAGGCTTTGAGCTAAGTATCCCTTTTAAATACCTCACTGAATCATAGCCTGGATGTTTCTAGGAGCCTAAACTCATTTGCTTTATACTGAGCACTTATTCAGTTAATAAAAGTGTTTTTTTCCTCTTTTATAGACTGCCTGGCTCCTCAGTGCTCTCTAAGCTTTATAATATACACCTCTGTACAGGAGTGATACCTGAAAATGCTGCTGCCCATCCAAGTAAGATTCTGGCTTTTTTTAATCACACCCTGAACCCGGAGCAGCTGAAGATCATGAGACACCAAATGTCAGAGAAAGGTAAGAATTGCCTTTAATGTATGAGAAGACAGACAGGAGGCTAGCCATATGGTTTACTTCAGCATTGAAGACACCAATTTACTCTAACTCCCCTGGGAATAATATGCCACGAGTCACACAGTACAGCTTATTATTCCTTCCTTAATTTCTTCCAGTTTGTAGAAGACTGCCACCTCTGCTCCAGGCAGAGATTAATTAAGGGGCCTCAGGTAAGTCTGCAGACAGCCCTCCTCTTCCTTCTCCCATTCATTCCACCCAGTGAGGTGCATGCTTTGTGTGTCAAAAGATATAATGAATCATTATATCAGTCTGCACAGCCCTTCCCTAAGAAGAGAGGCATGCCCCATTCTGTTCCTCATCTTTGATTCCAGCTAAGAACATCACAGCCTTCACCAGCTTCTTCCTAATCCCTGCAGGACTGCATTCATCATAACATTTTTTCACCTTTTCCCACCCTTTAGGAGGACGACTCCCCTATCTCTACTTCCATCTGTGAATGACCAGAAAAAGTATATGTGTGAAACAAAGTCATCACCTTGTAAACTGCAACTGGAAACAACCTACCTCGCAGAGGTTCCAGCCCTACTCTCAGAAGGGTGGAAAAATCCACCCTCCCCCTTTGGTGACAAAATAAAAACCTAGTCCTGTCCTTCAAAGGTCAACCAGCGTGATGGATTTAGCAGGCTCTAAAACCCAGCCCCATGCAAAAGGGTCAAAAAAAAAAAAAAAAAAAAAACCTGCACATATGCGAGCCACAATCTGGTTATTTTAGGGCTGTATAACCTCATCCAGTTGTCTGGGTGCCAATTGCTTAGTTAAGCCACACTGGCCAATACAATCGCTCGTGTGGTCTTCAGCTTTCCTCACCTGATAACTTCCCGTTTTCATTCCTCACACAGAGCAAAATTAAAAATTATGTGTTTTGTTGTTTTTTCATTTGTTTCTGGTGGGCCTCCTGTTCTGAGTTCATCAGATCATCAGGTTGAATCAAGAGCCTAGGCAGACTTCTCAGTGCATCGTGGATTTTGTCTCCTCCCATGCAGCCTGACATTGCAGTCCACGTGGAGGGCTACATAACACGACACAGAACATTTTGCTGGAATTAGCACACCTGCTGGGCATTAGCTGTACAGAGCAAATTCAACAGTATTACATGGGTATAAGGCAGGACAGACTTTGGCCTAAGAATTTTACGACGGTTTTGCATACGAAACGTTGTATTATGTTTTTCAGCTTCCAAAACCCAGTCCGAACTCTGATGTGTTAATGCGACACAGAGGTTGGGAGAACAATAGGGGCTAGTTGGCTGCACCCTCATCTGGCCAGCCAATTCCATTTCCCCTCTTGTGGATATTACTGGTTTTATAAGGTGATGTATCACGATGAGAGTGTCAGCTGCATCATTCTACAGCTGTGCTAAATCCTTCTTCACACAATGATGTCCATTATGGTGTCCTGATACCAGTAGGCTGAGTTATGAGCTGGACATGGAGCGTTGTGGAGTGCTGAAGTGGTCTGGCAGCCAGCCAGGGACATGCTACAGTGGTGTGTTCTTGGTGGAGTATAGCAAATGATAGCCCCTTGCTGGAAATTGCAGTTCTCTCCCGCTGTGCGGAGTTATGATAGGGTGTGATGTGTTGGCAAGTGGTGGCTATGATTTTATGGTAAAATTGAACTGCAGCGCGAAGCAGGATGAAATTGCTTAACAGCTTTAGTTTGTCAGAATTTGACTTAAGCTATTTTTTCTAGTAATGAACTAGGTCGGAGTGCTGTGGTTCAGTACTCCAGGAATGTGGCCATTTACTTCTTCAGCTATGAGCCGAGAGGTGCCTTGGTATTTTTAGTTTACTTTCGCTTGTGTTTTGTTTGAAGAAATAGCATGAATTTGGAGCAGATGTTCCTGTGGGACTGTCTCGTGTATGGTACTTTAGTTCAGGAGAAAGAATATTAGGGTTCACACAATTTCTATCTGTAGGTGTCTTCTGTGGGCTTTCAGCATTTAATACTGACTCCTCACTGGGTTATTGCTGTATGTATGGCCACATCCTAATGAAGTAGTTAGGCTTCACTGACTGATTCATAGAAATGCATTTACTCCCACTGGAATGCAGCTGGCAATTCCTTTGATGAATTCCTTTACGGGGCAAAAAATTCTCACGTGAATCCTGAGAGCTGTGAAGGAACAAGACCTTCAGACGTGATGGTCCAGATTCTCTCTCCCTATTCCTTATTTTAATAATTTGCAATTAAAGAAAAAAAATCCTGTCTATATGGAAGAAATCTTTTCCTGAATTTAGGTGAACTTTAAGAAGATGATGTTTGTTTTTTTTCTGGTTTTAGTTGGAGTTTTCTTGTTTGTTTTTGTTTGTTTGTTTTATTAAAAAGGATTTGGAGAAAACTACTGTGATAGTCAATTATTTTACATTTTAAAGAAGAATCCCTTTAACCATGGAACCTGCCTGTACCCTATAATGCAGAAGGGGACAAGCAACTAAAATTGAAACAGCAAGTCTTCCAAGTAGGAGAGATTATTTAGTTCTTCATTGATCAAAGCCAACATTGTGTCATTCAATATGTGCATTGTGGAGTGGAAGTGTCTAATATTCACAATAACAAGTGGTCACTGAGTTCTCCACCATTTATCTCTTCAGTCTAGCCCACAATAAGCATATTTAACTAGTCTTGCCTGAAGGTGGCAAAAGCATGGCCCATGATAGTAAGGTCCATATCTGAAAAGACATGAAAAGAACATGGTCTTCCATGAGAAGAAGTTTAGGCTTTATCTTTTCTGTTTGGGAAAGTTTCTGTCAGATTTTCTTAAAACATCTGAAAATGAAGGAAACTGGAATTATTTTTTTTTATTGCCCAAATGTCTGGTGAATGTTCTAGATTCAGAAGACTGCCAAAATACCCACATGCCACCATTATCTCCTCACGGTTTATTTCCTTCAGACATGAAAAGGCAATTTGCTTTCATCAGGGTCCTGATTGATGTCAGTAGAATACTTAATATAAGAGAAAGATGTAAAACTGGGCCTCATCAAGATGCTACTCATATTTCAGCTGTTGTCTCCTCACCAAATCTTAGCAATCTAATATATCCTTAGATTTAAAAGAGGTGACAGCAGCTTGAATCTTAAGCATCCTGTGAGAACATTTAGTGTGAAGAAATTGCCCAAGACTAATTTCATTCAGGCTGAGGAGAAAGAATGAAGGGAACAGTATGAAAACCTTGTCCACTCTCACATGCATGCCTACACCAATTTTAGGACCCAGACTACCAAAAGTACCTAGTGGTTCCATAACGGCATGAACAGTAATGTTTAGTTGACATCAAGAAATCATCTATCAATGAGTAAATGTATTGTTAACGTACTTTAGCTGGAAGACAATAATCATGTTTAGAGAGTTCAGGTACATTTCTGTCTGTCCTACCCTTTTCTGTCCTAACATTTTCATAACCTTGAACAGATATCAAAGATAAATGGTTAAAAGTCAGCAAGAATGATGCCATAAGAAAATAAAAAAATGCTGTTTTTTACAGCAGTTATCTTCCAGACCTCATCACAGAAGACCTTGACCTCACAAAATAAAAATTATCTATGGTATCCAAAACTTACGTGTACATCACTTGTTTAAACTGTTATTTTACCAATAGCTGTTACTTATTTTTCTGGGTAGTAGACTGTATTCAAGAGGACGAAATTTAAACCTACTTTTTAACCTTATTCCCATTAAGGATCATGTTTGTTGTTAAAAAATTTGGATTTTTATTTATCTTGCTGACCAAGATACGTATTTTTAATTTTCTTCCATTTATGTGTGTTGATTTCTATTTTTATGACTCTACTGAATATTGTGATGTGCTAACATGTTGTCCTCTGTGTTACAGTCTCATTTAATAATATTTTAATATCAAATATTACAGGAACCACCTTCTATGTTGTGGTTTCTGTGCATTTTTTGTTGTAGTTACCTGCTCTGAATTTAGTTGCTAAATTTTAGACTTTAATAATTATATATGTATACACTTAAATTTTAGTAATTTCTTTTAATTCTATACCTTGCAAGACAGTTAAGAACCCAAAACATCATGAGTCCTGCAGCTGAAAGTACTACAATGGTATCATTAATAAGCTCATTGAAAATATTGGGCCTGTATTCTGAACATGACACTATGGTCCAAACAGGAATGAAATTGGACTTATATCTCTCCTTTTGGCAATTACACCACAGTGCAGCTTTTGCTTCTTGAAAGTTCGCTTGTTAGGACAAAAAAGAATTCTGCAGAAGACCTTGAATTTTCCATGGCTTTGGGGAATTCATCCTACTACCATAGCATGGAATATAAGTACAGCACCATTCCAACTACAATTTCTGGCTTTGAATGACTGCTAAACAAAAATTTTAGCTCCTGAATTGATGTCTATCCTCTTCAAATGCTTATTTTATTAACTAAAACTCAAACAGCATGACAAAATGACAGGACAAAGCTTTGCTATCAGTCATGTTTAAAAAAAATTAAAATTTCAGTATAAGATATCTAATAAGAGGAACATTAATTTTTTTGTAAAAGATGGTTCCTCATATTAGAGAAAAAAAAAACAAATATGGAGTTGATACATACTGTGGAGCAGATTCACGAAGAATATAGATCATAAAAAGCATATTTATGAAAATTATGCTATGTAGAATTCAGCTAATGATCTATTACAACAGTGTTACATATTGGTTAAAAAATACTTTTCTTAATGTATCCCACCTAGCCTTGCAATACTCTTCCCATCTTTCAAACAGTCATAATCCCAGAGAGTTTTTCAGGGCAACTATTATTCTTACATAATGTATAAATAATTATATACATATATATATAAAATACACTCTTATATAAAAATAGATTAGCTAAATTACTGGGTTATTAAGCAGAAACTGTAAGACATGAGCAGTTATTAAGCACGAATGTATATTTATGGTTATCAGAATAGACAATAGTATCAGATTTACAGTAAAAAGACATGAAAAGTAACACGAGACAATTTTTAAAATATACATTACTATTATTTCCTGGTAGCAGGGTTGAGGTTTTTTTTCCATTTATTTTAAATGAAAACATGCAATTTTAAATCAAATTCTCCACAGCTTCTGTCTTACGATAATTGCACTCAATGGGGTCTTCTGAGTTTACTGTATTGGAAGAAGTATCATGTTATATATTGTTGCTTGACTAAAAGAGTAAACTAAAAGCTCTAATAACTTTTGTTGTTGGCAGAGAACCAGCAAAATATAATATGCGTGGCTTATGGATTAGCTGGTATTTAATATAAAAATACACAGGCATCATAAACAACCCCTTCTTCATTTTAATTGGCTTTATTTGAAATTGTGTGCACAATTTCTATTAAAATACATAGCACAGGATGAAACTGAAAGTGGCCACAAAAATAAATGCAGTTTAATTCATGCATCGCATCATATCGCCTCATTCATAGATCAGTCAGCCAATTTTGATCAAAGCATTGGCTTGCTAATGGCTAGGATTTTTCTGGATAGGAACCCATTACAGCAACACTGTCTTTTTGAGTTTATACATTTTGACTACGCAAAGCTAGGAACAATAAAGTCATTTGTCTAAATGCTCAATGAATTTTAAAAACATTTGTGATATTAGTCCATTAAACTAAAGGTTTCCAGTATTTTTTTTTTTTCTGCATAAAGGTTGAGAAGTTTATCTAGAAAAAACTCTTTATTTTAACTTTTTGTTTCTCCTGGAACAAAAGGAGAATGATAGCCTCAACATCAGGTTTAGTGCAAAGGGAAAGAAACAGAGTTTGAGACTAGTAGATTATCATAGTGTATATTCAGAGAAAGGAAATTGCCTTAGGAAGGGTTTGAAATACAATAAATCAGTTTCAAGAATAAACCAGAACCATTTATTGTTATGCCACAAGGCCTCTTAAGGATATACTGATGTATTTCTACTATCTACATACAAAAAATATAAACTGAAATGATGACTATAATAGCAGAGAAAAACTTTTATGTTGAATATTCAAATAGATGGCTTTAACCTGGAAGCTGCCAATATCTACTTCCAGTCATCCTGTGGAAACCTAACTGTGACAGATGGCATCGAGCCTGCCTGACATGAATTTTACCTGCTGTATATTCACTGATGATTTAAATCACTGATACCTATCTGTGTGTGCTTCCACATACATATCTTAGCCTATCTTTCGTTATCTTGAGTTATGCTGCATATAAAAAGGCTACTCTTCTGGCATGTTAATGATGGTATAGTACAAATCTTTCATACTAGGACATTTTATTTCTTGCTTTTTTCTTTTAATTTCTAGGCTGGATCTGTGACCTGTTCTCTTTGGACATCTCAGTTCTTCTGGATGAACATGTCTTATCCCTCTGGACCCTCTCAGAAGAAGCCCTGGCACAGCTACGGCATTCAAACCATTTCCTTTCGACTATTCCATTTTTCCATTTTCTCATTTTCTCTATGGAATTCAAATTCCTTTTCTTTCGTTTTTGGATAGAGTATTTTTGTTTGTTTCTCACTTGATATTCTGCTACGCCAGCTAAATCCTTCCCTTCTCCATCTACACATTCTCCTACTCCTTAACATGTTGTCGGTGTTCAGCATTCCTCCCTCACCTCACACACGCGGAGGTGCTATCTCTTATTCACCTCCTTTGGTGGCAACAGTCATGGAAGTGCTAGAGCAGGAAGGATGCCAGCATTTTAACTACTGTGTTGTCTAAACCTGAGCAGATGGTCTTCTAATCTCCTAGGCAGAAGAGTCTTGAATGTGTGATAGATAAATTCTTTGGGGTGAATTTGCGGGAAAATGGAGGGCTCTGAAATACATGGCGCACTCAGGTCAATGTTTTGAGGGCAAGCTGAGAGGTACTTTGACTTTTCTTCCTCCCTCTATTTAGAGTTTCATCCTAAAATTTAGCCATGACAAAGGTGAGGCTTTGGTGATTTTAATTTCACGTAAGCCTGGTTATTGTACAGCTAGGGGTGAATAGCACTTCATCCTTTCTACTTAAAAACATAGAAGCTTTCCTCACTAAATAGTGTCAGTCTCCCAATGTCACTGGTGTGTAAGCTCTCTCCTAGGGGTCCTCTCAGAGCTGTCTGCGATTCAAGGACTGCTTTCAATATAACATGGTTGTGTAATCTTGGCTCAAACTTCCGAGAAAAATGCCAAGTTGTGAGAAAGAGCTGTGAAAAACTACTAAGCTAGAAAAGAAGGGTAAAATGACAGGCAGAGGTAAGATTGTTGAGACAGGGATAGTTGGCATCTCAGTGACTCCAGGAGAAAAACACTGACATGAGAAGGTATAAAGATGGCACATCAGCATCACCGAGGATTAGCGGCGGAGGCTGACCCTGTCACACCTGCCATCAAGCTGTCTGGCCAGCACAGACTTGCTGCATGCTTCACTGGGGGTTGTAAGCATATTAATACTTATTCGCCTTCCTTGTTTGCCCAGTTTCTCTGTTGTGATAATAGCCAAAAATAACTGTTTTATAGTCTTCGGATGTGTACGTCCTTCTAAAAGTTGTCCAAACAAAGTGACAGAGAGAAGGCAGGTTACAGACATCAGCCGAGCAGAGGCATCAGCCTCGTCAAGGCAAAATGTCAGGTGGGTAACCAGGGAGATTTACATAATAGCTACTGAGTGGGAAGCCTCTCCCTAGATATCAACATCGCTGAGAAAAATTTGGGCCATATAAATTCTTAATATATGTAAATGGAGAGCTGAGCACTTCATCATCATTCTTCTCTCAGTGATCATTAGATCACTACGCCACTAGTACAGAAACCAGAACTTTGTGCTAAGGAAGCAAAGAAAAAAACCTTAATTTACTGCATCAATTCCATTAGTTGGCTGATAGGGACCCACCTTGCCCCAATCTATCAAAAAATACTGATGCAACACAGAAAGGGAAATACATTTTCCCCTTGCAGTCATATTGTACCTTAATTACAAGAAGCTGGATGTAGAAGTTTCTAGGCAGAAGTTTTTCCCTTTGGTATTTGATGTGACATCTGTTAGTAGCAAGGATAGAACTCTCTTTCTTTCAAATTTAAAAAGTCAGAAGATCACATGGATCTATGAACTACTAAGTATTTTATCAATGCTTGTTCAAGTATATTGAAAATAATTAAGGTTTGTGCAAGTCAGTATTGCACAATGACTGGGATAGATTTCAGTAGGATCCATCTGCTTTAGCATTTTATAGTAGTTCCTGCCCTTACATTCCCAAACAGTTCTGAAATAATTAAACTGGGATTAAATCTCATTATAACTTTGACTCTTTTTTCTCTCATTAAGAGATGCTCTTTTTTGGGGTAGCCAGATGTGACAAAACCTTTTGCATTTTAGAAGACAAATGTACCCAAAAGAACATCTGTGACTGAAAAATGAAAACAAACAGGAAACAAATGCATGTGCCCTCTTTGAATCACAAGTCAGTATCTACAAAACCATGAAAGAAACCAATTAAGACTGAATGCAACTTTTATTCCTTGTATTACACAGTATTTCCCATGAGGTTGTTTCCTGAGATGTAAAATGTTACTATGAAAACATACTGCATACTCTAGTTCCTTTTTCTATTTGAAATATGTCATGATCTGCCTCTGGAAAGAGGATATATCCATAAAATGACAAGTAATTTTTGTAACTGTCTGTTGGAATTTAGATGATTTTAAGTTGTTCTCTGCAGTTGTGACTTAGGTTTGTCCAGATGCTCTGGATATTTTTTAACTGATTGTATCACAGTACAGATTTAAAATAAGAAATTTATATGGCTACATGTATAAATACATGTTTCTAGTACAATGATAATAGGGAGTTTTCTAACAATCTAATGTTTTCTAACAAGATTTGAGGCTACTTTTCTTTACCTTTTTGTTTTAATGCCTTTGGCATCTCTCAGATATAAGAAAAAAAATTCCTGAGTTCTGTCTGTGTTTGTTTATATGCAGATGTGCTTTTTCATCAAGTATTGAGATTGCCATAGCATATGAAAGCAATTCAAGTAATACTGTAAGTCTGTTCTTACTGCTTGTTATTTCAAATACATTAAAACACTCAATTCCCCATTCAGTGCAGCTTGACCTACAAAACTAACAACTTACTATTGCCAAAGTATCCAAAGAAGCCAAGCCAAATGGGATTCTTCAGGAGAAACACTTCTGAAATGTAGAATTCCAATAATGCACAGTAAACAGGATTTAAGATGGAAACGAGAAATGCATCACACCTTTGTCTATTCAAACTGAAACTTATCACTGAAATATAGAAACAATTAAGAAATGTTAATATTTGAAACCACACTTATATATTACAATATGAGTAGTTACTATATTTCTAAAAGCTACAGTCAGTGAAGATATTGACAATATTTTCATCCACAGAGAAAACTGTGAAAACTTTCAATGTAACTGCCAAAATACAGGACAACAGTTTTCATGCTGCATGTTTGTTTTGCAATAAAATGTAATGATTGTTATTGGAAAGACAAGAGGGAAGGAAGAGGGAAAGAAGAGGGAGAGGTTGCTTGAGGTCTTTTTATAAGCAGTGTTGAATAAAGAGGGGAACTCAAGCAGTTCCTCAGCACGTAAGGGGGAGAGCAGAGATGTGGAAGGATGGTAACATGGATGCAGTGGCTGATTGCTCGAACACTGAATCGAGATGAACAGCTCGAGAAGAATCTGGGACAGGGGCATGCAGGAGGAGCAGGGGTTGTAGGGCCTTTACCATAAGGGAACAGGTACAGTGAGATCCATACTGAGGCAGGATTCTTCTTTCTGTATTTGTTACAGAAACTAGAAATCCTAATGCTACCATGTCCATGCTCATGAATATCTTCAAAGTCTTCTGAATAAATCATAGGTGTGTCAGTCTGATTCCACATCATAGGATTTTTTAAACTATACTTTATTTTTTAAACTTGAGAAATCTGAGACAAAAGAAACTCAAGCTGCCTTACAAGAACGCTATTCTCTTTGGAAAGTCAAATACACGAGGCTTATGCAACAACATAATTAAGACTGCACTTACTTTCTTAGCTCAGATTCTGTGTTTATTTGTATGATTTGTTTTGTTTTCCATCACCAGGATATTGCAGATCCTCATAGTCTTTCAGATTTTTATCTTCACAGCATCCTTGTGAATCTCTACTCAGCACTGACAAGGCCACACCTGCAGTGCTGTGTCCACTTCTGGGCTCCCCAGTACAAGAGATGTGGAGCTGCTGAAGAAAGTTCTCTAAAGGGCCACTAAGACGATTAAGGGACTGGAGCACCTCCCATATGAGGAAAGGCTGAGACAGCTGGGGCTGTTCAGCCTGGAGAAGAGAAGGATCAGGCAGGATCTCATCTGTGTATATGAATATCTGCAGAAAGGAAGTAAAGAAGATGGAGCCGGGCTCTTTTCCATGGTGCCCAGTGATAGGAGAAGAGGCAATGGGCACAAACTGAAACACAGGAATCTCCCTTTGAACATCAGGAAACACTTTTGATCTGTAAGGGTGACCAAGCAGTAGCAGAGCTTGCGCAAAGAGAGTGTGGAGTCTTTATCCTTGGAGAAATTAAAAAGCCATCTGGACATGGTCCTGGGCAACTGGCCTTGTTTGAGTAAGTGGCTTGGACCAGGTGACCTCCAGAGGTCCCTTCCAACCTCAACCGTTCTGTGACTGTGTGAGAGTAGTACCTCCTAGTTTTTCTCATTTCTTCATTTAGAAATCTGAGGTAGTAAGGATGGGATCCAGGCCACTTAAATTCACCAGGTATCTTCCAGTTTGACCTGGAACTTTGCTCAGTAACTACAGGTTACCTATATTTGACCCTCTTCCATTCATGCAAGGAGGCTGAAATTAGAGTAAAAAGAACTTTTGCCACTTTAATATTAATATAATATGCATTGTATTCCCAGTTTATAAGACTTATATAAAATCATGTTTTGTTTTGTTTTGATTTTTTTATTTCTCGTGCCATCACCTTCTCCATTTGGCCTCTGAATTCCCTCAATCCCCCCTTGCCGTTCCCCAGAGCCTCCCCAGCCCCTTGCTGCCACTTGCCACCTGGCAGGCAGGAGATGCAGGTAAGCCCTGGGGCTCTGTTTCTCTGCTGTTGACAGCAACCCTGTGTGCTAATTCTGTCACGCATGCCATAGGCTCACTATCACTGCTTATTATAAAGTGTAGATGTGCATGTAGACTTGTAATTTGAACCCCCATAACCTAAAGGTTTGGATAAAGGTGGACTGATTTTTGGATACGCTGGATGTCAGCAGCTCTCATTGACATCAGTGCTGTTTGTTTAAAAGTGTGCATGAGACACTTTTAATGCCAAACACTTGAGGAAACATTAAAAAAGAAGATGAGTGGCCTTGAAAAACACAGCAAAATGACTGAAAGGAATGAAAATGTTACCAACTGATTTTGAATTTGTTTTCTGAAATAAAAGGTGGTGAAGTAGAACAGTGAGTGCTAAAAACCTTAAATATCACATCTATGTCACCTATAAAAAAAATGTATTTTACATGTGTTTCCATCCATCTACCTTTAGCGCAGTCAGCCATCTCCAGTATTTGATACTTGCTATTTACAATTTTATGCCTTGATTAAAATGCATATGTTCATCCAGGTACAGTATTTTGATATAATCTCTGTCACAGTAATAAAGATCTTGTACTATGACTTACTCCAGTTGCTTGTCACCTTTTCCAAGTAGCAGGTATTTAGGGCTGACTAGCTCGAAATTGCTTGTTGGAGCACCACTAAGCATGGAGCCCACAGTCTTAATTTAGGTCCCCAAGTCAGATGCCAGAAGTTAGATGGTGTGAATCCCCCCTTGGAGAACAAGCCATATAAAGGAACAGCAGCTATGTAGAGAACGCAGCGCAGCCCAATATAAATCTCCGGTACAAAAATGCTGTAAGTCTATATTTGGCAAGCGAAAGCCTGCTCCTGAGAGATGCTCACGCCTTTTAACTCCAGTGAGAACTTCAAGAGAAGCTCTGCACCTCCCAACTTTGGGCTTTAAATCATCAAGCATTTCCATCCACTGCCGTGCTCTACCTTACCTGATCTCAAGTGGGGTTATTACAAGAACAGGGATTGCACATCATTTCCCTCTACAGGACTTTGAATTATTTAATCAATGTGCTTTATTCCACAAGCTGTGGTAACCATGCTTGTGAGGGTTTAAATCAAAAGACTGGGTTGTTGCATGAGCAATCCTTAGAGGAACAAAGCTCCCTGCTGTATTCTCTGTGGCAACAGTCAGGAAAATGCCATGCACCATTTAGACCCATGGCACTAATGATGGTTCCTAGTCTGATGTATTTTTCTAATATTCTCCCAAGTTTCATCACGATGTCATGTTGATCATGCTGCTGTTAGTAAATTTTGGACCGACTCACTTCCTGCTGGCAGGTACGGTAAGAGACGATAGTCCCACAGCTGATACCAGGCATCAGTCATTAAAACTGCCCGGAAGCTAACCACAAATGGGGTTTACTGGTCAGCCAAAAATTCCCAGAATTTTTAGCTTCTACATCCCTGCTGTGCCTCTTGCCATTATTAGTAATGTTATAATGGCTACTTCAATTATGACATGAAACAACATTTTTTAAAGTAAAACAGTGGTAAAAAAGGATGTAAACTTTTTTTTTCCATTTTAACAGTATCATTACAGTCTCTCTCTTTCACCACCAACATTGCAGAGACCATTTTCAATTTTCAAATCTGAAGCCCATACCACCATTCATAAAACAGTTGAGACAGTATTTAGATAGTGAAAGTAATATATTTTTAGCTTTTTTTACATTTTTAATTCCACTATATAATTTACTCCACTTATAATGCTTTCCTTTAAAGCTGAAACATTTACCCTAAGATAAAATTATTGCTTTCTGATGTATAAAGAGTATTTCAATTGCTTAACAAACAAACCTTACTATGTCTTTCAACATTCATTTTCAAAACGAGATATGCAGTTTAAAGGGGAGACACAGCAATCACAGAAGAACTTGTGATGCTATTATAAAGCCAATTTATTCAAATATTAGTCCTAGAATTTCAGGACAGGACCCTATTATTTGGGTTCACTTGAGATTATCAATTTATAAGTGGGTTTCAATTCAATATTTAGGGACTGTTGCCAAAGGACCTCTTTCGCTAAATCAGAGGCCATATATAAAACCATTTGGTTTGGAACATTTATCTAGAGAGAGTGTAACCTTCTGAATTGGCCTGATTCCTCTTGGAAGAGAAAATAATAAATGCAGTAAGGAACAGATCCATAAATGGTGCATGTATTTTTGGACTGAGTTAAGAAACAAGTGGCTTGTGATTCTAGCTAACCAGAAGGAAAGCAAGCAAATAACCAGACCTGTGAAGAGGATGAGCCATAGTTTCCTTGTTGTGCTGGCCAGGCCCATAGGACTTTCTGTCAGCAGAAGCAGTTCACATCAGCATCACACACCCTGCTATTTAGTCCCATTTTTGTCACCGCCTCCCTCCACGATAGCAAGAAAATTACTTAATTTCTCTCACACTTGGTATCCCCTTTTGTAAAATGACATGACAGTAATACCTATCTCTAATGTCAGGAGAATATTTTTGTAAAGTATTCTGAGATCCATTTATATAAAGTTCTAAAAATGTTTTATTGTGTATCAATACACAGAGAGGAAGAGTTTCAAACATCCTAGTTGCAGAGTCTGATAAAAGTTTAACCTAAGATAAATATGGTATCTGGTTTCCATGTTGTACATCACTGATGTTTTATAAAAATGCCTTTTGAATACTTCCAGCAAAGTGGCACTCTCTGGGCCATGTTAATCTGTCACCATTCACCCTGAGAAGAGAATCTCCATTCTGTGTCCTTCATTTCTCAGAATAAAATGATTTTTAGAAATTAAATTAGATCTTTTTTTGCTTTTTCTTGTTTTCATATTGGAAACAGAAAATAAAATGTTAAAGGTATACAAGGATTTCTCAAAACATTATGAGATTTCATCATCAAGGAATTAAACCACATGGAATATATTTTTCTTTCCTTAGTGATGTCCAACAACATGAACAGTTCATTCCTACCTAGCCTTCAGTATCACCTTCTAGGCTTTTTAGATATTAGTATTAGAATTTGATTTCTGTAATGGTATCTTGGCCAAGATGTAGGTTTTCATAAGTTCCTAGATCATAAACCCAAAAGGACCTCAGCAATCATTACCACTTACATAATACAGATTGCAGGGCTTCCCTGAGGATAGTTCTTGTCCAAACAGCATGTCTTTCAGAACAAATGATTACTTTTAATTTTAAAATTTGCTAAAAATGTAGATTAAGGTTTTTCTAGCTTCAAATCTAGCCAGTGAAAAAAATAAATTTCTGTCTATTAGACTACAGAGCCTATGCTTGCTACTCGCAACATCGGTACATGCCATGGACAATCTTACTTTTTATTTTATAAACTGAATACGTAGAGTTTATCCAGTCTTTAATGTATATTTTGCTTTTCACTTGTTTAAACACTTTATGAAGTTCCTCTGTACTCTTTCTGTATTAATATTCTTCATGTAATCATCAAACGGGCACGGGATCACTGGGGAACTCTACAGACTGAAACAATGGCAGGACTTTACCTATTGCTTGATATAGGTCTGTGCATCCGAGGACCTTATTTGGATTTTGCTACTGTGTTTTCTATAAGAGTTACTATTTATTTCACTGTTTATCAGTACCCTAAGTTCTGTGTCAACTGAAAACTTTGTTTTATATTTTTTTCACTATATCTTAATTAAAATAAGATGAGACTAACCTCTTCAGAACAGCAGAAGTTTCCTTCTACACGTTCATTTGAGATGTGTCATCTAGCTAGTACTTAACCCTCTTGATTTTATGGTAAATTTTTATTCCCATGTTTTTCAATTCAAAATAATTAACAATGCTAAATCATTGTCTTAGACTATTTTAAATATGATATATGAACAAAATTTATCAAGAGAAATTGTCTTCTTATTAAAATGAAACAGTGTTTGTGGGGAATAATTTTCCCTTTATCTTTCTGATTGTCTTTCATATCTTTGTTTAATACTTTATTAATTCAGGACCGTATCACTGTTGCATTGCTTTTCCTGCAGGTTTATATTTCTCAGGTTGATTTATTTACTCTTCTTAGATAATGATATAATAGTTATTATTTTCCGTTCTTATGGAACATCTCTATTTGTTCCAAGAAAAAAAAAAATCACTACTAATAATCCAGAGAGCTCCTTGATTTCAAGGCTTTTAGGTGCAAGTATCTACAGAGTAGCTTGAAATTGTTTAACTTCAGTGGCTGCTGTTTAACCTCTAGTTACAATTGAAACCGAAAACATTTTTCCTCATCCTGTGATGTAAATATAGCATTTAGCTTTTTCCAGGAACAGAAATATTTATTGAACGTTTTTTCTTTTTGAGGATTATTACTATATTCAACTATTTCCATTCTGAGTAATGTATATACTGAAATTATATCTGTATCATGATGAAACTACGGTCCTGAGTTCTTTATGTTAATTGATGAAGCTACACAAACCAGTTTCAGATATTTTGAGTCAAACCCCGTGAAGCTTTGTGCATCTTTGTAAAAATGAATATTCTCTGTGACAGGTAATCCTAATTGATAATCAATATTTCAGCAATCCATATTGCTGAGAAATTAAGAACTATTAAACAAATATTTGTTTACACATGCACATGCATGCACACAACACACACATACAGTCACTTTCCTTTTATACCTGTGACTGACAGAAACTGAGCTCTTGCCTAAAAATATCTTTCAAAGACTTCAAAGAGCTTAGAATTTTTTACAAGTACAGAGATGTCCCCATTTTCCCTCCATATGCTGGGGTGATGTGAATCATTAAAGTTCAGTTCATGGGTGTATAGCACCTAGTGCAAATTTTCACAGATGTTGTTTTGATTTGATAGTAATTTTGCATTTGCAATGGACACATGTAAAAGATTACATGAAGTGCAGGGCTCTAGAGACTCAATACATCAGAACATGAAAAACAAATGACTCTAATCAGGATACATAGGAAACACTAACATATTTATAATGTCAAAGAAACTCCTGAAATTAACTTGGAAATAAGAACAAAATAAGAAAGAGACAACATTCAAATGACTTGGGGAAATACAATATCATACAAATTGTGAGGAAACTAGCATAGATAACAATAGCTAGAAGCCAGCGTGGTTTCGGATGCACCTGTGCAAATAGCTTTTTCAGGGTGCTAAATATAGGAGATACATTCATGCTTGATATAATAAAAGATCAGGCCTTTTACTTCAAAGAATCTAAGGGGTATAAATAGGAAGACAGAAAAAAAAGAAGCGTATATGTATGTGTGTGCATGTGATTTCAGTTTATAAAGATGCAAGTCCTGACACACAAAGGGATAAACTACTGAGTCTGCGACGCTAAGACGCAGGAGCTCTGGCAACATGTGTTTAATGCTGGATACCATGTATTTCTGTTTTCTTTATTGGCATGGTTGTACCTACATAATCTGTGCGTTGTCTAGATGAACAGATAGCCTACCCTTAGGGCAGATATGATTTCCAAGTTTTATTCTTTTGTATTGATTTGGTAGAATCCTCTCTCTTTAATTAGCAAATAATTACCGGAAAATTCTTAAAAAGCCATTTATCTTGATGAAAATAAAATCAAACTTCTACATCTGAGCTATCTTGTAGTTTTGTGAAAAGCATTGCTAGACAGTTTGATACCATACTAATCTGTGGCCAGTGATGTGATCAGCACAGGACGTTAAAGAAAACCTGAAGCCCAAGCCCTCACCCTACACCCTGCGACTTTTTGGCTCAAGTCTGCTTGTCATGGTGTGTTTACTCCTAAGCAGGAATTCAGTATAGTGCATAGTCAGATATACATGATCTTTATAAACTGGAAAAAATACGTTCAATGTCCAAAATGCTTTATTTCCTTGCATCACCTTAAAGAACATACAAGATGCAACCAAAAGACATGATATTCTTCAGAAAAATCGTCAGGAAGACGCTCCCCCAAAAGAGGCCTTTGCAGCACTGCAGCGATCCCGTCTAGGTGACCGAAAGCAGCTAGCCACGGATCGGACTAGGGCAGCACGGGAACACGCATTCACAGTTCCTGAGCAGCGGATGGCCTTTGGCTGCCCCCATGATCCCGAAGCTGCAGTTCAATTTTCCATTTCAGCTTCACCCAGTGAACGAGGTCAGCCTATACTGTCTGCAACAGTTTGGTATCTTAGATGCAGGGCCATTTCGGGGGGTGCATAGGGTTCCCTTACATAATCCCTCCCTTCTCTTTGCTGGGGCTTTCTTTAGTCTCTTTATTATCCTACTGTTAATTCCTTTTTACGTCATGTATTTTCAAAAGCTATAATAAAAAAGCATGATTTCAGGAAAAATTTAGTGACAGCTTTAATGACGTGATATAGCACCTTTCCAGTTTATTTTTAAAGCTTAAATTCCTCACTGTTGCTGCAACAGGTTGGTGTAAATGAAAGTTAAAATGTTGACTGATGAGGTTGCTATACATCACTTCTGCGTGATGTAAAATCATTGTGGCTGTTTTCTCAAGGGCTGTTCTTTTATGAGACTGAATTACACCATTGCTTCCCAGAGAGCATTTCTCCGCACTCTCAGGTGGCACACAGGGTGAGAAAGAGATGAATGCCAGCAGCCAACGGGAGATGCTGCTTCTTAGCATTGCTCTGTGAAGACATGCTCCTAAGGGCATGTTTAATATTGAGCATCAGTGGCCCCACTAAAATCTGGAAGACTAGTCACAGGATTAGTGTTCTTTTAGAATGCAATTGTGTGTTTGGGACATTTGGGGGACAACGGCATTTACAAGCAGGTTTTTTCCCCCTTTCTTCTCTCAGCCTCTTTCACAAGCTCATAAGGTACTAAACCAGTAGCCTCAACTCGGTCACCTGCCCTTCAAGCAAGGACAGCAGTTCCCATCCTGCTCCCCTCCTGTAGATATCCCTCATCTTGCCGTACACCACCATGGGCTTTTAGAGGGAATCCCTGTGCCCACCCCAGAATCACTACAATAATGCCACTAAGAAGGACAAAGACAACTTTGTACATCAGACTGATGTTTCTGATCATGTAAAACCTTTTTCTTCCAGAACTCAGGATGACTGGTGAAACAGAAACAAATACTGTCACTGGCATTGTAGCACTGTATTTCTTAACAGCATCGAAAGTAATACTTAAAAGTAAAGGAAATACGTTGTAGAAGTGACTGAAGTGCATTTAGTAAGGGTTTGATTGCACCCACAAGGTGCTTCTTTTCTTGGGGTAGTATAGAGCTCTGTCCTTAGAAAAGAAAAAGGGTCATAGCAAAAGGTTTCAGATAGAAGAGCTCATGGGCTTTTATACCTTCACCTACAATTCATTTTTTTGTCTGCCACTGCTACATGGTGTGCAATGAAGATGGCAAAACCATAGCTCCCCTTCATAGACCAGCAGATCTTCAGAGGGAAGGGGAGGAGAGGGCAGCAAAGAGAAAATAAGGTCTGTGTGCAGAGCCAACTTTTTGGCAGATGGAACAGGGAAAGGCAGGGATAGAAAGAAAGGTTGTTTGCATATGCCAGCTGTGCCTTTAGAGCTCCAGAATAGCATATGATCTAATTGCAAACTGCCCTGCATGGCTAAACAGCACTGACAGACAAAGAAACTATTTGGCGATGTCGTATTTACATAAAAATCAAATTAAAGCTGTTTAAAATCGGCATAATACTGAAATGACCTACTAGAGCTCAAACACGCAGGTATCTCTGCTGTCTTAATCAATACACGAGAGACACCAAGGTCATGCTTCAGAAGCAGCATACAAATTAGAGCCTGTTTCCTGTCAGGAAAATCACATAAAGCTGAAGAACGTACATATAGAAGAAAAAAACCTGACAAAACCTACTACTAACAAAGCAATACTTAAGGCTTTGAAAAATATTGAAAATTCTGTCAAACTAAGAACATGGCAACATGAACATTTACACTGGTGAGGTGCTTTTTGCTTCTCGGCCCATTTCTCTTTCCCACAAAGGGATCTGGGCAAACGGTTGCAAGAGAGAGAGCGGGTACAAGAAACCTACTTTGATCAGGGCAGAGTGGTATCTAACCAGGATCCTACATGAAGAAAATTCAAGAAGTAAGCCTATTCCCTGTTACAAATTAATGTAGTTTCTTCAGATCCAAATCAGTCAGCTTGTTCTGGGTCACTGGCTCCCAAACATTCCTCTTTTATAAACCTTGTAGCTGATGAGTTCTCTTTTTCCTCACTGTCCTACCCTGCAAGGGCCCCTGTGAAATCCCTGTTCCCTGCCAGTTTCTAATTCTTGGTGCTGTGGCTTCCTGCAGGGCTGCTTTCTTGTACCACTGGCCACCCAGCAGCACCGAGCCCTAAAGGAGGTGCAGTGAAAAAGCAGCAAACCATGAAACGCCACCACAGAGAGCGGCAGATTAAGACGGAGGAGTGGTTTCTTGGGAAGGATAATGCCTTCCTGTTCTCGTAATCATTTTTGGTCCCTCTGTGCAGCAGCATGGACTCCAAGCTAAGAAACCAGGCTGATCTTGTACTCCAGGTCTTATCTATGATGTAGATAAGGTTGGTATCTGCTGCTCTAGGTGCATGTAACAGGAACCAAGTACAAATTTGCTCCCTTGAACAAAGGCATGGTAAAGAAATCTATACTGGTTTTCTGTAGGGTTAGTTACGCCTGCCCTTCGCTGGATAGATGAGTGCAGGGGTGCCCCAAATCCTTGCATGCTCTGCGGACCACCCAAGCTCTGCCTGAAGGACAACCTGCAGCCAGCCTGTCTAGTCATGTCCAATTGCGTACCAAACTATTGTGTGCTCGGACTTGAAAACCTCAGAAAAGAACATCGGTTCAAGACGCAGCATAGAAACTGTACCCAGCCGGATTTTACAAAACACTGAGAAACCCACCCCCGCTCCCTGCCTTTCCGTGCCATCCCAGCCAGCAACCAGCATCATACGGTAGCCGTGGGCTACCACTGATCCCATTAGGGCTGCTCGGCTCCTTATCTTCCTCTGACAGGATGCGTACAGCAATCTCTGGCTGAGCGACTGGTAGAGCTCTGGCCACTTTGAGTAACAGTCTTTGAGACTGACAGCCTTCTGCGCCTGAAGGGATCAGAAATACCACTGGGCAACAATCTGAATCCTAGCTCTGACACTGCCTTCCTGTACGACATTAGACACAGCAGCAGCTTTCCTCAGGGTGCTGCGTAGGTGACTGAGGAAAATAACAATGCATCATCCTAAATTCCCCGAAGACTGGCTCAGACATCCTAAGCCCAATTGCCTCAGAGAGAAGACTTAAATCATATTCTAGGGGGTATTAAGCTCTGAGAGATATCAGAGTGTTCATGAGGTCTAAGCTGAGGACTTCTGCCAATTCTATTTCACGAATAAACTCTGCTACCTTTTAAGAAAATAGTTTGGAATGATACAAAAGGAAACTCTGAGGTAGCCCCTTTTCCTTCCGTTCTTTCCTACAGTTTGTCTGCCAAATGATGTGACTCAGCCCCTGAGGACTGTAGTAGACTGAAGCTTGATATGAGAAGTATATTGATCAAGGGCAACATGTCTACCCAAGAGCTCCAAATAACTGATTTATATTCCTATGTGCTGTCTTATTATATATACTATATTCCTATATTCTGTGTCCTATATTAATTTATACTCCTATATGTTTTGTTCCTATATGCTATAAAGAAGCTCTACCTGGTTTACCAGGATTAGGAAAGAGTAACAGTAGTTCTTCTAGTTAAAAGAATTTCATTTTATTCAGAAAGATTCAGCAAGTTTAAAAGACATTCCTACTCTTTAAAAAAGTGTGTTCTCTGTGCTTCTTTCAAGGAGCCTGAGGACAACAGAGCTGGTTCTCAGAAGATGAGAAGGATGAAAATTCAAGGGGAAAGCTACTTTGCTGAGCATCAGAGGAAGGAAAGGAGGAACCTGAGATGTCAAGAATGAGAAAAATATAGAGAGATAAATTTGAGGGATTAGAGGAGTATAAGACAAGCGGAGAAGAAGGGACTGTTTGGAGTGACAACAGTGATGGGAAGACAGTAAGAACCAAAACAAGTTTCATGTCCTTCAACCTAACTTTGTGCTCAGAATAGCTTCAAATGGAGATTAAGCTGCTGTGCTTCACTGAGACTGACAGCTATTTATAGACCCATTATTTGTCCTAGTTCTGCAGCGTTTATGCATTTTTTTCTTACATTAGAACAAACAAACAATAAAACTTGAAAACATTTGCTCTCAATCTACAACGTACCATGGAGAAGCTATTTGATTTTTAAAAATCATATTTTGATACTGAGCTACTTTCAATGATCTTTAGTGATTTCTAGTTATATGGAAGACATAAAGGGGTTAGGTCACATAGTATAAAAATTACCATTTCCAAAATATTTCAAAAAGTCTTATTAATGATATCTTAATTTTTAGGAAGTAATTTTTTTAGATTATTTTTACAGAGAGACAGACTTTAATTTTATAAATTTTTTTCAGGTTTTCCTCTTGTATACATAAATGACCATCATTGTTCAAAAAGTTGAAGATTTCAAGGTATTTCTATTATTCCTTAGTAAAAAACTTGTGAAATATAAAAACTATCCATTTACTCAGTGTTCTAGCTTACAGGTTACTTTTGAGATTCAAACTCATTTATGAAGTTATTTAACTGTATCATATATCAGTTTTTAATCAGAAATTTTCATCAATATAAAAAATGAATGATGACCTGATATAGCCTGTTTTAAGAATCAAAAAGTAGAAGGCTGTGCATTCACGAGGCATTCATTTAGTATTTTTCTGGAAGCATTCCAATAAGAAATGGAGGAGCTCAGTTTGTCGGTAACCTGAAATGAAATGAAGCAATCATCTTGAAACTTTCTGTATTTAAATCTTCAGATGCTTACACAATCAGAAGGTAAAAGAATGATTTAAGTAAATTTTATACTAGCAAAAAAGAAAAGAAAAAGGATCTGTAGAAGAAAACAAAGCTACAAAGAGCAGAGACAAGTAACTTTGGCTGTGACAAGTGATCTGCATCAATCACTAAGAATTTAATTCTGGCTTCAAAGTTAGGTGAGACAAAAAAGGCTGAATTTGTCATTGTCTGAGAAATCCATTCCAGCACACGATTTTAGTATCTGGAAGTATTGTAAGATATTATTCTACCTGAATACGGAGGTGGGACCGGCACAAGGAAGCACTGGAGCAGTAGACAGGAGGTGAGAGGTGGTGGTTGGAATGACAAAGTTGGGGAAGTGGATGTGAGGAAAGCCAAGATTAAATGCAGAACCGTAAGATGCATAACAGCAGTTGAGAGAGTTGCCTTAAGAAGGTGAGCAAGATACAGTGCTAGGAGAGTTTAGATGAAAGGGTATCTATAATAAAGGGCAACATGATAAATTAGGAAGAACATGGGGTTTGTTTCCTGTTTAGGTGATTTATAACCTTAGAAGCCTGAAGGCTCATCTTGTTATTGTTCCCATAAGGGAACAGAGGTGGAAAAGCCTTATGCCTTATTATTTGCTCCGCCATGAGGGAAAATAGCTACAACCATCAATTTATCCTCTGTATTTACAGCAGAAAGTTGTGCTGATTATTTTGAGGGGGAAAAAAAAAAAGTTGCAGTCACCTGGGATAATGCCTAATGATTAAATAATGTAATAAACTATTGATACATCTTTTCACATGTAAAGAAGAGAAATATGGAGTGTTACAATAGCTTATAACAGACACGAGACACATCCAGCTCTTTGGACCCTATTTGAGAAGCACTCTGCTCTCCTGGCTGTGCATTCAGAGCCTTTGTCATGCTCCCTACCCTAACTCACCCTTCTAGTTCATCCTGGGTATTATGAGGAAAGAGACAACGGTGGGCATAGGAAAGACAGGAAGACAAGGAATGGAATGAAACTTTAAGAAATCAAAGGGTAAAAACTGAAAACTGTAGAAAAAGTGCATACAGCTAAAGAAAAATTATTTAAGCCAACCTATAACAGCGTGTCTTGCCATAGGAAGAGAACTTTACCCTTGATAAAAGCATCCTAAAATCCACCATGACTTTTTCCTGTGAGCTCCCAGGATTATTAACTGAACCATGTAGTAAATTGTAATAACCTTATTGTAATCCCTGATTTCCTCTATGATTTAGGGATATTTATTATACTCATCTGTTGTGGTTTTTTTTTTTAGTTTGAGAGTATGAGTTCCCTGAGAACTAGGAATTGAGGGCCAGAATCTCAGGTAGTGTGAAATGTTGGAAATCCAGTGACTCCAGCAGCACTTCTGTCTCAACTGCACCACTAAAGACTGGTCCTCATGTTTTTTACTCACTGTCTGGCATTCTGGAGGGTATGCATAGTAATAACATCAAAACAATGACCATCATTTAGGGTTCAGAGGATATCATACCATTCAACGGGAAAAAAAGAGAAATCTACACTGTGTAGTTACACCAGTTTTTCACTCAAGATAAAGATTTTGTTGCATGCATGAAAAACACAGTGAAAAACATGCAGTAATTGAGACTTGATCTTCACCAGTGTTTAGATGCGTGTCTTGAGTAATTTTCCTAGAAGACTTCCCATTTAAAATCCACTGTCAAAACATTTTATGATGTTGTGGACTTCCTGTTCTCTGTGAAAATTCTACAGAGATATACTCCAAAAAATACTAGAAAATTTGTATGAAAATTATAGTTTAAAATTGCTTTTGGCCTTCCTGTCTTGTTACAGCATTTTGAAGAACATGTACAGTTATTTAGTCATGTCAACGAAGTAATCTTGAGGAGGAAAAAAAAAAAAAAAAAGCTTTGCAATCATTCCTTATAATGCAGTTATGCTTTCATGCTGTTTTTATAACTGATTCCGTAGTAAAAACCCACAGAAATATTACTGCAAGGATTTAAGGTCTTTTCAAAACAATTTTTAGGAATGGGTGCATTATGCCCATTTAGCATAATATGGGATAACAATCAAGCAGGGAATTGAGTATTTTCAAGGAAAAATACTTTCACTCCAAACCCAAATCTAGAAAACCCATTTTTTAACCTGATTGTACTATAAAAGGCAATCACATGAAGAAAATATCCTGTAAGACACGTTTTACATTGAGTCTATGGTATGCAATATGTGGTAAAAACCCCAAACCCTTAAAATAATAAAATAAAAGGATAGAAGATGACCTTTTTATGCTCTTATATTTTAATGGATTTTTAGTTATAATGCTAATACAAATAAAGGTCATACAATGCTAAGAGCCATAAAATGCCTTACCGTAACAGTCATATTTGAGGGATTTATACGATTAACATTACATAAAAGTGACCTTCGCTTTAATGTACTGGTATTATCATTCCCAGTGAGAATGACCTCACTGAGATATCTTATCATCTTAAATCACAACATCTTAGAAGACACGCCCTAATTTGCTTCTTAATATAATTTTTGAGAAATTGTAATCCAGTGACTGTTATAATAGCCCTAATGCATCTAATGCATCTATAGGTGACCTACCCATACTGTTTACCCTGAAAGCAAAATGAAGTTGCCGTCCTCCAGGAATTTGTATTGTAACAAGAGTTTTCTGTTTCTGTGCCACAGCAACCATAGCACAACAACTATTTTAAATAGCCTCAGCACTAAATTATACCATTCCATACCTGGAATGATATAAAGTGAAAGACTGTTTTAGAGGGTAGAATAGAATAAACATACAGCTATATAACTGAATTTGTATTTTTTTTTTTTAATCAAAGTCAAAACCCAAGCAGAAGCAAAGTTCTAACTTACTAAATCCTTAGGTCCTAAAATTGAGTCCTAATATTTACCAGCCTATAATTTTATATTGTTTCTCAGCCATTACCAATGGAAACGTAAGTCTGTGAAAATAAAGAATTTAAATGAGTAGGCCTCAGAAAAAGAGAATCTCAAAAGTACAAGCACGAGCAAACAGACTCACAGCTGTTCTTAGTTGTACTTCAAATACCTCATTTTTCTCCCCTAAAAGTATACTTTCATTAACCTATTTCTCTACAGAGCAGAGCAGCAATAATTCTAGAGCACAATTTACCTTCCCGAATAACCTAAAAGGGGGTATGGACAGAAGGGAAGGCAACTGTGTAGCTGCCTGGAATATAACACAGATTGCCTCTAGCAAAGGAACATAAGGAGCTAATTACCTTGAAGGTGCAAACTAATCAAGTTAGGGTGATAGCCTGCTCACATTATTCACAAGAATAGCCCAGATGAGGTTACTGAAAATAGTGCGAAGTTGCTGATGAAATGGACAGTAACATTTAAAGGCATATGCCCAAAGGGGCCAGTCCTCAGTCCCAACCTCCATTCTGTCTTACTGGTCCTCAAGTTCAGATGTCCCATCTAACACTGCATCTGAGCTGAACCCTGTGTGTTATACAAAAACCATATGAAATAGTCCTTTCCCCATATGTCTGTGGCAACCTGCTGCTTTTCCAGCTGTTCACCAATCCCAAAATGTAGCAACTATCTCCCTGTACACAAAGCTCGCATAAACAAATCTGTATATCATGGATATGGGTTCAGCTGGACTCATCTGTTTTACACACGAGGTAGTCTTTTGCACATGCCTGATTTATCTGTTTGGGACTGGAAAGGATCTTGAGAAACTCTCTGACAGGGGTGTCTCATGCCCAGAGGGGTAAAACCATAAGGCCTTGAAGAAATGGATTCTTTGTAGATAGTGCCTGCTTTGGATGGGCAGCTCTGCATCAGTTCCTTGTAGATTAGGACTGTATTGCTTTCCTATTTCTATATATACAGTAATATTGAAAGGTGAGACTTAAAGAAGTTTGGATCAATGCATAAAAGCCTTCCCACTCATTTTAGAAAGAAATAATATTTTTCATTTCCCAGAAACGGAACAACCCTGATTTTCCTCTCCAAGCTGTTTTACACTAATGCAAGTCCCTTCAGGAAAGTGATTTACATCATCATAAAGAGGAACAGAGTCAATAACTACTGAGACAAATCAAGGAAATCTTAATGAGGCTCCTGTGTGCAGTTTTTTAAATGTTAGGCAAATAATCCCAAGAAGAGCACAATTATGCCCCATTAAAGGCTGTTGCTATATGAGCCCGAGGAGGCTGGGGGAGGTCTGCGCCCACACCTGGGACACAACTCTGGCTGTTGCTTGCACTGCTCTGCCTCTACAGCAAACGCTTGGCCACCAAGCATAAAAGCTTTTTGCTCACTGGATAAATGAATTAAGATGAAATATAAGGGGAGGGGAGCGCCTTTGAACAATTCACCTTTTTCCCAGCTGCCACACTTGAAAGGAGTAGGTACTCCTGCTCTGCTGAAGATACTGACCTGGAGCTTTTCATAATGGGTAAGACAGGAAATAAATTGCCAGTTTCTCAGATCTCTGTATGCACTGATCTTCTCTCCCACTTCTATTTGGCAAGACCAAATTCAGTATCACAAATGTTAGGCTTGGGGTTTTTTTTTTTTTCCGCTCTCTGTTTTGGGCTTTTGTGTGTGTGTGTGTGTGTTGTTGGGGTTTTTTTGTGTATTCTGAATATTTAAAGTTGATCAACTAATGTAGTATATCAGACAGTGACAACTAGTGTATCATCAAATGTGGAATAAGATGATCTATTCTGTATTTCATTTCTCCATCTGTAAAGAAGGAACTGTATTTCTTTAACTGTCCCCTCAGGTAGGTTGTGAGTGAAGTTGAGCAAAATGTTTCATAATCTATAATCTATTGATTATATACAATAAACTGATTATATATCATCAGTTTACTGTACATATCTTTTAATGATATACTATTCACCAAAAATATTTTATTGGAATTACTTGTGAATTTTTCTGATTTTGGATTAATTGTTCCAGATGAAAAGTTGTGGTTTAAAGTAAAAATAAATTATTTGAAAACAGCTGCCTGTAAAACATATGAAAAATACTTTAACTTTTCACTTGAAAATTTCCCCTTTTAAAAAACACATCAGTTAAAGATGGTATGAACCTCACTCAAAATAAGTGAAACTTTCGGTTATTGTCATATAAATATTTAAGTCAAGCTGAAAGGGGTTTTTTTTTCTATTTTGCAGTTTGGCTAATAAACTAAAAGGAATAAATTCTTTGCTTAACCCTTCTTGTGATGACAAAATTAGTGTGAGAAGTCAGAAATACATGAATAGAATGTAACTATTAACTAAAGTCAATGTGTATTAATTGTGTGAAAATAAGCAGTAAGGGTTTTTTATATAGTTTGGTGTGTATCCAACCAAATTTTCAAGGAGATTTAAGAGCTTATGTCAGAGATTTAATCACTTTTTCAGAGATAAGGCTGATTGGAGATAACCTTCAGCTGTTCCATAGTTTCTTTAAACTTTGATTTGTCATTAGGAGAATGATTTAAAGTCTGTTCTATTTCTGAATACTTCCATCTTTGGTATTCATTAAGGAAATGTGTACATGGAAAACAAACAAGTTGCCATTGAAGTTTTTGTTGTTTGTAAAAAACTGATATATTTTAAACAAACATGGAAATGGTAGAAGAATAAATTCTGCTTTTTTGATTGGTTTTATTGGAAGTTACATTCTGTATACTTTGCCAATGTATTAAATTTAAGAGTCATGGGAATAGTAACTGCATTCTTTCTTTCCTTCAAAAGGGCCCAGACTCCGATTATTCTTCAAATGATAATCACATTTTCAGCTCCACTTTCATATTTTGACAGTTTTAAACTTCAGTGACACACATGCACTTTTAAATACTTAAAATATGTTCTTGATTGCCTGAAAACACCTGCTTCCTGATGGAGGAAAAAGTAGAAATGACACAGAAAAATCCTCATCCGTAATTTGGAACACCTCATGTCACAGCTGGGATTTGTTGGCTATAATAGTCCTGTTGATTTCAGTGCATTTTGAGGGGCATCTCGAGACCTTCTGAAAGACCAGATTTGCTGTGTCGACAATTATATTATGATTGTGGTGGCAGGCATAGCCAGAGCCCGGCGGGATGACACAGGCCTGCACGTATCTGTGGGTTTCCGCGAGCTGTGGGAAGCGTTTTGCAGGCGAAGCCTGTGGCAGGTCCGAGGCTGGAAGCCGGTGGCTCACCACGGTGCTCAGCTCCTGGAGTTTTCAGGCCAGCTACACGTCGGGGCTGTCGAGGCAGACAGTATGCCTCCACAGGCCAACTACTCGTGAAGTACAGATTATTCAGTTTAAAGAACCATAAATTCGTTTTACTGATTAATTCCAGTTTAGGCCAACATTGAAGAAACCCCTAATCTTTCTGCAATTTTCAGACTGTCCTCACTTGCAGTTTCTGTAAAGAAAGAGTTTGCTGTAATAATCCCGAGTGTATCTGTCAACTCCCAATCAATGTTTGAACCCATTGTCCAAAGTCTGCCAAATTTGACAGAGAAATAATTATATGAAGTCTAAGAAGTTCTTCAATTTTTTTTTAAATAACTACTGCCAAATACGAACAACCTATTAATATATCCACTGAATGAGTGATTGGAGTGTGAATTAACCTCGAATTAGATGTGAAAAAAATCCATGTGGGAGAGAAAGATACATTATGAATGCCCCTAAACCAGAAAAAGTTTCACTTAGAGTTTACAACTTAAGGTGGTGGAAAATCCAAACAAGAACATCAGTTCTTCCACTACTTCTATTGTTTTTTGTCTGTGAAGTAGCTTTCAGAAACAGAAGAAAAAGAAGAAAAGAACTAATAGTAGATTAGTGAGATTAGTGATCAACAATTTACCTGGCTACTCATTTCTTACAGAACTGTTTAACACCTTTAGATGTCCACAGAGACGTGTGCATTTTTATGAGTACCTAGAACCGCTGCCTTGCTGTAGCTTTTACATCAGAGTTTTCAGAACAACACTCCAACTTAGAACTACAAGTGTCAATACCCTGGACGACAGCTAGATTTCACCGCAAGTGGTCTTCAGATCCAATTTGAGTCCATGTTCATATAATCAGAGCAATTACATTTTATTACTTATTCCTACTGCAGTTTTGCCTGTATTCTTCTGCTAAGGTTCTACAAAACTCAGAAAGACCCCAAGAGGAGCTGTTTAACCAGAAATAATGAATGCTAGAAGATGCCCAAATCTACATTTATATTATGCATTTCGATCACTCCACCAATGATCCAGTTTACAACGAAGCAGAGCTGGCTTGACTCTGGTTTAGCCCCTAGTAAAGCAGTTAACCTTACAGTGCTGAACCTTCTGAATATTATTGGAACAAAATTTTTTCCATTTAGAAGAGTCTGTCTTTCCGTAAGTGACTATTACAATTTACTAGCCATTTATTGCAGCTTTATTTTACTTTCATCTACAAATGAGCTGTTCACTTAAACTGACATAAATTTTCTGCACAGATTAAAGTGGAAGACACGAACCATTTCCTGCAGAGAAATGTAATATTACAACTATGATTATATCACCCCGTCAGTCTAAAAAAACTTGTAATATGCCAGATTTATTAAAAAGTTCACATGTTTATCAAAATACCAATCAGTTAACACCAGTCATTGAGAGGGGAAAAAAATGAGTTGTCTGGGAAGAAGTACATTTGGTTTGGATTTCACTGTACTTAACAGCAGAAGATATAGGATAATGTCTCAAAAGATGGACATTCCTGGCACTCACTCTTTCTTTAGCTTTAGAAACACTGTATTCTGCTGTGCCAAAGGAGCTCTCATTTCTTTCTCAAGCCAGAAATAAAGGATGAGAAAATCCTTGAGCCTGGGAGTCCAAGCCTTATTCTTTGGATGACCAGAACCAAAGCATTAGGCAAATGCATACAGGCTATCTCCAGCCCTCTTGCGCTCTGATATTTTAAAAGGAAAGAGTGATTCAATTATCCATGCTCAAAAGGGATCACAGACTTTTACACATCCATGTGACAGGTATGACAGCTATGAATTTCAATCCCATGCAGATGCCCAGTTCAGGATAGGAGTTAAGTTTTATTGCACTTCTAAATTTACTTGCATGTCTTAACTGCATAAATGACTGCCATGTTAGGTCTACTTGGATAAACTCTACATGAGAATGCAGGTCCAGCATGGCACCGTGCTTGCATCTGGTACGCAATAGCAGTGTGTTTCTGCAGCACAAAAAGGTATCGAGTTAGCTGGTCCTGAAGTTCAGGTCAGATTAGTTATTTGCTTGTGTAGCACCGAAGTAATTGTGCTGTTTTCAATCTAGAAGCCTTTAGGCAACCCTAACATGTGGGTTTGTGCGCTGTGATTTACTGAGTGTAAGAAATATGACTTATGAGCCAAACAAGAGGTGTTCAAATTCAGGAAACCAAATTCCTTAAAGTGTGGAGTTACAGAAAGGAACATAGGGATTATGACAGAGAATTTTTTTTTTTCCATTCTTAAAAGAACATTTACATTGCAATACAAACCAAAGACAGACAATATCAGTAATACCTCTGCATTTTACAGGATTAGTAGAAAAATTTTAAAATAAACTGTAGCATGCAGTAAACCCTTTTGATGGATCCGAACCTTTTGAAATGGAAAAGCCTGCATTAAAATCTGTTTTCACATCATAATTAAAAGTGGTCGTCTCCATGTTAGGGTAAAATAGTGATACTATTACGTACATTACAAAACAAATGAACAAGTAAAGAATTCTTGCCTCCACTGGTCTCTGACTCTTGCATTCTTAATCTTTTTTTCAGAACACTGAAATAAAATTACAACAATCTAGATTTAAATTGACCATCTATCCATTTTGCTTGCTTCTACTGTCTTCACAGTGTTGATTTCTTCATTGTGTTTTCTTAAGTTCAATGCTCAGTAATTCAAAGCCCAAAATGCTGGTTGGTAAACAAAAAAGAAGGTGATGTGAGACAGTTTCTCTTACCAGGACATGTACTTCTCGGGAACAAATGCAATGCAAAGCTTACTGATCCATAGTGCAAGAAGCTATCAGACCCTAGGGGCTGGATCTGTTTCACATCATTTTAATCATCCTAAAATTAGTTACTTCATAAACTTTAGTCATCTATGCTCCCTTTCTAATCAAAGGATAGAAACAGATACTCCCAGAGGGTAATAAAAAGTCTATGCACCCTCATAAGATGCCTTTTCCCTTCTTCAGTGACAGAAAACTTACATGATTTACGTAAAATACATATACCCATACCTATAATCTTAACTGAGATGAACCCCAAGCTAAAACCTGAAGCTAAATGCTTAAGTATGTCATGAAATTGTATATTGCTAAGCTTATTCACCTTTATTTTTATATAATTCTGGGGTATGGGCTGAAAAGTCAAACGAGTTACAAGCATAAATCATGTACTGATTCATGTACCATGAATCACATGCCAGTTTTATTGACAAACCTGTGCCTGCTTCTACGAATGTGGCATTGATAGCAACTTCTGTCACAATTTCTATTTTGAGACATGTGAAGATTTACTTTAAGATTGCTCAGGACGTAAAAGCCTGAAACTTGATTTGAGCTTTAGAATGACAGGGAGACACTAACTCATTAATCTGTTTAGGAGCCTCTTGTGTTCTTTGTTTTCTTATGAACGGAATGGTTATGAAAAGGAAAAGAAATCTGATTTTAGCGCTGTTAAAGAGGTTAAAGGAATAACTAGTGCTTAGTTTATTTGGTTTTAAATTATGATCTTTCTATTACTTTGACTTGTGGTTTTTTTTTGTCTTTAGCATTCTGTTTGGATGTTAAGTCACTGGATTATATCAGCACACTATTGTGCTGACTTTTTAATGTATATTGTGAGCCCTAAATCTTATTTTTATGTTTTTCCTGTAAAAAATGTTATTTTCTGCATACAATAAATCAATACAGAAGTTCTGATTTTGAAAGCAGAAATATCTCCAAACTGTGCAAAATCATAGCCCCTGATGTGAACGTAGAATTACCATAAGTAGTTAGCTGGGCTTTTTGTACAAAAATCTTCAGATTTATAAAGGCAATTTGTTGTAGTAAACCATGCAGGTTTACAATTTCACTCATGTTTTCTGTGTTGGCCCTGGGATTCTGCATGTTTCAAAAATCAGTGCTGAATATTAATAGTAGAAATACAGCACTATGAGGATAGTTTTCTTCAGTATCTAAGGGCTAAAATGATTTTTTAAAAAACAGTTATATTTTTATAAATGTATATTTTATGGAAACATGATGAAAATGCTGGAGACATTCTTTCTATAGTCAGGCCCAATCCCATGCTAGCCAATTTCATAATCTTTTTACTTTGCATTATCTAGACTAATAAAGACTTCACAGTAATTTAGAAATTAAATTGTATCAAAGAATTAGAAATATTTACTAGGGTATACAGTTTTCCTCTTCCTGTAGTTTTTAATTTTATATAAGCTTTCTTATTTCATTCCTCAGCTGTTATGGTAGAGCCTACTACATCCCTCCAACTCTTTCGATTTCTGCAATCTCATATGCACCAAGCTTTTGGAGGGGGAGTTGACTCTTCCTTTTGTCAAGAGTACCTATGGGATTCCTTAGCAGACTTTCTCCAGTTTAGTATTTAAGAAAGTATCAGACTTATCCAGCCCTGTGCAACCTAGCTAATACGGAAAACAGTCCAACCAATTCTACCTCCATTTTCACTGGAGGCGTCAGTATCTCCTGTGATAATAAAGATAACTATACACGAGGTGCACAGTACAGTGTGGTTCTAGCCTTAGGCATTTTTTTCTGAACTATCATTGCACCGTATATGCATCTGTGTAAACAACAACTTATGCCTAGATTACTCAAGAGTTTGGGGCTTTGTTTCACAGGCAAAAATACATTTTCTAAAAAGGCAAAGCAAGCACGAGTGTATAAAAAGTTAAAAGAAAAAAGGTAAAACTTGTCTGCATGAAAGTAAATTTCTTAGGGCTAATCTGAAGATGTGGACTGACATGAAGACATGGTCAAGCATATAGATCAACATTCTGTGAAGAGACATGGAATACTAGAAAACAATTGTCTCTCTTGACAGAGGATCTGAAAAAGAATGAGCTAGGTTTATGTTATAAATGATAGGTAACTCAGTTAAAGTACTCTCCAACTGCTTAAATACTATGGAGATGGATATAGTACAAGACACATAGAAAAAAAAAAATTCACAGACCTTCCTCCATCTTATTGAATGCTGATAAATCTGTGAAAACTGTGTAACTATTGCCTGCAAATCTTTTTCAAAAAACAGTGGCACATAATTGATACATAGACATTTAATATGAAAGATTATTATGAGAAACTGTACCTCCCACGAGTGTAGTATTTCTTCAGAACTTACATCTTATTTGGACTAAGTGAATAACCATCTCTTTTTACAGGTTAATCTCTGAACACGATGCACAGACTCTAATATGGCAAAATGATTCTGTAATACTTAGAAATAATTTGAGGATATGTACAATAAAAAAAAAAAGAAACTGATTTAATTAACTCTGAGCAATCTTCTGATGGGAAAAAAACTTGTTAACTGGATTTTCAAATGTTAGCCCACAGTTCATTAGGTATAATTTAATTAACCATGACATACAGGAGGTAATCTTAGCCTACACAAAATTTTGTTCTACCACCTTTTGGGTACATAAAAAACCCAACTCCTTTGATTAACTCAGTTCTAATTTTTTTAAGAAAGTGTTATGGACATAGCGTTTTAGTAGTGCTTTAAACCAATATTACCAATGGAAAGATGTGTTTAATCACCCCTTGATGCTTAAAGATTTATAGTAGGTTATACAGTTATTATGATAGCTAAACTTTGATAATGGTGAATAACCTAGATTTCAAAGAAAACAGGTGTGGACATACAATTTAGGAAGTTTTAAGAGAACTCCAAATAACAGCCAACTCTTTGATGACCTAGCCAACACAGAAAGTGATAGAAAAGACAACATTCTACATTTGCTGTGAGAAATTGTGACAGCCTATGTAATTTAATCTTCTGAGAGTAATAATCCAAAGCTTTAATAATTACTATAATTAAATGCAATTTAATTGTAATTATTGATTCTGAAAAGAATTTTATGATTTTTATCTTGTGGCTCCTTCCTAAAAATAACATTTGAGAAGTTACTTTTTTTTTAATTACTAATCATACAACGCTGCTAAAAAATAAAAGCAAAACAGTTTAACATGGCTTTTACAAAGCCATCCTGGCTCTAGCTGGAAGAGCAGTTAAAGCTTAAATTCTCTAAGAAAACCAGTTACCTTAATCCAAAGGACATCAGGGGGAGCTTCTTTTGTCTTTGTAGATCCGTGCCGTTAAAACCTAACCTAAACTTTTACTGAAATCTGCCCTTAAGGACTGGATGTGGGGAGGTGCCTGCAATGTCCGCTCTCTCGTCCGGCCCTTAGGGTTGTTCTCACGACCACGTTAGCACTGGCATGTGAGTTCTCGTCGCTCCCCGACGCGAATGCTGACATCTCCCTGCTAGGTCGGGGGGGCAGGCAGCACTTTTGCTGGTCTTGCAGGACGGGGCTGCTAGAGAGGCCGCCTCTTCAGCAGTGGCACTTGGCTTGGCTTTGGCACAGTCACCTTAAATCTCAGCAGGACTGCGTCACTACGCTCTTACGCGCCAATTTCCCGCCTTTTATCTGTATATCCTCTGTTCTGTTTTGTCGAAGTAATTATCTAATGATTGACCCAGAGGTTTGAACCTGGGCTGCCACTCCCTGGGGAAATGCTCTGCAGATGAACCATAAGCCTGTCCTTCACTCTTTATTATTTACAGAAAAAGGAACGGTTCCACCAAGCAAGAAACTGCAGCTCATGGAGGCAAAGGCCCCTGCCTCCTGCTTAGACCACCTTTGCTCAAGGCCCTGTTTCAGGTCAGGTGAGCAGGGAGGAGCTCATGTCTCCCACATTCCTTATGGATATTCCTCCCACTACAGGTTTTCAAATACAGGAAGGGAATCTTTCCTCTAGATGCTAGGATGATGGTTGTGAGGCACACAGCTCACGGTTGAAGATACTGAGAGGATGGAGGCATTACTGACCTGACTCCACTACACACATTTCCTCTCCACCATTTTCACTTGCATTTAATTACACCCAGCTGAAACTGTTTTCCCTGCCATGGGTTTCCAGCAGGCTGAGGTCCCTGACTCTTGAATTGTGCTATTTGCTGGGCTCAGAGCTTCATGGCACAGTAACATGATAGTGAGGCCACGTGGTGTTGAGCACAGCATGCCAAATACTCTTAAAAGCTGGCTACGTAATGCGGAACTGTGTACAGTACCTTTAAAAATACAGACTGAAGTATCTGCCTCACTGTCTGCAAATAGACCCTACATGATATAATTTCCTTAGAAAAATCTAAACTGAGAGATTTGCCTAAGCTAGTTGAAAACCTCTGCAGCAGGGAAAACTGTTCCCTGGTTTCACCCTCTCTTCCTAAAGGTTGGATGCATGAGCAGTCTGTGAGTCACTCAGGTCAATGCTTGTTAAAAATACAATCCTGAAGAAACACACTGAGTTGTGAAGCTTACTTGCAAAGGGCTTCTGCAATGGCTGAAGCACCAGGTAAGCTATCAGCCATGAAAGAAAATGTACAGACAGCCTAATTTAATGATCCTGAAGATTTACATAGCACTGAATGTAAGTTTTCTACTGTGGGAGAGAAAGCTGCCTTCATCCCTCCCAATTTTTCTCACCTTCATTCCCAGCTAGTTAAAAACCGAACAAACAATCCCCATGCCTCCAAACAAGGACTCCCCAAACAGTGATGATTTCCTACCTGGAATGCATGGATAATTTGTGCCCAACACTTAATTTACTTTTACTCACTTTACCTTTAATGACAAGAAAAGGTTGATATGAACTTTGTAATATCATCTGGTCCTGAGAATTTGCATTTTGTGTTAGAACATGAGACAGCTTGCTGTAAAAGAATTTGCAAAAAGCCAAACAGGCCCATAAAGCAGAACTGTACTCCTGAGTGCAAATTCAGTTTTTGAATCGAAGAGCAATGTTAGTTTAGAGTGTACCACTCTTGTTTGCTGTACCTCTGATGGACATTTTGTTTTTTCATCTGGCCTCTTTCCAACATTTTTGTTCTGAGCATTTATGTAGCACTCCAAGGAGTCAAGGATAGAACACTTTTATAAATAAAAGATGCGTTTGTGTAATTACTAGGTATAGAAAAATAACTATTTCTGGGTTTAGTTTATTTCTTTTTGAATGCACACACATCTATTTTTCCTTTCCACTTCAGGTCAATGGCCAAAGCCCTCTTTAGAATCTTGATATATGAATACTAATTCAAAATACTGCATGGTGTGACAGTACTTAAAGAAATACTTTTACCTCTCCATATTTCTCTTTAGGTGGCCAGCTGGAAAACCTTCTGGATTCTGTGGCATTCTGTAAATGGCTTGGTAAATGAAAAAATTGAAGGGTTGGACGTTTTAGCTAAATAAAGCCTTAAGGCATTAGATAAGACTGATATTAGTCATTTTAGGGTTATGGCTTAAACAGCTTATTTTCATATTTCTGTCATAAAATTTAGCTGCAGATGAAATGCTGAATAAGGATGACAGGTCTTCTAGGCCTAGCATTAAAGCAAAAATAAAAGGATGAACTTTGAACAATTTTTATGAATTATTTCCCTTTTTTTCTTTTGTCGATATGGAAATCAGGCTCTTAAACCAAGTATCTTTCTTTATCCTAGCAAAACAAGCAAGTAAGATGTGGTGGTACTCTCCACCTGTATCTTAATGATGAAATACTACACCTACCAACCATATGGGAGAGCACATCCAGGTTCAAAGTTTCTCTCTGCTTGATCTTCAGTAAATGTTCATACTTTGCTTTCCTGTAAAAATACCCTCTTCTACTAGACATTCAAAAGTGAGGTGCTATGGAAGTGAATCAGTTAATGCATAGCAAGTCACACAGTCCTGACTACTAAAAAAATAGCAAGACATTACCTCAGGAGACCGTGTTTCGACATTGACAAATTTAGTCTTTAAGGATGGATGCAGTTTTGTCATGCTTGAAAATGTCTTCCAAAGTACACTGAACTTCCTCCGCGTGTTGCCCGTTTGCAGTCTGCTCACTGCTTTTACAGTAAGGATGGCTATGGTTTGATGGCTGAAGCATCACCTTTCGACTCCTGTGTCTCTGGCCTTACTCCCTCCTCTTGACACCATTCCCCTTCATAGAAAATGCTCAGCTCTCACCCTGGGCATTAACAAGTTCAAGCTGATTTCTGAAGTTTTAGGTAATTGCAAGGAAAGGGGAGAAAGGGAGCAAAGAGGAGGTGACAGAAAGTGTACTGGAAAGGCTGGGAAAGGGCACAAGAAACTGTGTTGGGGTTTGGCTTTAAGGGAGTTGAAGTATGCAGTAGGATAGAAGGGATACTGAGACACAAGGATGGGTTCCTAGTTTGGGAAGGTGAGGAACTCAGAAGCAAGGTAAGTTTTTTGCTTTTGCAGTAAAATCTGGGCCCAACTCAATCTTTACACAGCCATAGAGGGAGGAATGAAGCAGTTTAATGAAAGAGGATGGGAAAAAAATTGAGGCTACTGCAACAGGGGAGTAGAAAGATGCAAAATGAGTACAAAAAAGGACCTTCAGGTACCGTGGGCTTTCTTCCAGACTAAGACCTGCCTTCAAATCTAGATCCAAATTCAAGGATCTGCCTTTAATCCACTTGTTGGAAATTGAAGGTATGTGATTGGACATTTATTTTTAGAATTAGGTAAGAAACAGGACATGCTGTGTGATGCCAAAAGCCTATTTGATGCTACAGTTGATTAATTGGTAGGCTGGGCTGAATTAATTTTAAGATTAACTTTGTTTTATTTCTTTCCTGTGGCATTATGTCAAGGTGAAAATGTATTGACTTATATTAATTTCTTTTGTTCTGGCACATTCTATGTATTCAAGTTAATTTATAAATGGGTTGTTATAGCCTGGTTTGGCACATCACCTTGATAGTGACTTTTGAAAGGTACTGGTTAGTGAAAATGCCGTTGAAACTCTTCACGCAGCTGATATTTTAAAATCTCTTTAAAATGTTGCAATCTGACGTAGCAATTCATTACTATCCTGCCACCCAGTAAGAAGGATAATCCTTACTTCAGCATAGCTTTGACTGAGGAGGATTTACAATGATTTACACCAGCTCACAAGCCAGTCCTAACTTCTTAGCCTTGTAACTGCAAGTTCAGTCATTCTAGGAAAGATGACATAATGGTTTCTATTCTACCATCTATTTCCTGAAAACCTTCTGAACAATCTGTCATCTTCTGAGAATAAATAATCTGGACACAGAGCTTCATCTTTCATCTCCTTCTTTTTGTGCAGAAAATAACTTCTGTGCAAAATGAGTTGCAAAATGGGTATAATACAAAACACTAACAACCAGCATAGTTGTATAAGGCACAATGTAGTATGTAAGAAGGCAGGGGAGAAAAAAATAATATCCTATTTCATTGAACTTTATTAAAATGTGACTCAAATATTTCAGTAGTTTAGTGAACCACAGAGAAAATAAGTTTTGCCAAATGAAAAAAAAAAAAAGTGTGCATGTGTTGTAAACAACTTCAGCACTGAAGGACTGCAAAGGCAGAAAATCCCCATTTGCCAGTGAAACTATTCTCAATCAGGACAAATTTCCAGCTGAAATTGCGTTTGAATTGACACCATTACACTTCACTGAAAAAGTCTCTCTATATAAGCACAGCAAACTCTAAGGAATGGTAACACACAGGAGCCACCCAACATCCTCTTTCCCTTGATTTCAAGGGAACTATAATAAAGTAAAATATTACTGAATCTTTTAGAATCAGACTACTGATGACTGTGCATATAGAACATTTGCAAAGAAAACTGCTTTAAATATATGGAAATGTAAACAGTTCTGTTGAAATCCTATGTTGCTCATCTCCCTATCTACTTTTCTACAGGGAAGGAAAGTATGTGCATTTGAGCAGAGCCCTGCCTATTAACAAATGGTGCTACCTCTGAAAATGAAGGGTCAATACAGAAAAAAGAAGAGTAAAAAGGTGGAGATGAAAAAGAGATAGAGAGAGACCATACTGAGTAGAAAATATGGGTAAAAGATCAGAGGCAGAACATGAGGAATGCATAAATGGAGTAAAGAATGATGAGGATGAGCAAAGTAGATTGCAGAGACTGGAGCATGCTACCAGCTGTGAAAGCTGTGACTGAAATGAAATTCATAATGTCTCTAACAAGAACCTTACAGTTCAGAGTGGAGATACCAAAATGTGTGATTTGCTTGCTTAAACTATAGCGGCCAAGCAGACAAAATATTATACTTGAGTCAGGAAAGCTGTTATTTTGTTTTAAGAAGCTACGTGAGACTCTTAGAGTCTGCGATCCTGGAGGCTAGTAGTCAAATTATGTGCTTGCAGTACAATAAAACAATGCTTTTATTCACACTAACTAGTATAAAGAAGAATTGGGTTGTGTAGGATAAAAATTTAAAAATAACTTGGGGAACTCCAGCATTCTGTCTACATAGATCTGAAGTCTTTGCATGCAGCACTAAATTATAGCTGGGCAAAGAACTACATTTTACCAGGTATTAGTGATTATCTATAGTAAAGTCAGTGCAATAATATTAGATCATCTGTAAAAGAGCTGATAAAAGGTTCAGTACAGCATTTTATATTTTATTTAATACATACTTTTTTTTTTTTCTGTTTTGGGATTTATAGGTAAAGAAAAACAGAAATGCAAAGGGGAAAAGTGACCTGGCATCCCAAGGCATCTACAGGTACACCAGCAGCAAAAGGAAGACTAGGGAAAACATGGCCCTGCTGCTGGATGGGGCAGGCTGACAAAGGACATGGAAAAGGCCAACGCCTCAAGGCCTTCTTTGCCTCAGTCCTTACGGGTACTAATAAGGCTTCAGGAATCCCAGGTCTGTGAGAACAGAGGGGAAGTCTGCAGCAAAGAAGACTTACCCTCAGTGAAGGAGGATCTGATCAGGGAATATTTAAACAAAGTAAGATCTATAGAACCTGATGGGATGCACCTAGGAGTGCTGAGGGGTCTGGCCAGTGTCACTGCAGGACCACTTGCAATAATCTTTGAAAGGTCATGGCAAACGCTGGAGGTTTCTGAGGACTGGAAGACAGCAAATGTCACTCCTGGCTTTAAGAAGGGCAGGAACGAGGATCGGCAGAGCTACAGGTCAGTTAGCCTCACCTTGATTCCTGCAAAAGTGATGGAGTAAATAACCCAGGAAACCATTTGCAAACATCTGAAGGACAAGAAGGTGATTGGGAGCTGTCAGCGTGGATTTGTGAAGCATTCCTGACTGACCAGAAAGCATTCTGCAATGAGATGACTGACTTGGTGCATATAGGGAGAGGGCTTTGTTGTTTCTCTTGACTTCAGTAAGTCTTACAGCACCATATCCCATAAAATCCTCCTAGACAAATAATTAAGTATAGACTAGATAAGCGAAATGTGTGGTGGTTTGAAAACTGGCTAAAGCAATGAGCTCAAAGGATTGCGGTCAGGAACATGAAGGCCAGATGGAGGCTAGTTACTAATGGTGTACTCCAGTGGCTGATACTGGGGCCAGCAACATCTTCACTGATGAGCTGGACCACGGGACAGAGTGCACCCTCTGCAAGTTTGCAGATGATACAAAACTGAAAGGAGTGGTTGATAAACCACATGGTTAAGCTGACATTCAGAGGGATGTCAGCAACCTGGAGAAACAGACACCTGGGAAGGAATAATGGTGTGTACTGGTACAGGCTGGGGGCTGGCTGGCTGGGAAGCAGCTTTGCAGAGAAAGCCCTGATGGTCCTAATGGACTATGAGCCAGCAATGTGCCCTTAAAGCAAGGAGGGCCAACAGCCTCTCCAGGCTGCATCGGGAACAGCATCACATTGCCTGCAGGTTGAGGGTGTGATCCTTTTCCCCACCTCAGCACTGGAGAGGCAACATCTGGAGTGCTGGGTCCAGTCCTGGGCTCCCTGGTACAAAAGGGACATGGACATACTGGAGCAAATCCAGTGAAGAGCCACAAAGATGATGAAGAGCTTGGAGCACGTGAGCTACATGGAGAGGCTGAAAGAGCTGGTACTGTTCAACCTGGAAAGAAGAAAGCTCAGGGGCATCTTACATGTGTATAAATACCTGGTAGTGGTAGAAGTTATGAATATGGAGGCAGACTTTTCTGAGTGGTGCCCAATGACAGGGCAAGAAGCAACGGGCAGAAATTGAAATAGTGAGGGTGTTCACCTATAACAAAGAACAGCTCTAACACAGAATAACAGATTTTCTCCTATACATATGTATTAAAAGGATGAATGTATGTAATGATTAAACCCTGATCAACACCCCATGTCCAGTATCTTTGCCATTTCAGCTGTACATTTCTGTTAATTTTGTTGGAACTACAGATACCACTTAACCTTCCCACGGAATATGTACTTCTCTGCTAGCAAGCTTTGGTTTGAGTTGGATATTTCAAAGGCTGAAAAGTCTTCCATTTGTTCTCTAATTGAGAGGAGAAATTGCTCTTTGTCAGTTGACTTCAGCAAGACTCAGACTGAATGATTATAAAGAAAATTGCTAGCACTACGGAGAAATTAAAAGAACCATGGCATTTCTAAATGCCCTTGAAGCCAATCCAGAACATGATGTCATTCGTATTAACATCCTTCTATATATGTGCAGACAGTAATGGTGGGACTATACAAAACAGGTTAGTTTTGAAATGCAAAACTCCTGTTTATTATTTTCTTTGACAGCCTTCTTTTTCTTTCCCTCCCCTTTTTAGTGAGGAAACTAGACAAGAATGTACTCCTTCTCCTCACCCCTGCTGCTTTCAGCACAGCTGTTTCTTTTTTCATGATCATCTAATGGAACTAAGGAAATAAGGAAGAATGAGAGAATGAAAGATGGCATGAAAGGAAGAAGAAATTTTCATATAGATAAGTAAAATTAAGTCTTGGGGGAAAATAACTGATGAGGCAGGAATAGCTGTGAGCATTCCTGTAAATTCCCCAAGGAATACTGGCAAACACCACTGCAATTCCATGGGGACTTTACTGCGTATTTTTAAAAGAAAGCATATGCCATCCAAATCTAGTAAAGTGAAGTTTTTTTGCAAGATTAAAAGTTATTTTTTCAAGATTCAAACCAAACATTTTATCCTGAAAGGGAACTTCATAATGAAAGATTTAATGCCCACTAGACCAATCAACTTTCAAAAGCAAAGAGAAAAACAATTTTCCCCTTGAATCTTTGAGTGTTGCTAAAGACCTTTGACAGCAGTTCCAGGTCTGCAGTACAACATATAGCTCCGATCTTGTACTGTCTGACAGTGCTAAATTTAGCAGTTATATTGTTTGAGGGTGGGGGTTTTTTTGCCTGTCTACTTTCTAGAACACCAGAGAAAAAAATTAGGAGGCCTGTCAAAGGATTAGGAAACAAACTTTCTGGTACACTGCTTTGTCTGTGTAGCTCCAATCTGCTTTGCAGTATTAAGAGGCAAGGGAGAGGGTCTTCCTGAGTGAAATCCGATGAAAGTTTTTTAATCTTTTAAAGGTTATGCATTATGCCTCCACTTTCACATCTCAGAGTGAATAAAGTTTAGGACAGGTTTTCAGTGAAGCATGTTTTTAAATTCCGTGATACTTTCATAAGTAAATAATTAATAAAAAAATCAAACATTTATAGACCGGGTTGTGAGCCCTGCGGTGTGCCTGGATAGCATTTGCAGTGGGTGGAAGACACCCTACCTGCGTCCGTGGGGTCGGGGCAGGCAGACGGCTGCTCTTTCTGCGTCATCACTGCTGGTCTTTTCCAGTGCGTAGAAAGGAGTAAGGAGTGAGCAGAGGTCACATCCAACCTTGAGCAAAAATCTCAAATTCAGTGGCTAGTCTAGTTGTGGGTAGAGAATGTTTTTTGCTTTGCTTGCTTGACTTTTTTTTTTTTTTTTTTTTTTTTACTTTTCTTTCTTTTAAGCTTACATTTTAGGAAGAACTCAAACAAACTGAAATGGGGAATTGCATCACACTCCATCTGCACCCTCCCCAGAGCCAGGATCAGACACTGGACCGCATGGGACAGATGTGAGCCACATCAGATACTGCTGGAAGACGTTTAGATTCTTGGTGGATGAGCACTGGGCAACCTTATATGGAGCAGAAACACAGTCAGCAGCTCCAGCAAAAGGAGCAGTGCCAACTGCTTCCCAGATCAAGGGGGAAGCACAGATCAGAACCAAACTTTGCCAGTCTCTTTTTAAGGGACAGTAACCCTAAGGCCATATAAAACCCCTTTATTTTTTAGGAGGAGTTTTTACTGCTTTGTCAACTTTCCTCATGGCAGAATCTAGCCCTAATTAGCACTGTGTTAATGAGCCATTGCTAAAGATAGATGAGAATTACTGTTCTCATTTAATAGTGATTTCATCAGGCTGCACTGATACCTTTAAGTATGGGTCATGGAAATAATATTAAAAAGACAGACACATTAAAAACTTAAACGAATATTGAAATTACTTACTGCTGTGATACTGACTAAGCAATACAGCAGATTTTAAATAAATCTGCTCTAATTACTTTTGGTGAGAAGGATTGTCTTCCAAGTCCTGCAGTTTTATCTGCCTGGTCATGATCCTGGGCAAGCAGTTTTGACCCAAGGAAATGGGACACTGCCTCACCACTTCAGACCAGTATTTGGGTGGGCTTTTAATTTGTTTCTTTCCATACTCACTTTAAATCTGGTGAAAGAAATGTATTTCTTTTATTTTGGCTAATGGACTTCAGTGAAATTAGGATTGTGACTTGGCAAACAAGTACAAGCTGGAATATACAGGCGTGGAAAAAAGCCTGGAGAGAGTGATCGGGGACAAATGAAGAGGAATGCAATAGGGAATAAGGTTAGAGAGATAGCTTGGGGCAAAACTTCGAGGGTCTTTCAAGGCAAGGACACAGAGTCTGAACTCAAGGTGAGGTGTGTGAGTAAAATTAAATAGGACTAACTTTCTCTGTGAGCTCTCCAAATACACATTATAACAAATTTTGTACTTATATTGTTTAGAAGTGCAACTTAAATAGACAAGCTCAGTATTTTTGGTCAGACAGATTCTGATATGCTCTCAAGGGACAATAAACATCTCTTGACTGGCTTAACATAAAATAAAGTAGAAAAAAATATAAACAGATGAACTCCAGAAGTTAAAACAAGCTGAAGAGAAGAGAATCCAGGTACAAGGGCCATGTTGTGCAGTTTCCAATTAATCATTCCCTCAAGGGGTGGAGACTTCAGAGCAATGTAGTCAGGGACAGCCATGTGCTCCAACACTCAGAACTTGTTCCCATTTTCCCTCAGGAGCTATGTCTTCTGCAAAATCCCAGAAAAGAGAATGAGGGTAGGTGTAAAGCAAGAAGTGGTATGAATGTTGAAATAAATGTTTGCCAAACCCAGAAGAAAGCAGTTGCCATGAACATGCAATTAAAACTAGTATTCATGGAAATACATCTGTTCCCCTCTCTGACCTACACACAGCATTGATGGAAGAAGAAAAACCCCTGGAATTCTCAGCATGTGTTTAAACACTGGACTATGGTTTTACTGTTGCTTCATAGGGTCACTTAGTAATATATAGGACAACTTTGCTATGTGATTAACAAATTTTGACAGATATTAGGTGGTGCATGGTTCCAACTTTGCCCTAACAGAAATAGTCAGCTGAAAATATCAGGAAATCTAAAGGAAGGTTAATCTTCACTTAAAACATTGGTACTCTTTCCTGAACAAGGTTTAAACCCGTAAGAATATGTTTGAGTTATATATACAGTATGTTACCAAAGGCTTGTAACAGCCTTAAAGAAAATTCAAAATTATGTCAGTAGCTGGGGAACAAAAGCAAGTTAAAAGTTTAGAGAAGACATCCTGGTGGACAACAAGCTCAGTATGAGTGAACAGCGTGCTGCTGCAGCAAAGAAAGCCAACAGGATGCTGGGTTGTATCACGAAGGGCGTCGCTAGCAGAGATAAAGAAGTCACTATCCCACTCTACTCAGTGCTTGTCAGGCCACATGTGGAATACTGTGTTCAGTTTTGGTCCCTGCTACACAGAAAAGATGTGGTCAGGATGGAGAGGGTCCAGAGAAGGGCCACAGAGATGATCAGAGGACTGGGAAGCCTGCCATAGGAGGAAAGGCTGAGAGAACTGGATTTATTCAGCCTTGAGGAAAGAAGGCTTAAGGGAGACCTTATCACCATGTTCCAGTATTTAAAGGCTGGCTACAAAGATGCAGACTCCCTTTTTACAAGAAGTCACATGGAAAATACAAGGAGTAATGGGTACAAGTTACTCTTGGTGAGATTCTGATTGGACACAAGAGGAAAATTTTTCCCAATACAACCAACCAGCCATTGGAATAATCTCCTTGGGCAAGTGGTGGATTCCCCAACATTGGACTTTCTATGATTCAGCTGGACAGGGTGCTGGGCCATCTTGTCTAGACTGAGCTTTTGCCAAGAAAGGTTGGACCACATGATCCTTTAGGTCCCTTCCAACCTGGTATTCTGTGATTCTATGATTCTTCTAAGGAGGTCATCCACACTTAACATGCAAGAATGTTAAAATGGTTGTTTATGTTCATGGTTATTTCTCAATAAAATATAACTTCATATGAAAATGCCAGTTTTGTCAAAACTGAAACTTTCTGCATGGATGTACTAGGTTTGCTTTGGCATTTATTGGACTGGTTTCTTATATCTAGAACTGAGTAAGTCACCTGGGAGCAGAAATCAGCCCAGAACACACAACTGTGTTACTTATCAGTAGTCACCTTACATATGGAAAAATGGGTTCTCAAGTCCTTGACCTAAAGGAGGTCATTTGTTGGAACTCTCCTATATCATACAATTGCATCAGTGTGCTGGTTTTGGCTGGGGTAGAGTTAATTTTCTTCCTAGTAGCTAGTATGGGGCTGTTTTGGATTTGTGCTGAAAACAGTGTTGATAACACAGGGATGTTTTTGTTACTGATGAACAGGGCTTACCCAGAGCCAAGGGCTTTTCTGCTTCTCCCCGCACCAGCGAGGAGGCTGGGGGGGCACAAGGATTTGGGAGGGGACACAGCCGGGACAGCTGACCCCCACTGACCCAAGGGATATTCCAGACCATATGACATCACTCCCCATATAAAGCTGTGGGAAGAAGAAGGAAGGGAAGGACATCATTAGGAGTGATGGCGTTTGTCTTCTCAAGTCCCCGTTGGGCGTGATGGAGCCCGGCTGTCCTGGGGATGGCTGAACTCCTGCCTGCCCATGGGGAGTGGGGAATGAATTCCTGGTTTTGCTTTGCTTGCATCCATGGCTTTTGCTTTACCTATTAAACTGTCTCTATCTCAACCCACAAGTTTTCTCACTTTTACTCTTCCAATTCTCTTCCCCATCCTGACGTGGGGGAGTGAGCGATCATCTGGGTGGTGCTTAGTTGCTGGCTGGGATTAAACCATGACAGTCAGAGAAGGAGATTCTACAGCTCTGCAGCCAGAGCATTGATGTCAGAGACACAGGTCGAAGCCCCTGCTCTCATTAAGACCTGCGGTCAGGACAATACATCCCACATTGCCTTTGAGCACTTCAGCTACTAGGCTATTGTATGGGAGGAGATGTGGCAGCAGACGATATAAATAATTGTGATCAGCCTCTTCAGATACCACTTTCTGTATTGTATAACTAATTACATAAGAATGTTTTTTTTTCATTAAGGTGGCTGCGTCCTAGACATCAAAAATGGTTTTGAAATATCAACTCTAACTGAAGAAACAAAGATCCTGAATCGTTTCTAGTTCCTACCTCTCTCCCGTCCCAGTTGTTACCTTTCAAAGCATCGTGGAGAGCTTTTTTGATGATAAAAAAATACATCTCATATTTTTCATTCTGTCTGGGATATACTTGAGATTTCTGTATACAGAAAACCCACATCAATATTTAGAATGAAGCCTTTTAATTGACAACAAAATTGCACATGGAAAAAAAATAGACATTTTATAATTTTCTTGCAGCTTGGGATAACAGGATTTTTTCACATGAAGTATTTGTTTGCCAAATCACAGCCATTGTACAAGATAAGAACAACTGACTTGTCTAAAGTTAACTGACTTGTGAAAGAGTAATGAATCAAACTGTAAGCTCTGATGACACAGGACATAATCTTTCCCACCAGAGCAGTCCTTCTTTCCTAATCACAGTTTTCAAAATCACTATTCTTCAGCAACACTCCTTCCACTGTGAAATGCTGCCCAGGATACAAAATAATGTAAATTCACGATAGCATATTGTGATAGTAACAAAGCAGCTCTATTTCTTAGAATAGTTGGACAAAGATAAACACATGCATGTGTACATATAGATAGAGAGGGAGAGCAACAGGTATGTACATGTGTTTATGAACGCAGATTTATACATACACACATGCAAAGACACTACATTTAAGGTAGAACAAATGAGCACTACTGTTCTTAGATCCTACCAAGGTCCCCAGCCTTGCTTCCTTACAACTGTAAATACTTTTCTATCTGCTTGCTCTGATCAGCAAGCTAGCAGTATCTTTTCTGGTTTAGATGTTATCAGCATGATACTTTGAGAAGGCATCCGGAATTGGGTATTGCTTCGGAAAAGCCACAATCTGTAATTAGTGACGTCAATCATATTATTAAAACGTAATTCCAGAAAGCACTTTAATAATAAAACACTAGGATGAATATTAGAGGTCTTTTTCAGTATCACAAGTGCAGTGAAAAAGATTTATGCTACAATCTCTTTTTCTGGTTTTGAGCCTGATTGATACAGTTTGAGGACATTTTTTTTTTACATATGAAAATCATCTTAACCATAGCTTACAAATATAGTTTTGTATATCAGTAAATTCAGCTGGCTTAGAAGATTGTTAAATTATAAAAAAGCCTTGACCATATTGTTTGCCTTGATTTCCATCTATCTTTACTAGGAAGCTGTCATATTAGGGAAAATCATCCTACAAACTGTGTGCTTACTAAAAATGGAGAAAGCTAAGTACCCAATCCTAAGCACTCCCACAGAGACCTTCATGGCAACTGAGGATGGACACAGAAATAAATAAATAAATGCAAGGAGATAAAATACTGAGACAGGATGAGTCATTTTGTATCAGCCAGTGCCAGCTCTACATTTGCATTGTGGAAGGTCAATTATCTCACACTGAAATATAGCTGAAACTATGAACTCAGTAGCTTTGGGCACTTAACACTGTTTAGATCTGTACTTTAACACTTAATTTAATATTTTTCCTGAAGGGAAATGATTAATAATTGCATTCAGTGAAGCATACACTTTAAAAGATTGACCCACACAAGCTGTTGTTTTTTTTAGGATTAGAAAAAAGTAGCTGTTTCCCCAGACACTATCCACTTATGTGACATTTTTTACACTTCACAAAGCTGCCGAATGTAACGTGCTAAAGGCAAAATTTTAAAGATAACGAATTAGAAGAGTACTTTGCAATTATGTTTTAGACCATTCAGCAACAAATAAGAGTGAAGTGCTATTTGATGTTGAGTCTGATATTGATGAAACTTCAGACTTTCCTCCTTTGAATTCAGCGTCATGTCTCATCTACAGCTTAAGTGGAACCAGGGAGCAGGCAGGAAATTACATCTGTTAATTCTTCAGTTTGCATACTCAAACATACACTATTGTTTTGAAAGGATTCACTCCTGCATACGAAAAGATTTTGGCCTCAGCAATACCTTGCCAGACCTGAGATATATCCCACGTATATTTTGAGAAACAAGAAAATTTAAGCAATGTGAGACTGAGATAAACAAATAATGGCATGAGGTAAGAGTGCTTAATACATTATCTTAGTATCAAGTTAGAAAGAGTCAAGAATAAATTTTCTAAGAAGTGCAGTTTAAGAGCTAGAGCACAAATCAAGTATGGTGAAATCTATTTACAGTCCAAAAATTAATGCTGGAAGAATAAAATAGCAAACTTTCTGCTCCTCAAGCTTCTTTTGCTATTAAAACCTCAATTACAATAATTATGATTCACACTTTCAGGGCACTTTCCAAACAATGAATAATGTTGGAAATTAAGTAAATAGGCATTATTATTCATATTTTATTATGTTATAGATAAAAAAATGGAGAAAATTATGATTTCAAACTGGATTTTCAGGTTTTTTGGCATATGAAGTTGGAGATGGGAATCAAGAGGATTTTAAAAGTGCAAAGATGTTTAACTCCTATAGATTAAAAAGCCAAGACCAAGTCACCCCCTCATTTGGGTCTTCAAACCAGCTTTCATAGTTAATGAACTTGTCCAGAGAAAATGCTGCCTGGACAGAGAATGGTGCACAAAATGGACAGAGATACTGGTTGGAAACTGTCTTTGAGAACCTAGCTACTTCTGTGCAGAACAACACAGCAGCTGCTCTATGTTCAAAAAAGAATTTTGCCATGTTTCCATTGTATTTCGAGTGTGTATCTCATATCCTGCCAAGGCTGTTCACAGTCACATTCGTTGTGCTGGTATATTTGTATGTGGATACAAGGCATTAGGAAGTGCACCAAAAGCTTAGCCACCAGCCTCAAAGATCTCCAAAGGGCCATTTCTTGGCAATAATTGTTGGTCCACGTCTGCAATAGCTAATCTCAACACTGTGTTAGGTGCAGGAGGCTCTCTGCTGCATGCCAATGCTTTGAGAATAAAATGAAAATAATAGACTGTTCAATCTACTATAAAAGCAAATATTGTTAAGCAAATGACCTTTATGTACTCTCTCGAAAAATATTCCCACTCTCAAATTTATAGAGAAGCATATAATGTAATTATTAACATGTGATCTCCTCTGTAATCTGAGTATGTAGCTTAAATATGCAGTATAACTGAAAGGACTTTCTATCAGTGCAGTGGTAAACTAAAAAATGAAACTTGCAGCTGGGCATTCAATAGTAACATGCTTTTAAATAAAAGTGAAAGGTTACGGTCAGTCAATACAATTAAAAAACTACTGTTTATTTTACCGCTACTGAATGAAATGTGATGTACGCAGACAGATGTTGCACATCATACTGCATGTCATTTCACACATTCTCTGCAGTAAATTAGGCTTCATAGTTTGAAGTTTTACAGTGGAAATGAAATGAAAAAAAATTGCTCAAGAAATACAATTTACATTTCTAATGTATAATTATCACCAGGTTTAATGACACAGTCTTTTCACACAGTATCCCTTCAGTTCCTTAAAATAAAGCCTAATTCTCTGATTCTTTGCACATGTTCGAAATGAACACAACATTTTAGTTTTGCGCTTAGTAGTCTGGCTTATTTCATCTACTTCTCTCCCTCTGCACCAACCAAGCGGCATAGAGGAGTGAAAAACATCTCACCAGCAGGTGATACTCTTAGTGTGACAGAGATTCCTTGGCAGTTGGAGAGCTGGTAAAGCTGTTTCCTACTCCTTCTCTCCTACATCTTCCTCCTTTCCCTGGGGTTAAGAAGACAGCAGATGAGCCAGAAGGAACAAGCTCACTCTTTTCTACACACCCTGCTTTACTCAGCAAGTAAATGGGCCCATTTCCCAGCACATAGATTAATGTCTCTCGCTGTCAATGCATACGTACTTATTTTACACAATTCAGAATTTGAAGAAACTTCTACAGGCCTTTAGAAATCCTGTAAAGAGGTGGAATTTGGTCTCTGCTTACCTCACATCGTGATACACTAAGCAACGAGGTGGCCTTCGTTAGCATTCTGATGCCTGAGGATAACAGCAGGCACCGAGATGACTATTTCCAGCACCATTAATTCTCATGAATATTTTTACAGAGACCCTGCAAGGGTGCTCCTTGGCTTTGTCCATCATGGCTATTTCTGATTCAGTGCTCCAACTAAACAGTGCCAAAACTACTTAAAATGTGTGCCAAGGGGTTTTCTGCTGTTCTGTAAATGTTACAACTTCTGAACTGAACTGTCAGTGCCCTACCTTGGTTATTTCCCAGGTTTCAATCTTCTGCTCATGTTAGGAGCACCCAGGTTTTTTTGTTGTTTTGTATTAACATTTAACTGTTTCTATGACTGGTCTTTTTATTGAAATAGTTGTAAATTTTGAATATGTACAGACCGTTAGGTTACAGCAAAGTGGTGGGTGACACCGGCTTCTCTGAGGACCTTAATTTGCTCCAGTTGAGAAAGAAAAGGAAATATCATCCAAAATACCTTACAGAACTCCAAATCATCATTCTCACCAGATACTTACTCTCACTAACTCCTTTTAGTAAAACTTATCATCAGAATAGAACACTGACTTTCTCTTCCATGATGCAGCCAGCCACAGATATGTACTTATTAAATAAAAGGGTAAGTCCTAGGTAAGTAAAGTATAAAAGTCCGTAATAAGAGAATTTCCTTCAAAATCAAATTTCCTTTAAACCTATCAAAGGTTTATTCCTGAAAGAATTCTACTGGAAGAACTCTTCAAAATCAACACTCAGAATAACCAAATGGTCTGGCCTTAAATACAGCTTTTACAGCCATTTTACTCTCCTTCTGACAAGTTTGTCAAACGTTTCATCCTATCTGTCTTCTTTAAGAGGTACAATATTG
>JAVJGG010000005.1:25767957-25780601 GCA_035590195.1 Aviceda cuculoides
CCCAGCTCCCTCAGCCGCTCCTCATCAGACTTGTGCTCCAGGCCCCTCACCAACTTGGTTGCCCTTCTCTGGACACATATGGAAAGTGTCATTTTGTAAGCTTTGCAGAAATAAGAGCTGTGTTTCTCAGTTGGAGAAAAGGAGTAGCTGAGTCTATTTCATAAATAAATAAATAAATAGGAAGAAAAATGCCACTTCCATCTTCTATTCCATTAAAATTTACACATGGTCAAATCAGAAGACTGGAGCAAGTGGAACCAAGAGTTGAACCTGTGTGCAGGAGGACAAGAATACACTAACTTCCAAGCAACAACATTAGAGCTCTGTATTCAGTTCCCAGGCATGCCACAAATTCTGCAAAGACCAGCAAGCAACTTACTCTCTAGGTCCCAGATTTTCCTCCATAAAATGGAGATATTGCATCTTTCCCCCTACTGTCGGTAGTGTGATCCCAAGCTTTTCAAAGAAGAGGCTGTGAAATCAAGTGGTTCTTAGCCAAATGATTAGTGCAGTATGTAATGGGAAAAGTTCATCCAGGATAGGAAAAAACTTGCATAGAAAACCTGTGGATGAACTATGCTTTTACTAAATTAACATTGCTAATGTACTATACACATTGGTTATTGATTGTAAATATACTACTGGTTTGCAGGCTAAGGCCAGGGGGCTGTTGTTTCCTTTTTAGTCAGCTTTATGGAAAAGGATGGGAGGAATACATTATTATATTATATGCTAACAGGATTTAATCCTCGCCCTGCTGAAGCAGAACTCACACTGACTTCTGTGCTGCTAAGATTTTACCCAGTGTGAAAATTTCTTCTCTGAATTTTTCTATTTTGATTCAAGTTTCCAAAATAGCTTTGACAAACAAATGCAAATACCTTCATATGCAAGAATTAACATCTGCATAGAAATTGATTCATGCCACTCTCCATATAACAAAAATGTAGCATGAGTATGTACTTATTTTCCAAGGCTGATCAACTAGAATAAAATGCAAATTTCTTCTTAGCCAAAGTAATGTGCTATCATTACTGTCAGTAGAGAAATCCCACTACAAACAAGCAATAAATAATGTCAGGAAATGTCAGTTTCAGAGGGGATGTCACCATGGAAAATAAGCTTATGAAGTGCTGAAATACAAGTGGTATCGCTTCTAATTTTGAACTTTGATAGTAGAAATCAAGCCAGTTTAGAAGTATATTTCACAGGAGACAGAGTGAGTATACCCTAAGATAGGAAATTCAAATAAATCATTCCTTCAACATAAAATATTGAAGATGCAAATTGATGTCTGAGGATTTAAGGATTTAAGAATTTTAAGGACTGAAGATTTAAAAAAAAATACAGCACACATGCTCACTGATAATTCACAAGTTCATTTCAATTTTCCTGTTTCTTCCAGAGTGTGGCAAACTAGTTCATCTGAAGTAAAATCTAACAAAGATTTTACTTGTGTTCTACAAATATACGAACCCATTTTGGAAAATCAAGCTTGTTTCACTTACTTCTTTGTCTGTTGGTAACAAGGATACTGCTAATGGAGTTCCTTTCAGGCCCAAAACAATGCCTGGTCATGTCAGTGGGAATATTTCTGGTGTGTTGCAGGTTAGACCTTTACAGGGCACTGCAAATGGCACCTGTTTCTTGTCAGACTTTTCATTTCGGAAGTCCCAAACATAATGCTTACACTGCTGTATGCTGCAGGGAAACTTCAGAACAGGTAGATTTATGGCAAGTTGTGGCAACAGCTAGATAAATTTAGTAAGTTCAGTATGTGGCAAGATTCTTTTATCAAAGAAAGCTTCTATAAGAGAAGAAAAGAAAGGCTTTCTGCAAAGAGATACCACTTATCTTTTAAGAATCACATGACAAAAAATGATTCTATAATACAGAACTTCTTCCTACAGAAGAGAAATTTAATGTTACTAACTCAATTGTTACCTTCAAACAGCTTGCACACATTTTCAGCCACTGTTAACCATTAATAGTATTAACAAGTTCATGTTTTAAAATGCTTTATTACAGAAGGCACATAATTTTGTTTTCATTTGTTTTTCTTCCTATTTTGGCTTCAAATGGTGAATTCCCTATTTTTTCAATTTGTAATAAATCATTAAGACTTGTTTAATTTTCTCCAGGACACCTATTAATGTGACTAATTTTTTTGTTATTGTTATTGAAAAAATATCTATTCTTAGCTAAACCTTTTTCTGTGAACACTGTTTCTTTCCAAAGTTGCTGGTTCACTAGTTTATTTTTTAATATATAGAATATGTGGGGAATACACTTGGTCACATTTGAAGACAGATTTTTTAAAAAATATAAATCTTTAGTGCCTAGGAAGGACTAAATACCAGAGAATTTTGAAATTGTAAAACTAAGGTTCTTCTGAATTGCAACCTAAGACACAAAACTAGATAATTACTGTGAAGGGCAAAGGCTATTAAAAGTTACTTCTATGCCTGGGAAATGACGACTCTGTTGAATATGCACTGGTTTAAGTTTTCATTTCTAAAAGAAGATGCCTGTACACAAATACGAGGGTTAAACAGATTTGTGATGGTGGTCTCAAGTGAGCTAAAAAGAAATAATCATAAGGTGTTTTTATAGTTTATTCAATTGATCCATGAGTGAAATGTTAAGTAATCTGTGTTTTCTGTTGCTGGGTGTACGCCTGTAATGGTGTAAATACTTTTTTTTTCCAAAATGGCTTATTAAAAGTAAACAAAATATTCTGGCTGTAACATTACAGGCTAAATATCTTATCCATAGGAGAAATAATATCTTGAATTACATGTTCCAGGACTTTCACCTTCCAATAATCCCAACAGAATTTCAAGATCAATGTTCTCAACAAAGGATTAAAAATTCCCAAAGGCTATGAAAGAAAATTATGCATACGTCTTCTTTAATCAAACTGAGGTTGGCAACTTTAAAAATATTCTATTCAAGAAGATACGGCATATCTCCAGTTTTCATAACTGGTATTTTTCATACTTTACAGGCAAAGAGGCATAATGTTCTACGTTACTATGTTAACACACTATCAAAGCTGAAAGTAGTTTAAGTTAAACTTAACTGTTCTTAACTAACTAAATAAGTTCATTATCCATGTATCATGGAGCAGGCTAGTGCACTTAAATTTGACTCTGAAACATAACACTTAGAAATAGGTACAAACAGCATGTTAAGTTAAAAAAAGCAGTCTTTGTATCAAGTACAAACAGGTTTCTATGGAAGTTGCATTTCCAGTCTGAACCCTCATGCTTTCAATACAGCCTTAATGGATTTTTCTTATCATTAGCCCTATTGCGAACTTCACCCATTCTGTATTTTCTGCTCTGGTTATTCCCAAGTTCACCTGGCCCTGTAGTTTTCTTTATAGACTCTCTGAATGTGATTCAGTTGTCTAAACCTAGGCGTGTAGTTCTGTGTAAGATGGCCTACGGCATCTGACCTGGCCATCTGCTCTTCCAAAAAAAGGAATGGGCCTCCCGTAGGTCATAGGCGTCTGTCCGCTAGCCCTGCGTGGAAGTCTTGGAAACCCTAGGGTGTCCCACATGGCAGTCGGTACATACGTGCCTTCAGAAAACTGAAATGAGCTCTCTGTCCTCTCTCACGTCCTGCCTTGAGCTGGCTTTGGAGGACTGTAATCCTTTAGGTTTTAATCTGGTTTAAAATTAATATCTAACTTCATATGTGTACATACACTTGTGAATTGGTGTTTAAATTCCCACTGTAGTCAATTAGTGAGGCCAGTGATGCCTGCTGAGTGACGCTACTCACCTAAAGCAGATATAGTTCGGATGTCTAGTGCCATTTGAAAGAGCTCTGTAGAAGTTCTGTATATAAATGAAAGCTGTAACGTCATCCCAAAGGTGACACGTATCCTGTAGAAGCAGATGGCTACCATGCATCCTGTAGGAGGAGCAGATGGCTACCAGGCAAGATGTCATAGGCTGTATAAAATGGCACTACAGGTCTCTCTTCAAACAACTGAATCCGAAGTCAGCTGAACACCCAGCTCTGTGGAAACCTGTCAATAGCTACCGACCTTCTCCAGAGCAGAATTTCATTTCCAATACCTACCCTCACAAGCAAGATGTCTACAAAAAAGTCAGCATCACAGTGCCTAAAATGCGGGTGGCAGGATCTTTGGACAGAGATAGGCACCTTTGTCTATCAAAGATCATCCAGACGTCTTGAGTTACTCATTTCATTCCATTGACTCAATGGAAAGGTTGGTCAAGTCTGCAGAACAATTCAGTGTATCTGGGTGCTGAGTAAGGCAATATCTGGAGACACCCAGTAGGAAAGAATACTTATATGGGTGTTCACCTTGGACCTGGAGTATTGATAATGAAGCTGAGCTAACTGTACAGAGCTTAATATTTTAAAAAGGACTGATGCTGAGGGTGCTGTGCATGATTTGCATAATATTCTAGCTGTTATGAACACCTATCCAGGAAAGTGGAAGAATTGCCTTGGGAGGCACTTCAGCTGAAGAGTAGAAATTATTCTCTTGCTTGTCTTCTTAATGTTCCTCTCCAGCCCAATCTTGCAATTCTGGAATAGCCTGCTTCTTAGGACCTTCTCTTAGAATGGTCCATGTACATTGTATCCCTAAATGTTACGCAAATGGACACTGATGTTGCTGCTCATATTTATGAATAAAGGTAATGCCATTTGATGCAATTAGCTGTTTTCTGAGTCCATCTGCTATTTCTAAATCCTTCTGGAGACTTAAGTGAGGTTTGCATTTTAGCAGAGTGAAGGCAGGAAATAAATGCCCATTTCCCAGACTGAGATGTTTCTAACCAAGCAAAATGCCTGGGGTGCAAGCACCAAAGAAATTAAGGCCAATGTAAAGGTGTCTAATGAGTTGAGATGCTCAGAGTAGAAGAGGGCTTTCTGACTTGCATCTAGAAATATGTTTTCATGTTCCTTGAAGTAGATGTTTCGGACCCACTGATTATGACAGAAAGCTTTGGTCAGTGCACACAAATGGGGTGCTTTTTTGTATCTTCTTTGGCACAAAACAGGAAGGGGATAAGGGTACACGTTTTGGTTTATCTAGGTGCAGAGTTGGGATCTGGGAGGTTCTGTAACAGCATCTAATAAGAATTAAACTTTCCAGAGTGCTATAGTACAAAACCAGTACTTCCAAGCTTTCGTACAGAGTTCAAGTAATAAACAAAAAGGTGACTTAAAGGAGTCATGAATCCTTACTGGGTATCCCAAGTTTGATAGACTCTTTCAACAAAGATATTGTAAAACAACAAATATCCATGCTGAATTGTTTATCTGTGCTGACCTGTTTATTGTTCCTCAGGCATTTTAATAAATCTATCTACCTATCTTTCTATCTATCTATCTATCTATCTATCCATCTATCTATCTCTTTGCAAGTTTATCAAGAAAAACATGTATTGGGATAAAAGAGCTCTAAATTGCCTTCAACAATGGTATCTAAAAGGCCCTGAAATTCTCCTAATTTTTCATACCTCAAGGAGCAGAAGGATGGGCATAAAGAAAAGAGATTAAACTTGATCATCACTCATGAATCATGGGCTTGCTCAATATTTTACTCAAGTGAAAGCACACTGTCCTGATGGCTAAAAAAAAAATAGTAAATCTTAAATCTCAATCAATCTAGTTTAAGCAAACCCAAAGAATTCTAAAATCTTTGATTCAATGTATAATTACTATTTTTCAATGTATGGTACAAAGAGAGGCTTTCCTTTTCACTGATGAGATTTGAAACTACTGATTACTTTGTAAATTATATTTTCCCTTAGATTTACTGCTAAACCCAGGTATTTGACTTGATAGATCACTCACATTCAGCTTCCTTCAAAAGAAGGGAAATCTAGCACTGAGTGGTAAATTTATATGGGTAAGTACATTTGCATTCCAATGAAGACTCATTCTTTAAGTATATTTAGCAATCAGTGTTCTCCCTGAGCCAAATATTATGTCTGCATCCAGTCTTCAATGAGGAAAAACGACAGACGAGTTGAAAGAAGGGGCTACCGAGCAGGTTTTCTTATTTAATGAACATGAAGAGTGCCTTCTGTAATGCCTACAGGGCAGGCACTGCAGGGTAGGATTTGAGTGACCATTTGCCTCACAATTCTTTGTAGCCCTGGAAGTGAATTGTCATGGTTTGGCTGTATTGGCAGTATCAGTGCCGCTCAGCAAGGCTTTTGACCTTCTGTTGCAGTAACAGAAAAAGAATTATGGCGAGGCTTCTAAATTTATACATTTACTACATCTGCGGAACCAAAGGACAGGTAAATGTGAGAAATACACCAGGAAAGGCATGGTTCGTCAGCAGCGGTGACTTTTACCCATGCTGCAGTTCAGGCGTCAGCCGAGCAGTACTGTGGTACATGACCAAAGCAGAGAAGTGACAGCAGCGTAAACTCTGATCACGAGCAATATGGTAATGTATGAATGCCACAGCTTACATCTTACAGCACGTCAGGCTAGTGGTCCTTTCCAGGCTGTGAATGTAAAGTGGATGTCAATGTGGAGTAGAAAGCGCTGCAGTTAGTTTACTCGGTTCTGTACCTGGTGCAAGGTAAATAAAAAATCTGATTTATTTCACCTGCTGAAAACAGAAAACTATGAGCTGACAACCTGGCTTATACAGGTGATTTACATTATTAAAAAATTATATCAACACTATTTGCATTTTTCTCATTAAAGATATGCCGCATTGAGCTTCTGGACAGCTAAATAATAGTGTCCAGGGATTTCAATCTTTTAGGGACCAGTTTATGAAAGGACTTAACAGCTGTAATTTCATCGTCCTGCTGTTTTCTTAATATTTTATATTGTTATTTTTATTATGCTACAATAGATCAATGTTTATCAATTAGTGGACATATTTGCAGATAAACGGAATCTTTAATTAAATTAAATCTACTCAAATATTTAACTTCCTGTAGGAATTTATGTGATACAAATTTACCACCTCAATGATGAAAATAACATGTAACAAAAAAAAAATATTGAATTTTCATGCTCAAACATACCAATTAAAACATTATTAAAAGCATTGGCAGAAACACTCAAATTTATAAAACCATTCAAAACTAATTCAGGGAAATGTAGTATTTCAGCTCTACAAGCAGTGCATGGCCAAAACCATGGGGGGTTATTCTCCCCTGTGTTTTGCAGGACCAAAACCTACTGTCTTGGTTTATGTTACACATATGTTTCACTTAGATGGGAATATAAAACTTTAGTGGAACTTATCAGATTCCATGACATTTGCCAACATTACTAGCAGCACAAAACTGTTTACCTGATCAGAAACTGTTTTCATTAGCTTCAAAGCATAATTCAAGAACTAATTTAGTCAATTTTTTATTCAAATTGAATGCTAAGGAAAGGGATTTATTAACAGACATGTTTTCTAATTTGCTATAATTTTTTTTGTTTCTACTGATGCAAATATTTGTTTGCATGTTTTATTCCTCCACTGTCATATATATTGACACTTTTAAACTCTACAAGAAATATTTCCTTACAAATAGCTTTTTATATCTTATATTGGGTTTACTCTAATTAGTAGGATTAAGACTGGCATTAGATGTTTAATTGCTTAAAGTATACCCATGCTCTTTATGATTTCAGAACATGAAAACAAAAATAAGTATACAGGGCTGTTTCGCATAACGCAACGTGTGCATGTGCCTCTGTGCGTGTGCATAAGATAGCATTAGGAGCAGGCATTTTAACTTTAGTTAAGATTAGGCCCTTGATCCTGACTGCCTTCTTGGAAGTGTCTCCCCTCAAAGAAGGCTGCAGTACCTGAATGATCAGGCATAAGCTAGGGTGTAAGGGAAAGTAGAAACACTCCTATTAGGAACAGACAAGTTGAGGAAAACCACATCCTCAGACACACTCTTTTTATTTGGAATATTATGCAGTATTCAGAAGGTTTGTATTCCATAGTTAGTGGGTAGATTTTTTCAGAAGGAAAACAACATACAGAACAAAATTAAGGACTTCTGCTTTTCATCTGGAAGGCACAGGCACATTTGTGGTTGAGCTGCAGTAGTTGGTGGTGGTAACTGAATTTTCATAGAAATAAACGATGACTCACTAGGTTGAGTTCATAAAGCAGTATAAGATTGATCTACTCAGTGGGCAAACTAACAGTTCAATGAGGCAAGATCAGCTTAGTCCACAAAGGCTTCAGGAATGATGTAAACATAGGCAAATGGATTATAGTTGGCTCTAAAAACAATGAAAAATAGCTCATGCACACTGTAACTACAGCTTATTTTTAAAGATAAAAAATAACGAGCACAAGCTGTATTATTTTGTAACAAACCGGAACAGAACAGTTGCAGAAATACATGAAGGAGGCTATTGTATAGAACAGCTTTCCTTTCAGATCTTTCCATTGATAATGTCAGAAGGTTCCACTTAGCTTTGTTTAACCAGATGTCAATGAACAATAAAACCCTTTTCCTGATCTGCTCTCCAGTATAAAGCAATGAAATATTAATTAATACTACATTTAAATGGCTATTCAATTTAGAACAGTTCATTTTTTAAAGGCAGAAAAAGAGAAAGAGTAATTGACATCTATGAGCAGGTGTTCCTCACGCCAAAAGAAAAATGGCTCACTTTTTATTTAAAAAGCTGGAAAATGCACATTTGTTTGGGAAAGCCATTTATCCAGAGAAATCTTTAATTACATGCGCCATAAAACAGGCGCAAAATGCTATCTCCTCAGACCTGTAACTTTAAGCCATCGCAAAGCACGAACTGCCTAATTTCACCAGAGAATAACAGTCGCTACTTCACTCTGCTGCTGCATGACAGCTGTATATGAACAGCTGCTCTCCTCTAGGAAGTGAAGTGGAGGGATGCCACACGACTGGAGGCAAAGCACTGCATTGTGTCAATGTCATTTCTGTTAAAGATCTTCCTGCAGCCCGACATCCAGAATGGAGTCGCACATTAACGTACAATGGATAATATTTCTGACAATATACTCTGGATGGCCTTGAGCTGATTACCACTACTTCTTCAGAAAACAGTTGTTACTGAAATGTTTCCTTTCAATAGAGCTTGCCTGAGGAAGAATAGCAAGCAAGACTGGGTCGTTAGTGCTGGATATATCATAACTTTGTAATTGCCCTACTTTGGTTCTTGAAAACAATTCTTTGTCAAGGACAGGAAACAGCTTGCCTGTAGGTGCAATAATGGAAAGAGTAGAGCTGATCTAGATGAGCGTCTGTAAGATTATCTCATGCTTACATGCTAAAACTTCGGCTAGTTAACAATAGCAAACTCAGGTTAAAGGCAAATGGTATCATCAGGACTGATGCTCAGTCTTTCAAGCAGGGTGGTACACAACACCCTTTCAATTTATTCAGACAGAATACTGCTGCGGGTTTAGCAAAACGTTTGACTACAATGCGCTATCGGAAAGGTGAGAAACAACTGGCAGTATTGGTGTCCCACAATAATGCTCTTATCTGGCATCCATCAGCGATCCTGGGTTACAAGCAGCTTATGGGTAGTCTTTCAAACTAGAGTTGAGTCTCAGAACTGACAGTGGAACTGTGTAGGTATGGGGATTTGGTACCATTTAAACCCCATGAAGATGTAAGACGATAGGGTGATAAGGTGACATGATAATTTGCTGTGGAACTCAATGATAAGTCTAACCCAGCTTTCTAGGCGATGAGTGGATGTAAGGATCAGCTTTCACGTCTCACCTATGAACCAAATCTAAAGCGTGCCCTTCCTTCAGCTTTCTGAGGTGTGCAACTGTTAGTCCTTAAATTTCTCCATATATCATCAGTAAGGTCAGGCAAGATGGCCATCCTGTCCCACAGTTCTACAGAAGCAGCCATATGTATACATACCTACCTGTTAGTATTTTTAAAATTATTGCACTAGTAAAGATGAATTTTCCTGTGACATTTATTCCTCAAAGAGAGATTTTCATAACAACTTACTTCAGAGGCAAGAAACACAGCTCATCCAGAACATAAATACCTGCTAGGATCTTGCCTGTGTTTAGGAGCTCCAGCTGCAGCGATTTCTGAAGGGTCTCTGCAGGAGACAGAGTTCTGAATACCAGCCCATCATAATGAATGCTTAAACAAATAAACAATGACTTCCCAAGCATGAAATCCGCCTCAAAACCTCAAATTCCTTAAGCAGACAAACTAGGAAGAGAGCAATTGCATCGGACTACCTATTTAACTTAGGAAAACCTTGAAAAGCTTAGAAGAGTCACTGAGCACTGAAACCAAATGCTCAGCCAAAAGCTGCATAGAATTGCTCAGAAAGGTAGGAAGTAAAGAATATGAGAGGATGGGGGAAAAAACTGCCTAATGCCAAACTCCTATCAGAAGTTCCCATGTTGCCTAAAAGAAAGTTGAGAAAATGAAATGTCAGGGGAAGCTGAAATCGCTGGTATAAGCACAGCATGTGGCAAAACTTCTTTTTTTTTTGGTCTTGGAGTGCCAGAAAATGTATTAACTGTTAATAGCCTGGGTGTCCTCTTGTGATTCTGCTATATGTGTACTTTTTAAGTCATCCATTATTTATATAATTCTTTACTTCATACATTTTCCCTGACAAAGAGGATTTTGGATTAGTATTTAATATAAATATAGATATATTAAATACATCTGTATATACACAAATAATTACCCCTGTTTTTCTTGATACATATTACCACATTACAAGGCTGTGTCATTTAAGTTGACCTAAGCCTCTTTCCCATTAACATTTTTCCATTAGGTCAGATATTGGCCATAATCCTCATCCCAGTAATCTCTGAGGACATTTGACATCAGCTTCAATAGGAACAGGAACAAGCAATTTTTGTGTATATTTGTATAAATCCAAATAGAATTTTGGCACCTTTAACATGGCAACCTTTTTGTTCTGTTTTAGTCCCATATACAGGTGACTAAATACCTCAATACATACCTCTATCCATGCAACTCCCAGGCAGATTTGTAATCATATTTTTCTGTTCATAAAATAGCATTCTTATTCCTCATTCTTCTCCTTTAGCAGTGGGTATAATCTTACTGTGATCACAGTACTTAGATATGAGAGATATAATGCTGTATCATCTCATTAAAACATCCTATAACAGGGATATCCGCCCTGTTAAAAGCAATAGAAGCAACTGTAGATTTCCCTTTGAAGTTGCTACTAACTCCATTCTGCATTTTCTACTCAAGAAAATTCCCACTCTGAAAAACCTGACAGCCCTTACTAAGCCTTTTCCCCAGGGTGTATCAGATTAAGATAAAGACTTCAGTAAAGAATATCTGGTTTGCTCAGCCTTGTACACAATACACAAGGTCCCTCCCAATTTTTTGGATTAACAAGGATGATGCTTCTCAAGGCACATGAATTCCTTTATATAATTTTAAGGCACAATGCAAATATTAAATGCCACTGACAGCATGCTTCCACAGTTCTTCACATCTCATGAAACCCCAATACATTTTCACAGGGTCAATTCAGCTGTATGAATATTCTTATTCTGGTTTCATTTAATTCTTGCTTTAATTATTTGAAATTAAACAAAACATATGGTAGAGGATATAATCAGCTGAATAGCTCACAATTTATTGCTGTGGACAAAAAGCCAGTGTGATTCTCCAATACATACATAGGAATCACAGTTACACAGGTTACATTACCTGCAATCTAGAAAAAGTGCTCTGAGAATACTGCATACAGTTCTGCTGCACATAATTCAAGACTAATGCTGAAAATGAAAGTGAATTCTTAGAATAACCACAAGAGTGACTGAGGTTTGGAAAACATGCTTCATAGTGAAAGACTCCAGGACCATATTGCCCATTTAACTTCTCAAAGAGACTCTATTAACTGGTGACTGACTTGACCATAATGAATACTGCAATGTCTATCCAGAGAACACATACTGACAATAAACTCTTCCATAGAGCTCAGTGGAAATAAGACAACTTCCAAATGTTCAAAACTGATGACAGAGAAGTAGCATGGGATAGATGCAGACATCTATAGCATGAATAGTTGCCTTGCCTCTCTTTACAGGCTGTGGACAGCTGTGAACATTTCTATCATACTGCTTTTTTCATCTTAGGTAAATGAACTGTGCTCTAATGGGCCTATCACTCTCTGCTGGAAAGCTTGCTCAGTTGTAGATAGACATCTAAATTAAAGTTTGGTAAGAAGAACTCCTTCATTCATATTAGAAATGTCACACACCTTTCAACAGATAATAAAAGACTGTGATGGACTCTTCACTGATGGCTCTTCAAACAGAATAGGAAGCACTTCTTATACTGTACTCCCAAATTTAAACTAGAATTAATGCAGAATATTCCTATACCTTGTGTCAGATATGAGGTTTTATGCAGGGATCATAATGGTCTTATCAGACCTTAAAAAATGAATACAGTTGATTTAAACCAAAAAGGAATTTCCAGAAACATTTCTTCATCAGCCTAACTCTGCTAATTTTAAAATTGTGCCATGAAACAAGTGTCATGATGTGCACAACCAAACCTAGATCTTTTAGAATCATAGAATCATTTAGGTTGGAAAAGACCTTCAAGATCATTGAGTCCAACCGTCATCCATGCCCACTAGAC
>JAVJGG010000005.1:25780701-25812961 GCA_035590195.1 Aviceda cuculoides
TGCAGGACCCGGCACTTGGCCTTGTTGAACCTCATACAATTGGCCTTGGCCCATCGATCCAGCCTGTCCAGATCCCTTTGCAGAGCCTCCCTTATTTCTGTTTCAACTATTCAAATTCAATTTGGAGCTCTAGCTGAAATAAAACTAACTAACAATTAATTCCCTTACAAAGTCTGTGTGAATGAACCTTTTGCAAAAAAAGGAAGGAGACCTGTATAAACAACTTTATGTCACCAAACCTTTAATACTACGATCTCGATATTCTTACAGAATTGTTGTAATTGCATTTCACAGATGCATAAACCTTTTATTCTTTCCTGATAGCAATGTTTGTATGCTCATGGGTTGGACAATACTATTTATTCGCCCATTCAAAACACAAGTTTTCACTTCTGTCTTAGAAATCAAATTGTAAGAGATAAAACAGGTGTCAGATGTAACCTAAGAATTTCATTGCCTTCTTTTCGTATTACCCTTACTTAAAAAAAAGAATTTCTCAATGTCTTCTTCTGTTTAGCAACCTTTATTATATGCCTACAGAATTCGCTACTCAGTGCTGAAATAATTCACTGTATGTAAGACTTCAGTACAAGCTGTGGTCATGCAAAAGGACTTCTAACCCAGAACATAAAAATGCTCTCTCCTGTCTAAAAATTAAAATGTGAGTAAGTTTTCAGCTTCGTAACCACACTAAATTATAAATGCAACAGAATGCATCACATATTTAACATCAAAGTTCTTAATTGATTCATTAGTTGCAAATATTTTTGGCTCTGGTTTGTATCTTCAGCATTCTCAACTCTCCTCCTCATTTTTTTATTTGAGCTTGCAGTTTAGAAGATGCATTATAGACTCTTAAACATACTGTAGGTGCAACTTTTTATGTCTTAAATCTACCATTTTAAATTTTACATGATATATTGAAGGTTCAACTACTTTTTTTGTAGTTGTGTGGGAGTATCTGACTTAAACTCATAAGCGTGAAGCAGGTCCAGAGGTGCTTTAGATACTCACACTCTCAACATCAAAGTAGTAATATAAGCTTCTGCTTACAACCATGTGGGACATGTTTAGCTCTGGGCACATTTCACTATGTAACCTATATATGGCCAATGAGAAAGACCTACTTTTTTCCATAACCTATTTTCCCCTTATAGAAAGAGTTTAAATTCCTATGAGCAATGTGAAGCACATAAAATAATTTCAAAGCCATTTTTAAAATGGAAGAAGTTTGATTGAAAGAAATTATTAAAATTACTTTGCTTGCCTCTTACTCTCTTGTTTCTGTATTGGGAATCTGTCATTCTGACTTGTAAGCGTTAAGTAATTTTCCGCTCTTTTCCTAACTTTTGAAAACAGGCAGGAGGTTTTCAGTATTGTTGGCTCCTTTTACATTTGTATGTGATGAGCTTTGATTCTGACCATGAAGACAGAGAAATCAAATAATTCAGGAGGGCCTGAAGGGTCAGAAGCAGACAGACCACTGCTTAGTGTAAAACAGTTTTGTGGTATCATGGCAGTGATATGGCTGCTCTAGGATCCAAATGTGGCCAGCAGTTAGTACAGGAATCAGTGTACTGCTCCAGCAAGGTAATGCTCCATAAATAAGAATGAAATGTGTCTCTGCAGGTTAACTTTTATAAATTTCTGTATATGCTTAGTAGTAATATTCAGCAAAACTTTGAATTGTTTTGGTTGGTTTGTTTGTTTGTTTTCTTTTGAAGAACCAAGACAAAGTAGGGAAAAAAATTACTTTGTCATAATCAGACACTGAGCTGCATAATGAGTGATGTCATGGGACACTTCTAAGTAAAAATAAATCTCACTATATTGGCTTATGCTTGTTCAAACTGAATTCAGGTTACTACCACAAACAATTTATTTGTTTTGTGGCTTTCTGCAAACCAAACCTTTGGGGTTCACAAATGCTTGAGTTAACAAAGAGTAGAAAGATTGTTGTTTTTAGTCTTTTCCAGCCTTTCTATTCTGAAATCTATTTTATGGTTATCTTTAAAATTTCTTGCAAATTCTCTCCACACCATGCAAAGCTATCCATTCATAGAAAGACTATCAAATCACCACATTGCTTGAAGAACTGTGTTTCTCTTAATGTTAATTTTGCCTTTCCAGTTTGAGGTGATTGAAGAAATCAGTAAATAAATATAAAATAGGTTTATAGTTTAAGCTTCCTGTCCTGTTTTGTCTTGAACTTATCTAACTTCGAACCTTATTTTTTATCAGTCACTAAAATATGAAGTATATTCACAGCTGTCACTAACATTTCACATCTCCCATAAGAAAAGGAGACTTTTTCCATTCCTGATATTTTACTGACATATATTGGTTTCATATTCTGACTTTCATTTCACTAAATTATGAATTCAGTTTCTTCTAAAATCAGATTATTACTCCTTACGCTTTTTCTATATGCTTAGCCTTGCAAAGACTTCTGCATGTCCTTATCTTCATGCATTGGATGTAAACAAGGTTGAGTGGAAGTTATGTCATTGAGATCAGTGTGAATACGACAGCATAAAAAGGAAATTTTTACTATTTTGATGCCCATTTTTCCAATTCCGTTGATTGGTTTGAAGGCACTTCTGTGACTCCTGTGCAGTACTGCATTTTTAAGGATAGAGATTTTTTTCCAAAACATGTCTTTACCTCTGTCTCAAGATTATAATGAACAAATTAAATGAAAAAAACAAAGAGTTTGAATAGTCCTCTGTAGCCTCCTTTTTAAGAATATGGAGATAATATCATTAACTTGTGTCATTCTCTGAAATGACATTAAAAAAAGATTTTGGAGGTTCTAGGACATTTTCCAATGTGTAACCAAGATCAGATGTTCTTTTGAAATGGAATTGCCTTTGTTCTAGAACAATTTGGGATAAAGAATTGAGATTGACTTATGAGAAAAGGTATTGTTTTCCCTTAGGAAAAAAAAAGAGAAATTACGATTTCCCCCAACAAAAAAGCCAAGTTACTAAAAAAGGCTGGAAATGAGATATTATTTGTTCTATTACACTTGTTCCAAAACACAATAAATGCAGTATAGCTACTGTAAACCACCAAGTGATACTGTACAGCTTGTACTTAACAAGGGCAAATATATTGTATTTTTTTAAAGTTGATTTCACAGCAAATAGAAAAATGACAATTAGAGAAAAAGGAATTGGAAGAGAAGTTTTACTTGTGTCCAATATTATAGTTATCAAATTACCCCAAAAGGGTTAGTACGTATAGTATTGTTCCTATCTATACTGGACATAAGTAAGACATTTTTTCTGGTGTGGACTTAAATATTACACAAAATTTTTTACTTTTAAATCTAATCTATTGGCATCTACCTCATCTGTTGCACTTCAGCAAGAAACATCTTCCTACTGAAGACAAAAAACAACTCACAGCCCTCTTATCCACATACACTCTGTCACTGCATGTGGTCAGGGCCATGGGAACAGCTTTTTACAGCTGGCGGTCAAAGATATTTTGCTGGACTTCCTCAGTACATGAACCAACTCAACTGACAGCTGGAAACAACACCACAATCAGTCCTAAAAATGGCCAAGCAGAAACAGAGAAAATGTGTTCCTGAACTTCAAGTTTTCTTCCTAAAAGTGCTGTCTTCATAAAAACCTCTCAAAATATACATATTTTAAAATTTAACTGGCATTTTGTGACATTTGAGTATTATCACATCCCAAAGATTCTTAACTCTCTGATAATCAAAGCAAAGAAAAGTTAATGAGCCCAACATCCACTCACAGTACAGGTGTTTTAAACTCTTTTGCTTATTTAAAAAAAGCCTTAAAGTAGCATAAATATACATATTGATTTTAATAAGTTATTTGCATATCATTATTACATATATATGTTAAATTGAACCTCCTAAATTAGGTATCTAATGTATTTACCTTCAGAATAAGAGGGTTAAATTCAAGAACAGCAAGACAGGGAAATCCAGTTAACTACAAGCCAGTCAGCTTCACCTTGACCCCTGGGGAGATAACAGAGCAAATCGTTCTGGAATCCCTTTTGAAAAATATGAAGGACAAGGTGACTGGGAGTAGTCAGCATGGATTTATGAAGGGAAAATCATGCCACAAGAACTTGAAAGCCTTCTATGGTGAAATGACGAGCTCAGTGGGGGAGGGGATATTGCTTATCTTGAATGAAAAGGCTGTCAGCAATGTCTCCCATAGTACTCTCCTCAGCAAACTGATGAAGTACAGGCTGGATCAGCGGACACTGAGGTGAGCTGAAAACTGGCTGAACTGTTGAGTTCACAGGGTTGTGGTCAGCTGCACAAAGTCCATCTGGAGGCCAGTCACTTATGGTGTTTCCCAGGGGTCAGTATTGGGGCCATTACAGTTTAACATCTCCGATAATGACCTGGATGATAGGACAGCACATCTGCAGAATGTACAAACTTGGGAAGAGTAGTTGATCCAGCAGATGCTTGTGCTGCCAAAGGGACTGTAACAGGCTAAAGAAATGGGCAAACAGTAATCTCAAGGAGTTCAAGAAAGGGAAATGCTAAATCCTGCACCTGGAAGGAATAACCACGTGCACCAGTACAGGCTGGGGGCCAACTGGTTGGGAAACACCTTTGCAGAGAGGTGGAAGAGCCAGCAATGTACCCTCATGGCAAGTAAGGCCAACAGTTTCTCCTGGGCTGAATCAGGACCGGGATTGCATCACCTGCAGGTTGAATGTGTGATCCTTCCCTTCTCCTCAGCACTGGGGAGGCCACAGCTGGAGCGCTGGGTCCAGGTCTGGGCTCCCTGATACAAGGGGGCAACGAACATACTGAAGTCAGTCGAGCACAGGGCCATGAAGATGCTGAAGGGCTTGGAGCATGTGAGCTACGTGGAAAGGCTGAGAGAGCTTGCGTTGTTCAGCCTGGAGAAGATGCTCAGGGGCATCTTATCCATGTATATAAATACCTCATGAGTGCAGAAGTTAAGAATATGGAGCCAGACTCTTCACACCAGTATCTGGAGAAAGGCCAAGCAGCAAGGGGCTACTATTGAAATAGAGGAAATTCCATTTAAACATAAGAAAAAAAAAATTCATTGTGAGAATAGTCAAACACTGGGGTGGGTTTCCCAGGGAAGGTGTGCAATTTCCACCCTTGGAGGTATTCAATAACTGGCTGGACATGACCCTGAGCAGCCTGCTTTGGTGACCCTACTCAGAGCAGGAGGGACAAGACAATCTCCAGAGGTCCCTTTCAACCTCACCTCAATTCTGCAATTCTGTTCTTCAAGAATAAAATATTGTGCCGTAAGGCTATATCCCTTGCATTGTAACACTCCTTGTGGAAGCCCACACAATGGTAAAGCAGCTTTTCCCCCACTTGTGACCAAGTAAAAGACAGCTAAGAGCGGTCTTAAGATCCATGGCCCAGGCCTGGTGTGATGGTTGCCAGAGAGCCTGGCGCTGCAATGTCAGGAAAGTCAGTTCAGGTATCTCATGAATTAGAGAAGACTAGACTTCGCAAAACCTACATTAACATCCTTCGAGCACTTTAGGAGATAAACAGTACTAACCGAGGAGTTGGGGAAGTCAGGGGACTTCAGAAGAATCAGAAGACTTACTTATGAGCATGGTAATTCATGAGAGTCTTTAAAACAAACTTTTCTCTTGTATCCATGTGATGTATTGCTTAAACTAGAAAATTATGATGTAAAAATTATGATAGTTTAAACAAGGTCCCGCAATTAAATACTACATATTTTGTTCATTATCTAGTCTACCAAGTATTCTAAAGTGTTAGATGCAAGTTTTCTAAGAAGTTAATGGCTTCAAATTCTTAAAAGTCTTTTGAACAGATATTTAAAATCACTGGCTTTATGGTCACAAGCATTAACGTTCAGTTCTTATAGCATCATAAACAAAAGAGTTACATACACACTACTGGTATCCTGTGGAACCTATTTAACGTTCAAGACATTCTCTGCAACTTTCTTCAGTAGTAAGATTTTCAGAGAAATCACTGGAAGTAATGGTTGAGGATTTAGAAACATTTTTCATTATAACATCCACCTAACCTATTTTTCTGTCCAATGTACCTCTTAACTTTTTGCTAAAAAAGAAATGCCATACATACTCATTTTTAATTAAAAACAAAATAATTCCTCAGACTAAGTATGTAATAAGCAACATATATATTGCTAATTGGAAACTCCCTGCCAAAAGTTTTATGTTGATATGATATTTATGATGAGACAATGTGATGACAATGTGTTGAATGCAAAATATTTTGTTAGAAAATCTTAGGACTTCTTGTGGCTTAAAAGAATTAACAGCAGGGACATTTTGGAATTTTGGGATCTCCACTGCCGTAGCACACAGGCTTGATGCATCTCCCCCAAAACACAGCAATCTCATGCTCCATTGCTTTTGAAGTGTCATAAGGACTTAAGAATTCATTCATTGTGTCAGATCAAAGATATACCTATGCTAGGATCTGTGGCCATTACTGACTCCATAGAAAAAAGTGAAAACAGAGCAAACATATTTGATGCTTTCCCTTAATATTGTCTTATCTTCCATCTATTTTCAGTTCAGGCATTTTATGAAGCAGATAGCTTTTCTATGTACTTACAAATGAATTTCTGTTCCATGAATTTGCCTAGCTATCCCCTTGAGTAAAAGTAAGTTTTTAAACATGTATTATGTGAGATACTGCAGAGTTCAGTGAGTTTCTGGTTTGCTGAAAATCTTGAGAAAAAAGTTGAGTTCCAAAGAGCTATAAACTCTCCTAATACAGGATGAAAGTAAGGCTTAATGAAGCACTAAAGCATTCATAATAAAAAAATCTAAAACTGACAGAATTTTTTGTAGATGCAAGTCTTCTCCATAGATTTCAAGCCAGCATTGCTGAAGATTTAGAACCATGCAAAATGTTCAAAGTTCCTACATTTAAATAAAAGATCTTTAAATTTTTAACTTAGACATTGTAGCTTGACATGTATTTTGATATATAATCACATTATATACATTCTTGCTCTTCTGTATTAGCACAATTTTAGTAAACAGAATTTCCATCATGTTTATTTCCTTTAATGCATTTCTAAGGTCTTCCTAGTCATGACTATGTCTGATGAATACTGTTGAAGTGATATGATTGATGAGCAAGTTAACAACTAAAAATTTTCATGGAATAATTCTCCAGGCTTCCTGCAGAACATTCAGTATGGAAGGCATTGTTATTTTTTCATGGCTTAATTACAGTGCTTCAAACAACTGAGCATTGAAACAGCCCTTGCAAATATTTAATGACATCGATCTGCTAAAAACAGACACATACCTTAGGTTCCTGTTGTTCCTTCTACCAAAACCAGTGTTACTTTTTAGCATTTTCCCCTCATTTAACTGGAGCAAAAATAGTATTCCTTGCTGAAATAAATGTAATGATATACTCTGAAATAATCTTTTTTCTTTCGTCCACCTTGAACCTCAAACCTGACGAGTGGCTCCTGGAAAGCAAATTCTTTGTGGGAATATTCGCTGATTAGAATCCAATTGAAAATGGGAACTTTCTTCATGCATAACCCCAAATTAAAACAGCTCTTCATGTCTTCCCAAGACTAAACACATGCTCACACACAAAGGAACAGGAACTTGGACCACGGTGGACAAGAGCACCACCCGGTGACACCTTCCCTTCTGTTGCCTTGCCCGCCTGCCCCGCACCGAGCCTGGTCTCCTCCTCAGTTCACGCTAGCATGGGCAGCGTATCACCAGTTTTCAAAATCCCCTTGGATCTTCCGTGTCCTAATAAAAAATGCTTCTTCAGGCACCTTAATTTTTAAATACAGTTTCTGAATTCTTGTTCTGAAATTACGCGGTTCTTTTTCCTCCCCATTTGGGAACATTACACCATCTGGCAAGGGTTTTCTCCTTTGAATTTTCCAGAACTGAATTTCCATGATCAGCTCCATTTTGCTCTTACACAGAATGCCAGGAAGCAATAATCTGGATATAAAAGGAGGAAGGGATTATACACAGACTACCTGTGAGTAAAAGCATTTCTGGAGATGCATGTTTTAGACTACAAAACTCACAAGGACAAGACGATTTTAAAGAGAAACGTAGACCAAGAAATCCTCCTTTATCAAGCATTTTCAAGATTTTTTTTTTCACAAATTTTGCCCAAATCTAATAATTACTATGGCTAAAGATTGGACCATGATGCAATTTATACTTCCAAAGACACCTACTTTTTCCTCTCTTTTGAGGTCTTTTTCTAGTAAATACTCTTTATTGAGACATAATCCATAACTCTCTGAAGTCAACAGGATCCTTAATGGGCTTTACATCAGCCACTAATTTACTTACCATATGCCTAAAGGACACAACTTTAACTGTAATTATTTTTCTGTCATTAATAGTCAACTTCATTTATATTCAAAATGTTCTAAAATGATTTTGTAAAGATGTTATCTTTAGTTTTAAACAATGGAAAAGATTTTGATTAATTTTATGATTACAAGAACAAATTAGCATGAAAGTAGGCTAAAAATTGTGAACATTCCTTTGATGAAGGAAACTTCTGGGCTTCCTGCCAATTTTAAAAGAAAAGAGAGAGGTTCAAGGTAAAGATGTAACTGTTTAGCTAGTGTCTGAGTCAGAATCTAGAAACAGGGACTCTTACATTTTGAGTCCTTACATATGCAAGAACTCTTACTGAAATTAAAAGTGGGGCAAAAATAAAGCACTCAAAAAAAGCGATGTTTCGGTAGCAGACAAAAATAAGACGCAGATAGATAAAAATGAGCTGCAGCACTTTTCAAGATTTGAATACTCTTTTACATACTGAAGTACATATAAGGTATGCTGCTAAAATATATAGTATAATCACAAATAACTATATATATAACATATGTAAGTATCTATGATTATATATATTACATTTATACTGTATGTGTGTGTATGTTTATATGTGTGTGTACATATGTACAGACACACACACTATGTAATTATTTGGTATAAATTGTATACTGTACATTTTTAATAGGCCCTAAAAAGTATGTAGAGAAGAAAAATTCATATAGGCACTAAATTGGCTTCAAGGCACCTCATTGGTGTGGGGTTTTTTTCCAGAAAGAGCCAGGTACATAACACTGTTGTCTTCTGAAGATAGTTGCATGGGGAACTGCAAGCTTTTCAGGAAAAAAATATCAAAGGTCTTAGTTGCTTTGCCAGGAATAGACATCTCTTATGGGCAGGAAGCTATGTCACCATTTGGGAACAGAAATTGAGAACACCCTTTAGATTAAGATCCTGTGATGCAAAACAGCTGTGTTCGCCCATCGCAGCAGAGGGTGTCAGGGTCCTCTGACGGAACACGGCTGCACTAGAAAGGGAGGGAGGAAGCCTTTCTAATTAGGGCCCTTTTCTATTAAATATTTATACAATGAGAAAAAGTTGCAGTAGGCAAAAAAGAGGGACTCACAAGGATGTATCACCTGTTAATCAGATCTTTTCCTGGGACTGGCAACAGTCCCACCAGTTAGCTGAACAGCCTAGGAATCTCAGCCCCTTTTTGCTCAAGTTGTGTTCCACACATAACTGAGAAAATATTAGTGGAACATTTTTTTGTATTGACTTTTTAAATTAACCCTTACTATTTCACAATTCTCCTGACAAAGTGGTTCATGGATGAAAAATGTTTATTGCATTTTTAATACATCATATATATTGAAAAAAGAAAAAGTCCTCCACTGTATTTGAACAAGCCAATGCTGGAGACATGTGATGTACTTCAGGCCTTTTAAGCCATACTAAAATTTGCCATACAAAATAATGTTTTATTCTCTCTCTCTCTTTTTTTTAATCAGCTTATTAAAAAAATTTAACTGCTTAGAGGAAACCAGATTAAGCTACACAGCAATGTGAATATTGGCTATCTGGGTCTTTAACTACTATCTCAGAAGAAAGAAGAGGCAAAATCTATATTAAAAATACACCTAATACTTGATGTGATTAATGAACTACTTTTGATAATTAGAACTGTTATATTACAACATATATCCAGTATTATTCTCAAGAAAAAATTACACAGAATTTACCAAAGTGTGTCAGGCATATTCTTTCCGAAACATAATATTTGGAAATGCAGTTGAAATAGCTTGTAACAGTATTAAACATAGCAAGTAATGAATGCAGAATTATTCTACCACAAATCACTTGTGGCGAAATACGACAGTGATCCAATCTATTACCTCTTTTACTTGAAACTCCAAGCAAGGGTCTCCATTTATTATCCTTGATTATCCATGTGTGGCTGCTTAATTGAATGGATTGCTGATAGAAATAAACTGCTAAAGGCTCCGTGTCTGAGACCTCCCAACCAGTTTGAAAAAGAGACTTACAATGACACATAGTATCAAAGTTAGGCCTCCAGGTTGCATCCTGAATCTTTCAATTTAGTATATAAATAATAGATTCAAGATGTAACTTGGAAACTTTTAGAAAAGTAGAATATTTCATGTGAGAAGTCCACAGCTTGCTCACTTGGGAGAACTGACATTTCAAGAGAACCATTCATTTTGCCTTTTTTTTTTCCTGAAGGGTAGTCCAAAATGTGCAAACAAGGAAAATTTAGTTATAATAGTCCCTACGAAACAGCTAGCAGAAATGGACAGATACTTCAGGCATAGTAACCTGTCCTTTTTGCTATGTTTGTTCACAACAGGAGTGTGTCTCATCTGCTGTACTTCCAGATCAAGAATTCTGTAGTTTCCTAACATCTGTAAGAAAGACTGTCCACAATTTTTTTTCCAGAACTAAGTGATGTTTTATCCAGAGGCTTCTCAGTTATTTGAACAATTGGAGCTGAAACTGTGCCGTGGAGATGAAACTACAACTGTAGTATGGACCACCAAGTCACCACTCCATTGCCCAATGAAAAACGAACACTTCATTTGCTTAAGTCATTATGGCACTGTTGACCCTGAAGAGAAATTTCAAGTTACAATGATAAGCATCACATAATAGTTGGAATGGTTGATGAAAATTATTTCTAATCTTACCTTCGATATATATACATCACTTGAATCACAACAGAACTGCTTCACCTGTTTCCTACATGCCACTACTTCAAAAGAATTAAAAATGTACTTTGCCGGCAATGCTAAGCATGACAGATCAGGCCTCACCCTGTTTTCACATTGCTGTAAACTAGGAGTAGCTCATGAAACAATGGATTTACACTGCTGTAAAACTGATGTAAGTGGAATAAGCAAGCATCAAGGCTCAGCACCCCATATGAAAAAGCTTGGAACTCCTCTAATACAAAGGTCATGCTTCAGAAGACGAGCTTAGTCTTTAGATGATGTGGTAATGGATGCTATAAAATCATAAAATGTTTTGCATAGACAAAATTCACACTGGCATAGTGGCTGAGATCCACACACTTGTGACCTCAACACTTGCCTCTTGCAACAATGTCTAAACTACCAACTCTGAGCTGAAGGAGCTCCTATTGCTGAAGGAAAAATAATTTGTTCAACTTGTAGAAGTGTGTTTACAATATAGGTGCTTGGGTGCCATAAAGAGGGACAGGGTATAGAAACCTAAGTAGAACCAGCTGCATCACTGTGGAGCTCTGTCTTCTATACTAGCTTCATTCTAAATGTTGAGTCAAACCAAGGGTAAAGAATTGTGGGCTCATGACAGTCAGAAATATTCCCAAGACTAACCAATGAGATTTCTACTTCTTTAATTACCAGCCTCTGAGGAAATTCATGATACACTGCACGATAAATCCCTTAGTGAAAAGAACAGGAATGAAGACAGGAGAGGACAGTGCTACCTCAGTCTGGATCTCAGTGCTATGTCTGAACTCCAGAATAAAACACATTTTTCTCTCTTTAGTTCAGACACACACACACACACATAAACACAGAGGGGAAAAAAGCTAGATTTTCTTTTAATCAAGTGTGCAACGTACTCAGAAGCCACGGCGGACCTTGTGTGTATGTTTGCGTGCAGTTTCAGGACAGGACTCCCACTGAGAACAAAGGATGCACAGAATGAATGTCAGAAATGTTCATACTTCTTAGAACCAGTATTTCATATTGGGAATTTAAAAATAGAGATGACTATATCTGTATAAAACAAAAATGGAAAAAGACCTAAAGAAACAAAAAAAAACAACAACAAAAAGATTTATTTTTTCAGTAACTTCTGAATGTTACCGCAAAATAGCAAAACTGGGATACTGTTTATGGTTTAAGACACCCACATTTCAGCAGCTAGGACACTAAATTGATATCTGTTCACAAAAATAGCTAAAACATATCTGTTGGTTTTACATGTACTGGTAAAAGAGAACTGGCACCATAAAATACTAAACCCCACAAGTTTTTAGCTTTTCTGTCACATCTCAGTGCATTTAATATCCTTCTGTCATATTATTTATGACTTCACAAAGAAACCAGTTATTTCCCATTATCTCTTCAATAAATAAGTAAAGCAGAGCATGCTGCAGTGCTACAATTCGTTAATGAGATGCCTACAAAATCGTCACGGTGTCTAGTCTCAGAAGCTTGCGCAGCATCTAACTATTAGAGTTTGCCTCAGCCCTGAAGAGTAATTGCATTTTTTACACATTGATATGTTCCAATCTGACGGCTGAGACACACATTTTGGAGTGGATTACATAAAGTAAGTAAACCTTTCCATAACACATTTAACATTTAAGAAAAAAAAAAATCTAGCAGTGTTTTCAGCTTTCATTAACTTTTCCACCAGTCTATCATAAGACAGTTGCTTTTCTGATAAGGAAAGCAGGTCAAAACTTTTACTTTGGACTTCTTGTGGGAAAAATCCAATGCTCCAGTCCCCATTGGAATGAGTTCTTTTAAAGTTATGAACTAATGACACAGAAATGTTAGATTATATACTGTAAGGCATAACTAGAATCCTGATCTAAAGCCTGCTGAAGAAAATGAAAGCCTTTCTGTTAGCTCCTGTGGGCTTTGCCTCCAAACCCAAATGCTGGTAGAAATAATTAACTTTTCCACCCATTTATCTATATTGCTGCTTAGAAAAAAATGCACAGGTGAAAAATGTTTCTGTTTTGTATTAGATCAATAAGACTGTCACAAATGAAAAGAAAACAGCATGAAATTACTTCTACATGTAGAAAGACAAAATATTTACCAATATTTTTCAAATACAGTAAGTATTGTTTCCGCTGTAGTTTCTAGTGGCTTTTTTTATCATAAGACATAATGTTCACTATGTATATTTCTTTAGTTTCATTTGCTCTACGTTTTCTCATTCCATTTCATTAGTTTGTAGTACAGTTCCATAATATTCCTCTCCATATTTTTTCTTCTAGTAATATTTTATATCTTGGAATATCATTTCAGCTTTCTTTTCCACTGTTTATTAAATGCACTATCAAGGACAGAAGATTTAAATGCTGTGAATTTTGTATGTTTTCCCTCTTTCTATTCAATTAGCAGAAAAATATTCACCCAGGACTGTTTAAAGATATGTACAGAGGCTATAACCATAATGCCTCAAGACAATATGGGTACACAAATTTTTCTCAGGTGACCTATTCAATACATTCTGTGTCCTTCCTCTAGATAGATGCTGTCACTCTGAGTGGACAATGCCATTAGGGAAAAGCATCTTGGGGAAAGAAGCTTGAAAATGGAATAAGGAGCCATTAAACTACATTAGATCATTACACAGAACAGAACCCCAAATCTGAAGGGAAAAAAAATTAAAAGAAAAAAAGAAAAAGGAATTCATAGCTCTGACATCATGGTCAGTCCATTTTGCTGTCCTGGAATGGGATTCAAGTACAAAGTGAAGACGCTCTTGGTGTGTGCATGTAGGTGTTTGCACGTGAGTTAGTGTTGAAGCTCCCATGGCAGTCATTGCAGCCAGTGAGTCTATAGAGTGATTTAGCTCACCTAAAAGTAGACACATATATTGGAGCATCTCACCTAGGCTCATATTTAGACACTCCTGAATCCTGTTCCCTTTTTCTTCAAGTAAGTGATTTAGGAGGAACAGAGAAAAATCAGCATTATTTATATATGAGATAAGGAAAAATAAATTTCTCAGGCAGAAAAGGAAATCAGACATAAGATGATTGGTAAAACTCCTGGAACAGTAAATGCCACCAAAAAAACTTTTTTAGTCAATAGTCCATCTCAGGCAATGAGGATAAAGATATGTGTTTATCCACAAAACATTTATACATGCTACATGATTACTGTTTAATAAGCCATTTCCTTTGAAGAAACAGTAGTGAATATGCATAAAGTCACTCATGCAGTGCCTCCATGCCGAAAAACTTGCAATGTGCTCTTAAATGGAATAAAACCTAAGAATAAAACCTACTCTCTCCCAGTCCTTCTTCCAGGATTTTCAGTGTTGGCATTCGTGTCTTACATCAGAAAAAAAATTAACTGCAAGTTTATTCAGTTTTCATTAAACAAATCATTTTGCTAATGGTCATCATGTATGGGAGGAACCTAAGAAAGTGTGGGCCTTCTCACTGGGAGCGATGGATTTTGATGTGGAAAGGCAAGCAAGTATACGAGTGCATATAATAATCATTGTGTCGTTGATACACATGGGTCTTAGCCAGCCATTCATTTTAACTGATTGTTTGACAGATTCTTGTTAGGGAACTGAGTGTTTCTACTTTATGCCCATTTCATATATGACCTTATCATAACATAGTTAACCAGGACAATCCCAAAGTATAGGCAGAACTATCAGTTTAAAAGTCCTTTATACCAGCAGGATAATGAGGAGGCATAATATATGGCACATTTTTCACCGACTATTTCAGTAAACAGATCAACCAACAGATAAAACATTTATTGCTCTAAATAGCACTGTTATACCAGTCCAAAATTAGTTACATCAGGCTCTGGCTGTCATGTTCTCTGATGCTATTAATGTGTGATATCCTTTCAAGGTTGCCTGAAAGTTTCTGTGAGTTAACAAGACTTTGGTAAGCTAAGGAAAAAATATGCCAACTTGTTCCCCTTTTAGCTGTAAGAAACTCTGAGCAAATTTGCTACTCCAGTGTTGATTATGACCAATTTCTGTGAAATACTCAGGGAGGGAGGAAGCCTGTGTATGACTCAACCTCCATGTTACCAGAGGAGATGTTGTATTATTTACTTCCCATAAAGAGCTTCCTCTTGATGAACCACGGACGGAATAAACCTGTTACATAAGAAGTTGGACCCTATTATCTTACTGTTTTTCTGATGGTGAAACGACACTTCAATAAATATAACTAAACTCTGTTTTGCTTTTTTCACCCTATCGCTGTATAAGGTACTGACAGCAATACATGAATTGCAGGAATCCCTGTTGCACTGCCATGGAGTTTGGTTTAAATCCGTAGAGTTTGAGGTATTTCAAATAAATAATTGTTGTCCTGGTCAATAATGTGCTAGAGTTGTTCATGCGGAAGCTTGATGCAAAGTCCTCTCAGATCAAATCCAAGTCTCTAATTGATTTCCATGGGCTTTGGATCAAGTGAAGAGCACTAAATCCTGCAAGCCATTCAGCACTCCCAGGTGCTGCAGCATTTATCTTCCATTGAAATGCTTATTAAGTTTAAGTGTTTTGAAGCTGACATAAGTTCTTATCACCTTGTAGATTACGACCTTTAATTATATAAATAGCTGAACAAAATAGAGATGTAAGAAATAACTGTGAGTTTAAAGCAGCTGTTTTCCTATTTGCACAGTTTTCAAGCTCTGTGATATTCTGGGACCCTCTGAACCTTTGGTACTTAAGAATAGCTATCTTTTATCCATTGCCCATGGTTCTTTAAAAGAATTTAGGAAAAAAGTATAAAACAGTTTATCTCCCTAATCTAAGCCTGAGATCTACCCCACAGTTAAGTAATTTCCATTAACTGAGAACATGAGAGGGTGAGATGAAGGAGCCATTTAGCCCAACACCAGAGTGTCCAGAAGAAAATTATATGGGTAGGCCACAAGCAAGGCAAGAATACAGCGATACTTCTCCCCGTTATACCTTCTCAGCTTTCAGCAATCTGCAGCTTAAGGACTTTCCAGGGCAGATGTTGTATGTTTTGTATTTGATATGCATTGGTGGATATTTTGCCATTAATTTTTCTAATTGTTTTTTCAGTCAAAAAAGAATGGAACAGTAATGGCTGAAACGTGGCCTTTCATTGCAAGATGAAATTGTTCTCTCACCACACTGTTTCTTAAAAATATTCTCGATTCCACATAATGATGAAAAGTCAAAATTGCTTTGAACTGAAATCCCAAAAGCAATTCAGATCAAACAATCCAAATGTGTCATTTCATTTCAAATTTTTGTTCTACATTTCTAAACAAAAATGAATAAAGAATAAGTGGTTTTCATTCATAGATTTTTGGAAATGGGAAATTCATAAATTATATTTTCCAACTACATTTTGCTTTTATTGAAGTCTCACTTCAGAAAAAAAAGTTCAGAGATTCCCGAATAGATTTTCTATTGCCTTACATGGCAAGAGCTCTTGATTTTTTATTGTGAAACTTCTAGAAGAAATATGAAGTTTCTTTTGGAAAAAAATTCTCAATATTTAATTGAACATATTCCACCTTATCTTGATGTTACCTTAGTCTGACTGCAAAAGTTCTTGTCAGGTTTTATAATTCCCTGATCGAACTCAGTAAACAGAATCAGTAAATATGCTATAGCAATGAAAGCTTCTGAACAAGTACATTGCTCTTCTACCTCACACCGCAAACCTGTCGTAGTGAACCTGCCTGGCAGACCACAGTACATGGAAGAGTTAGTGATCCACGCAACAGTGAAACTGGGTAAGCGTAGCAGGCCTGTGCTGTATGTCCATCCCGGCCGTCAGGCTGCTCTCTGCTGCCCAAATACCTTGTCCGCAGCACAAACCTGACCAGATCACGGTAACAGAGGAGCCTGCAGGCAACTCAGTACTGGTGATTACACCACCTGTGTGGCTTTGCCTTCATCTGAAAGTGCAGCAAGACGCTCTCATGAGAACATCCTTTATGAATAGAGTTGTTTTCTCATAAAAAAAAAATATATTATATAATAGCACAAAGGACCAAGAAGGAGGATCTTCTCTCCATGGACAGGGTCTGTGCAGCGTGCTGTGGGAAAATCCATCTAACTCTACATGAACGCATGGTTCCCAGCATCTGAAGGGACATAACACTTACCAGCTATCTATATTCCTCTTTTACCCTATCTTATTAAAGCACCTATTTTATTAAGCCGTTTGTTGTTGAGCCTTTCTTGTTGAGACCTAGAAAGAATCCTGCACCATCTCCTTCTCACCTCGCATCCCACCACCCCACCCCGACATAAAACACCGGTCCCTATCAGGCTGCTCTCTTGAAGGACTAGCGATTCAGTTTTCTAACACTGCCTTCATCTATTTCTCTCTAGCAAACTAGTTAGGTAAACAATTTCTCTGTCGACACGTTGTGTGGGTCGCTATTCTCAATTTGTTTCTTAAGACAGTGGAAAAGTGGTTGGCATATTAAAAATATCACTTCAAGTCCCAGAAGTATGTAAATAAACTTGTCTTCATACAAGGACTTATTCCAAGGAGAACTTAGAATTAAGCAAGTAGCTTAAGAAAGAGCTTACATTCCCTCCCATCAACATCATCACTCTTCAAGCTTGTAAAAAGCATTTACTTGAACAGCAAATGGGAGGAGCATCTTTTTTTAGAGCACACTATTTTTTTAAATATAATTAAATAAAAATTAATTTCCCCAAATTATGAAATAACTACTGTTGCCCCTCAAAGGAGAAGCAAACTTTCTGTAGTGGTGCAGTGGTGCAGGACAGCATTTTTGCTTTAGAACTTGCTTGGAAGTTTATGATCAAGCTGCCCAGCTGAGGGAAAAAAAGAGGAACTATTATTTCTTCTGCAGTTATTCACCTCTTTCCACACACACAAAAAGTTTAATATGCCATTTAATTCATAAAGGAACATAATTTCATGAAATCTTACACAAAAGGGAAACATACTGAAGGAAATGTGGTTATTTCACACTAGTATAAAACTGTACTAGCTGGCAAATTTGAGATTTGGTGCTCTGGAAAAGCAGAATATGAAGACAAACTAAAATGAGTTAAACCAAATCATTGTTGATAACAGGATTTCATACCAAATTACAGAATCTCCTCACCAGAGAGATTGGTATGATTTGCAGAGAAGTGAGCAAAGTTCAGAAGGTAAATGAGAAAGACAGAAACTCTGAAGCAGTTTTGACCACAGTCCTCTCTCGTGGCTCTCAAGCTTCTGCAGTGCTCCAGTCTGGAGGCAGCTTTAAAGAAAATGGTAATTTTTAATTTGAACTAAATATGAAAATGAATACTGCAATGAGGAGAGTGTCCGCACTGAAATCTATTTTAGTATGTCTCTAAGATTTTCAGTCTGCTTCAGAGCTATGCACTGGCAATGCCTAACTGCAGCCTAGAGCTATGACACCTCCCGGAAGACACTAAAATGGCATGGGGGAATATGCCTGACACCTCTCCATTTGGGCACTTTAAAAATGGACAGTGGTGAAACAGTTAACAAGACCAACATGTGAATCAGTCTTTAAGTTTCCCATTCAAAAGAACAGGAATTGTTTACAACCCTTTGAAGTTAAGGTTTGCAAGCTCGCTATATCTTAATTCAAAAGCATTGCTATTTGAAGAATGACTTTGCTGCAGAAAATTACAGCAGATACTTACTTAAATGTTTCTTCCAGTTTTCTAGAGGGCTCTTCTAAACCAGCAGAAACATTAAAACTTCTTTTTTTTTTTTTTTCCCAAATTTAATTTTTTTGTGTGTTGTTTGGAAAAGGCCAAAAAATTGGCAAAAGCACTGAAGTGGCCTTGAGGGTTACACAAAACAAGAATGTATTGAGTTTAAATGTAGCAGACACATTGCCTTTTTGATAAAGTGGGAATTGTCATCAAATCCCAAGCACGTACTCTGCTATGCTCTTTGAAAGGAATATGTTCTGGGCCTTTCAGAGTTATATAACTGGGAACACGGAGACTTGACCAAACCAGCTAGACATGGAGGTTGGGATTTATCTCATCCATTTCACTTGGTATTTAAATATTGAAGTCTCTGCTAATCATAATAAATTTCATTTATACTCAGTGCAGAGGAATGAGCACCTCCAGATGCCTGCTTCTCTTCATTACCTCCTAAGTGAGACAAGCATGACTAGTTCAGAAGGATTTAACTTTTGGAGGAGTAAGTTAAGGCTTATGAATACCTCCCAGACATGGTAAGCAACTGGCAGAGAAATAAGCTTGAATTCCACCTCCAGAGTCTTTTATAATAATTCTATTGTACAGTATGTCCTGATTGTTTCCTTTAAAAAAGGGATGTCCTACTTGTCTCCTCTAAAAGAGTCGTATGTCCTTATTATCTCCTTTAAAAACTCACATACCGAAGACACGATCGATAAATTCTATAGCTATATCCTTCCACATGAACATAGGGACTGGGAAAAGAACTGTATACAGACAACATGAAAGGCTTATTTAAGGAAACCTTTCTGCTGTATTTGGATTTGTTTGCTTTGAAAACAAAGGAATTTCTGAGCTAGTGAGCTGGAAAATACTTATCAGAAGGTATGTTAAGGCAGAAGTTACACCACTGACACTAAAGAGATGAACAGATGAGCCTGTTTTCAGCCTTTCGATATGAGCATCTTTCTAATCCACATATGTGGATCCAAATCCATAGTTCAAACCATTGTCCTGTCCAGTATTCCACATCATCTAGCACTTTTCTCTGTATTTATTTAATTTGTTTGCAAAGACATAGCAAACAGTGCACACTAAATGTGGTGGCTACATCGAGAAATAGGGAAAGCTCACATACCTTCTGGAAAAGTGTTGCAAAACCCACAACCTCTTTCCTACTGCATGGCCAAACCCACCGTAAACCTACTCCGTGGATCACCGCCTGACAGACATCATGCTGTACTCATGGTGTGAAGAGGCTTCGGGGCAGACAGTGGCCAGAAGGCAGCTGCATCCAAAGGGATTGGGAAGTTCACTGCAGGCGCTCTTTTCTGTCTTCTCCTAGAGACCTGAAACAAACCCGGTTCCTATCTCCCCCTCCCACAACTAGGTTTTTATCTTACACGTGCGCACTGCCGCACAAAGTTGTCTGTATTTTAAAATCAGTGGTCGCGTGTGCCAGCCACAACTAGCGAGCATCATCTGTGGTCTGCAGCTGTGTGCCTGTGCCCAGAGGAGGAGAGAGGCTGCCACGGTTCTGCCGGTGCGGCAAGAGGCTCAACCATGCTGAAGGGCTCGCCAGCGTGACTAGCAACACTGCTTTTCCCATGAGTGATTTAATGCATTCAATTTGAAAAGTTTGGGCCTTGGAAGGAAAGAAATTGTAGGTTAAACGAATTGTAATGTTTGCAGTCGTTCAGCAGCTACCATTTCTGCAATGATGTGACTGACATGAGGTGAAGGGAGAGAGGTGCCAGAAGTAGCACATGGTCCAAGAAGGATCGTGTATGTATCATGTATTACACGTTTTTTTGTAAGGCACTTTCTTTATAATATTTACCTCTAAAACTCACCACCTTTTGACACAGATAAACATCCTATAGGTTGATTACTGTGTTCACAAGCAAATCACATAAAACTTGAGCTTCCCTTTCACTTGTTAAATAACTAATACTGAGCTTGTCAAATCATTAAGCCAGTCTGCAGATAGATTTACTCTAAACTATCTGTCTGTGGGGAAGCTTCAATTTGTACTCTCTGAAGTTTTCCATTCAGGTGCCAGAAGGGTAAATAGTAACTAGTCTCAATCACTGTAGAGTTTACAATGCAAATTTTCAAAGTTTCATTTTATATAAATACATATCAAATAAACACATGAAATAGCTGCACCTACAACTTGCCTAGCTCTCATTAGGTGTATGAGAGTAGGTGCATATACTGTTTGCCCAGTTCTGCCTGTCCCTAGTCCTTGATACCCATGTCTCAACATGGATTTGATCCACGGATGTAAACAAAGGCATCAATAACCAAAGCCCACCAAAAAGCTTAGAAAAGCTAAAAATTCTCAATTCCATAAGTGACAAAAGATACCGTGGCATTTAAATTACAAAGTTGCTGTCAAAAAGAGTTGTTACTAAAGATTTTTTGGTACTGCTGTGCTTTCAGTAGAAAGGCCACAATTCTTAACCTGATATTTACCAACAATTAAGTGATTAGATATCCTGAAACAAAAAAGTATATACCTTCTTCGCAGTCAGATTTGGAAAGTATCTTCAGCCTCCCTGCTTTCCATTCCTCTGTGGGAAGCAGGAGAGTTTGGGGACCAGCATGTTGCAACTATAATCCACCATGTCAAAGAGCATCAATTTTGTTCCTAAGCAACCCTGCACAGTGCAGTAGTTGCTGGCCATAGCTGATAAGGGTGCTCAGGGAATTGTTAACTGGCTGCAAGTGGGAGAGATGAAAGTTGCAGAAACTGAAAGTAAGGCCACTGACACAGTAATAAAATTCCTCTTTGGAGTTATAAAAAAAAGGGGGAGATGAACAGTAACAACAATGAAAACTTAAGGATCCCACTCACATTACGTATGCTTTCATACAGAAAACGCTTTTGGTTCATCATACTGAAAGAAGCAATGAGTTGGGATGCAGCAGACACTTTCAGACTGTGAGCTATTACACAATGTTAAATTACGTCCTTCACAACCCCACGGTCTGACTCTCAGACATTTACAAGGAATGCCTGGATGGCCAAGCTTGCAAGTGATAACTTGAAAGACTGGTCCCTGTGTATCAGCCAAAATATTTTGAGAATCTGCCAGTACAACGCAAAAAAAACCATGTCTCCGGATACATATTTGAAGAAAGTTGGGGTTTGGCCTCAAAGTATTTTTTTTCCAAAACAATAATTAATCAAAGCATGTTAATGTGCTATCATAAAATTAGATCATTACAAGTACCTTTATGGAGTTTCACAGTTAGTTTTTTGTCCAAGGTGATTTAAAACTGTAGTGGAATATACTTACTTTATTTTAATTTACCAAAGCACTCAGATTAATTAAATAAATTCCTAGAAGTTTATACTGTCTGTTATACCAAAAGAAGTTTTATCTACATAAGGAAACTGAGTCTTCAATAACCAAACAGACAAATTTATTTAGGCAGATATAGATTTTATAATATTTTTGTTTTAATGTTCATACTATGTTATATTACATCATATTTTGAAAAATTATACAAGTGTTCTTAATATTGGGAGGTCTGCTTCACGTGTTAATTTTTGACCTGAGGCTTTAGTGCAAGTGGTAGTTAGTACAAAGCTGAGCTAGACACCATCTGGTTAAGAGTTAACTCACAATTTGCAATGTCTCCTCACAGAGAGAGAACTGTGATACAAGATGCTTACCTTAAAAAAATAACTTTTTCTACAAAGAATCAGGAAAAATCAGAGAAATTTTTTAAAGATGTTTCATTTAGGAACACAGATTAAGGTAAAAATCAACTAGCAGAGCTACAGCCCATGCTTACATAGCTCATATTACTGCAAAAAAACCCCCAGCAAATGCAGGCAAAGTAGTTCTCAAACCTCCCACTTAAGTCTACAAACAATATACATAAAAAAAATCAAACAGAGACAAAAGAAAAATATTTGTCAGCACATCAGAGAAGGGGATGGATTTGCTGTGGTCAAAATTGAGAATTACGGTTTACCTTTTCTTAACACACACCAGCGTTTTAATAAATTTACCGTTTATAAGCTAAATATGAGACCTATTGAAACCCATAAATCCTCAGGTTGGATGTTTCTTTGAAAAAACGGAATCTCCTACCTGACACTGTTTTGTAATTTTGCACCTGGTTTCTAAAAACATTTTCATTAATTTAACAATATCTGCATGTCATAACTCACATTTCTGACATATCTTTTCATGCTGAACTGTTGATTGGAAAAACACAGAGACAGAATATTAGGACCAAAAAGTGTACTTTCCCTTGGATGCCTTACATTAGTCTTTCAGGCATATTACCCTTTTTTTCCCCTTGAATTACTTATTCCTCTTTCCTAAGAATACCATACACACGACACACTATCTCCTTCTACAGTGTTACGTGAATATAGAGCATATTGTATTTTAACAAGACCTGAACCCTTGTAAGATCTATTTAATTCTGATAGGGGTAGGACATACCCAGAGTCTCAGTCGGGTACTCCACTCACCCTAGCAGTTGTTCTTGTGCACATAAGACTATGTTTCCTAAGGTGACTAGGTACCTAGTTTCCCAGCTTGCTTGCTTTCAACTGTTCTCCTTTGTCTTTCTAAGCACCTAAGCCTCTTCTGAGAATTCAAGCTGGGTGCCTATCTGCATCTCCAGATACCTAAACGCCTTTAAAAGTCTTCCTCACAATGTTTGGCTCCTATAAACCAATAAACCCAGGAGACCTCTGTGTCTGTAAGACTTCACCCTTAAGCCAACCAGATCAAAGAAACCAGTAACACGGATGAAACTGAGAAACCAGGGATGAAATGCAAAATACTGCTCCTGAATACTTTAAATATGCAAATTTTGACTTTGTTCATATTAATAACATTTTTGTAGGTATTTAGGCAACCTCCCATTTTCTCTAACAGTGCAGGAACAAGCCCCAGTTAAGTACCTTTACACAGTGGCTCCAAACGCTTCCACCTTCAGGATGGAGACCTGCAGACAAGTAGGGAACGACGCTGCACAGTGCCATGTAAGAAAGGAAACTGTTTTTCTAAATACACAAAGAACGCGATTGTTTAGATGAATAATATCTTTGTAGCTTTAATATTTATACAGATAGCAGTCTTCTAATGTTTTGTTAGCTTTTGTAAATGCACTTAACTGCTAGAATCTGAACTGATGGTAGTAGGAACTCTGTACTGCTCACTGTGTACATTAAGATATGCCTTCTAATAATGCATAAGCTGTGTCTACACTGGTGTGAGAAGAAGAGTGCACTCTCATTTGAATTATAATAGAGCTGAATCTTGTTGGATTATAATTTTATTTTTTAATGAAGCTAAAATATTCTAGGACTGATGTGTTTGTCACATGCTCCTCATATGTGCTCATGTTTAAATCTGAGCCTTCATACACCAGACACCTGAGTAAATATTCGTATCCAGTATTTTTCTACAGAACACTTACACCTGTTGCACATAATGTGCTCTAGTCAAAAGCACTATTTTGTATTTCATCTCAATTCACATTTATTTAAGTCTATGCTGTGGAAATAATGCAAATTTCTGTGTGCACTTTGGTGAAAATGGATTTTTTTTTTTTCTGTCAAAATAAAACCCACAGCTTTTTTACTTAACAGGGGGATTATAAAATATTACCAGAGACACAGGAAGATCAAAATCACATGCTTCAGCAAAAAATACTTAAGAAATAATGGTAGAATTTAGGCTACTAATTGTGATAGGGGTCAAAGTCCAAGCATGGTAACTATTAGTGTTCCAGGAAATGTATCATTAATGCTATCATTTCAAAGCACTGTCTACGAATTTAAAAACCTTTCCTCCACTGCATGGGCAATGCAGAAAAAAGATGTTTTAAAGCGTATGTCTTGCACAAAAATCTGTGCTCCCATCTATTGCCCAATAAATGACAGGTACAGAAATATACAGAATCTTTTCCATCACTCTGTAAGCTCTGTTGTCAGGTAACTGATGAAACCTGATAAGGTTGAATCTAAACTTTGTTTCTGTATTTCTAATTTATATTCCCTCTTTTGAACAACCTATCCACTTAACCCCTGCTGAGCCAGATTGTCCCCTCATCAGCTCACCCAAATTACGAACTGCTACCAGTGGGCTATAATGGTGTAACAATCAAGTAATAGGAGTAGTTCATTAGACTTCTTTCAAATGTCTGAGAAGTTAATTGTCACCCTGAATTTGCAAGATGTTCTTGACTTATTTTGGATAATCATTTTATTTCTGCAGTATTTATAAGTTCCCATGTTCTGAATACAGTTTCCATTTCCAGATTTATTTTTTTTTCACAGTAGCACTATTTCTAATACTGTACTCATAGATTTATATGGCTTTTATATTGCAAATTTTTCTTCTTAGACAGAGGCACAATGATGTGAATCCAGTACAGATTGTCATCACTCAGTTTGAACTTCTTGGGTTCGATCACCTAAGGATTTTACTAAAAACACAATATTCACTGAGGATTAGTTGAATGATAGGCCATAATTAATAGATCAGGCACCAGTCATAATTATCTGAGTCAGTCATAAAATCTCTGAGTCGATTTGTTCTGCTATTCTGAGTCAGCATATTTCTTTGCTACATCCTGGCCCACGCCAATCTCATTGTTCTTATTCTTGACTCACAATAACAACAAGGAAATAATATTCCATCTGTTTCCACCAAAGGAGCAAATAAATTAGATTCTGAGCAGAAAGATCTTTTTGTTAAGCATCACCTTCATGGTCTTCATAACTGAAGTAAGGAAATTCATGCTCAAGAAAAATGAGTGAAGTAAGCTAACTCCTGTTCCTCTAAGAGATCTTCAGGATTTTTTTGAACAGGAAAGCTGGTCCCTGGTGCAACTAAATAAGAATATAATGACTCCTGTTCCCTGTCAAGCCAACAACACCAAATACAGTTTGAGTAATCTTTTTATTAGAGAACAAATAATTTTTTTTACCGCCATCAAAATGACCCTTACTTTTCAGTATTGCAAATTCTCCCTGGAGCCCTTTTAGAATAGTAATGTGCTTTGAAGGTGATTACACTACACTTTGTCCCTCCGCTGTTGTACGGTATTCTAACTATTCAGGCTAAATGTCTCTGCTGTGAAGAGAAAATAGATTGAGACATCAAACACATTTTGTAAAATACAAAATCCAGTAGGTTATATATAAGAACACAAAACCAAAAAAAATGCTATTTGAAACAGGATTGAAAATACCAAACACAAAATGAGTGAATGAATGAATGAATGAATGAGCCAATATGTAGGTACGAGATACAGAAATATTCCAACTTTGCAAATCTCTACCTTGGTAATATTCATCATAAGGGTATTTCCAAACTTTTAATGAAATTGTTCACAAAACAAAGATTTCTAATTTTGTGCTCTCTTGTCAGATTTTATTGAACTCAATTTTTTTAATACAAGTTCTGAAGAGAAGGATGTTTTCAAATTAGCACGCGGAGACCATGAGAAACTAAAGGCACTCACTGTGGTTAGAAAAGGCAAACCAAATAATATATGTGGCATTTGGGAAAAAAAGTGATGCTGTGGAAATTTTATGATGCTCATAAGGAAAAAATCTATCAAACAAAGGTCAGAAAAAAAAGCTGTTATGAGGAAAGTTCAGGTCAAATGAACAACAATGATGATGAATGAAAGATTTGATCAAGTGGTGAAGGATGAATGAGGAATCTGGAACAAAGAAGCAGAAGAAAATAAAGCCAGAAGAGTCTTAATATGAACTTGTGTTAACAAGGGAGGAAAGGTGCCAAGCCAGGAGACAAATCGCCAAAGAGGAAGACTCTGGAAAGCGGTAGTTTGAAAGAAAAGTGAAGAAAACAAACAGATGGAATATACTCATAGGGATACCATAATAAAGGAAAAGGAGTGATGATGGGAGAGAACAGAATGTGCAGGAAAATGAAATCCATCACCCTATTCCCCTGTTCACTGTTTCAGGCTTTCCATTGTCACATCTAAGTCACCTGTTTGATTACAAAGTCTTCAGGGAATTTCATATATCTTAGATGGGATTCCTCATACATTATGGGCTATATCAACAAATAATGAATAGTTGCTTTATATTTTCTGGAAGACACACCTCTAGTTAATACATTCAAAACAAACAGATGAATAGTTTTGTGTTTAAGCTTCCCTTCATAAAGCATTCCACTCATCTACAAAAGTATTGTATGACTTGACAAAGCTACCCAATGTAAAGCCCATAAATATAGAAGTTTAATATAGCAGTGAGATTGCTTTAGAACTAGTCACAGAAGAGCACTGTGTTCCTTATTTAAAGTATAGTATCTTTATAAAACATGAACTACACTATAGCTCTGCCTGATTTGGGAACAAACATTACCCTTACACCATCAAAACCTTACTAGTTATTCCAGCTCATTTGCTGGCTACTGACAGGACAGAAGGAAAGTTATTAGATTATCATGTTATAAGGTGACAGCAGAAAGTGACATAACTGTGTCATTACAGGTGTAGGTGTTCACAAGCCCCCACGGAAGTCTGCCAGTCCTAATTCAATAGACCTGACGTTTTTTCTCTGCCAGGTTATATACTACCCTGTTTGTTAACCTTTATGCCCTTAACTTCTATGTTTGTTGTTGTTATCTTGAATCCCCACAAACTGCTTTGTGACCTCTTTCAATTTTATTCTTTTGCCCCTTCCTGTGCCTTTTCCCTACTTTATTTTTGCTTTTGCTACAATTAACACTGATAAAATACTAATTTGAAATATTAAATCAGACAGCTCAGCTTCTGTCAGTCCATGCTGTTATTCTAGAGTCATCTTTCTCTCTCTCTCCTCTCTCTTTCAGCCTTTATCTCTTTCTGACTCTTTCTCTCTTTCTTTCCTCCTTTCTTCCCTTTCTTCCATTTCTTTCATATAACACTTCTATGTACAACTATGTACTACTTGAGTTGAGCAGTCAAGAACAATTAATAGCTGGGATATCCTTGGAGGCTAAAATGTAGTAATATTTGAAGTCACTGGCACTCTGCAGAGGAAAATGTAATCTATGTTTTTTAAAGACACTTTAATTGCTCAGCAATCATGCAGAACTGAGAAATATAGCTCTGCTTCCAAGATAATAACTCCCCAAATTGCAAAGGTCGCTTACTCAATACCCTTGCTATCTAGCAAAATATGAGAATGACACCAAGACTCAAACCCTCAACTTTATGTTAATCTATTATTCGGTATTAGGTTTCATATATTTTTGTAATATTTCACATAACCTGCTGTGTGCTACTGTCATTTAAAACATAAAGACTTAATCTAGCTTTGTTGCTAAAAGAAAAAAGTTGTTCATATAAAGTCCAGTTATACAGCCCTAGTTCAGCTAAAACTAAAATAAAAAAAAAATGAACGCGAGTTTTGTATTAGTAAAGGGACAAGAAGCTTTAGCACAGAGCAAAGGTAGCAGTACTAATTACAATCAGCTTTCACTGGCCCTTGCTGCTTTTCCTTTTAATTTGCCTCTCTTTTTGTGTAATTATTCAATCAACTAAAAAGAGTGCAAAGCTTTTGTTAAACGTTAATTCTATTCAAATTATTCATATATATTTAACATTTAAACATAATCTTTATATGGTTATCATGGTGTTATTAAAAGGATATCATCTAGCTAATGCACTGATTCATGATTTCCCAGAAATTTGTGATGTCTGTCATATCTGAACTTATAATCATATCTGAACTTCTGAGGGTGAAACTTTGGATCTCTGTACAACTTGCTCAAAACTTTCTCTGTGCAAACTACCTCGAAAAAGGAGTCAAGCATGAGTGTATTCTTTTTAACCCTTTTCCCTCCCCTCAGGACCTACAGATTGTCCAGCTGTGTACTTGAAAATAGGTTCTTAGGCTCTATTCAAAGAGATTTTTAATGATGTTCAAATCTCATCAGTACTTTTGAAGACTTTACTTAGAATAGTACCTCAAAACCTGGATCTGTAGAATAATACTCACTGTTTTTGTGAAAGAAACAAACGAATCACATCAACGCCAAAGAGATACCATACCGGCCTCATAATCAACTGCAAACTGGCCATAAAACTGCAGCCAAAATTCGGTTCAGCACCATGGACAAGTGCTGCCCACACTGCCCGGAACGGCGGCAACTCACCCAAACCACTTTCCTTACAAAAAACACAGACCAGCTCCTGCTCTTTTATAATAAGATTATACATTCTAAATATTGGTAAATTCGTAAGACCCACTTTGTTGAAATCATCACAGTTGTAATTAGAAACATGTGGCGAAAAGTATCAGCATCAAAAAATACAGGACTATGGAACTAGTTAGCATGTATAACTTGTTCCTTCTGTTAACTTGTCCCTTTGGTTTGTCACTACCAGAAGAAAATGAAAACCAAAAAAAGCCAGGAACCTAAAAAGCAGATTAAAATCCCCAAAGCTCTTGTCACTCCTTTTTAGCATAACTTGCCCTTACAAGTAGTATGAAATATTTACAATGCACTATATTTATCTTCATTTGTTATATCACGCTGAAGATAAAAGCCCTGTATAAAAAATGGTGGCATAAGACAGTCCCTTTATCTTTTTCAATACTTTGTATGTGCATTTCCCAGCTAAATTACAATTGCACATAATAAATCAACTTTTTCTTAATAGTTTAATAATGCACTTTCATTTTGTTACATTTAAAAGTTATACATGTTTCATAAATCTCAACAGTCCCAACAACATGTGGCAAAATGACTAATAAGATAGTGGGCTTTGTCTTCATGGAAGTGAAAAGTTTTTCTTTTCATATCTGCAATTATTAAATAACTAGACAGTTTCTAAGGAATTTTCAGTTTCATAGATGATACTCTGCAGCTCAAAATTAAGAATGGGGCAAAAAATTGGCTTCTCAAATTAGTCAACCTTCTAAATCCCTGTTATAATTACAGACAAATGCATTTTACAACTTGGTGCACAGAATCAGCTGATACAGTACAACTCTGGTATCAGAGACTTTACAAAATAATACTATCTCCCATCTTTCCACTAAACTGCATTAGAGTCTAACGTCAGCAATGGCATTTTTTAACTCGTAATTCTCTGGAAGAGTTTATGTTGCCATTAGAACTATGTTTTAAGACATATGCTTGATTTGTCCTGTCTCACGCTTCCTCAGATCATTTTCCAGGGTGTGACACCGGTCAGTGTAGCTTCACACTTGTCATTTACAAGTTACAGGTCCATGGACATCAAAGGAAATTTATCCGGTGTCTTAAATAACATCAGGAATAATTGTAGTGATCATTAAGGTATCTATATCTGTTTTATTTTCACGAAAACAAATAGCTTTGTAATACGGAACTCAATACTCAAGTTGACACCAACACATCACTTCAGACAAAATGGCAGATCCACATACTTTTATGCATGATCAAATTAAAAGCTCTCACTTGGGTTCTCCTTGTAATTATCACTACTTTAGCAACACTGTAACAAGTCCTGTCAGTAAACACATTACTCTATTAAAAATCCACTGATAACTCACAGATACTCATAAAATATTCCAATTTCACTATCCCAAACCAAGTAAAAAGTCAGAGAAAACTGCAAAGAACCCAAACAGTTTCAGGATTTCTTTTGTTTTGTTTTGTTGTTTGCTTTTTCAGTTTATCTGCAGTTTTGGGGTTTGGGTTATTTTAACTTCAGCAACCCTTTTAACTCACTTGCACGTGTAAAACATTTAGAAAGAAGTGGTGAGTGGTATTCATAAAGTTCTGTGACAAAAACTTACCCTCGCATTTTTTTCTATCAACATTTTTTTAAATTGCGTATTTTCCATTCGTGCCAATGCACTTGTTGAAATGTTGGCTGTAACCAAACACCAGCTGCACTTACCCCAGTGTTGTCATGGTGACAATGGTGTACCAGAAGGCTGCAGGGATGCTGGTGAACTTGCTGGCTGATGAACCTTTCTCTGCATAGTACATGACAGTGGCAAAGATGATGATGGCCATCGTGAGTGAGAAGAGGAGGAAGCCTAGCTCCGAGGCACAACTTTTCAGCGTATAGCCCAGGATGCGCAGCCCCTGTGAGTGGCGGGAAAACTTAAAGATCCTGAAGACACGAAAGACTCGTAATGTCACAAAAGCCCCACTGACATCCTCATTATCTGTCATCACCAGGCCAATGTAATAGGGCATGATGGCGACCACATCAATGATACTCATGACACTGCGCACGAATTTGTAGCGACTAGGGGCCGCCAGCAGACGTAGGAGATATTCAACTGTGAAGATCATGACACAGGCAGTATCCAGACAGAAGAAAGCCACGGCGTAGCGCTCTCCGCAGGGCAGCTCTTTGATGCGACCCGGGCTTACCCCGCAGGGCACTGTCTCCACCACATTGGCGATAACAGAGACGGCGATGAAGAACCCAGTGACATAGTAGAAGACCAGAGCCAGCGTACTGGTGTGGGGGTTTTCAAAGGCCCGCCACATCCTCTGCCGAGCCGTCATTGAGGGCAGGGAGCTCTCAGCTGCATGATCCTGGTCGGCATCATCCTGCAGGCGCTCGGCATTCTCACGCCGGCGATCCTTGTACTCCTCATAACAGCAGTCGCCAATGATCTCAGGGATGATGCCAAAGAAGGCCAGCTCCTCGTCGTAAGCCGAGATGCACTCCTGGCGGGGATAATGAAGCTTCCCGGTACGGTAGAAGTTGAGAATGTGGCGGAAAATGTCAGGGTCCCGATCAAAAAAGTACTGCTGTGTCTCAGGGTGGTAGAAGAAGTCCCGCTCCGAACTGCCCAACAGAGTGTCGGGGTAGCGCTCTAAGGTGTCCAGCCACGTCTGGAACTGGATGCCACTCACATTCAGCACAATCAGAGAGTCCTGGCTTCGCTTCCTCTCCTGCCGCGGAGCGGCTGGCATGGGACCTGTGGCCACTGGCATCCATCCTATGGCCGCTGCCCTGGCAAAGGGTAACCAAGCTGCTACTCCTGCTGCCATGGTCCCGAACGCCTACTACAGCTAAGGGAGTCAATCTAGAGATGGTTCTGGTCCAGCCACTAAAACAGAGAGGGAAAAGAAAAATACAAATGCTCACACATTTTCGAGGCAATGGAATTTCCGAACATTGTTGTGATTTTCAGCGTTAACCGAAAACCTTTTTGTTTCCTTTTTGTTTCCGCCCCTTTTTCATGCCAGAATATCCTTTCCAGGGGCTGGTTAGTCAGTTAGGACAATAAATCAGGGCACTTGGAAATCAACGTATTCAAAGCAGCTACTCTAGCAGCCAGATCCTTTGGCGACAAGGTCCGTGCGAGGCCCCTGGATGGAAGCAACGGTCCACAAAGCACGAACCCCCGGAGCCGGCTAGTAGCTCCGATGCCGCGATGCAGCCACCTGGAAGGGGATTTTCTTCCACGCGCGACGCAGCCGCTCCCCCCGCCCCTCCTCCTCCTCCTCCTCCTCCTCCTCCTCCTCCTCCGCTC
>JAVJGG010000005.1:25814873-25850169 GCA_035590195.1 Aviceda cuculoides
TTTGTGTTTTTTTTCCCGTCGCTAGATGGCGCGTGGATGACGGGCAGCGAGGTCCCCGCCGGGCCCCCCCGGCCCCCCCCGGCCCCGCCGCTCTCCCGCTGGGCCCCACCAGCGCCCCGCCGCCGCCTCCCGAGCTGCCGGCTCCGCTGCATCCGCGGGGGAAAAACAGCGGGCGCGCAATTCCTGGAGCTCGGCGTGCCGCTCTGGGAGCTCCCCTAAACGCCAGGAACTCGCCGGGCTTTTTAATTCAGATTCTGAAAAGACTCGGTGCCTTCTTCACACAGCCCGCGTCAAGGTACCAGAAGGTATTCCTCCTTCTAACTGGCGCTTGGTTGGGTTTACTAATAGGAGGCTGCTGAAGGAATCGTAGAGCGAATAGGTTCCTTCGCACTCGAAGATGCCCTGACCAAACCTCCCACCCCGAAAACCCGTTTTAGGCATCTGCCAAAGAAACCCGAAACAAAAATAAACCAAATCTATACCGAAGCTTGAGAGGTAACTCTTCTCTGTATTTTAGTAATATGAGCAACTTCAATACCTATTAGCTTCTGTTTAAGTTCCCGTGAAAAAGATGAGCATTACCAGTAGTGTAGTCTCTGAGCAGCTCCTGTAAGAAGTACTTGAAAGCATGGAGAGAAAAGGCTTGAAAACGTTTGGAAAGCTTGTGAAGATGATTGATCATGTCTATCAAATCACATGAAATAATGTATCACGTAAAATAAAGGATTCCTTCTGTAGTTTTACTGAAGTTGTTTGTTGGTTTGTTGTTTCGGTTTTTCTTCTAGCTCAAATGTTCAGTACATTATATCCTGTAAATGAATCCATTCATTTGAAATTAGTTGGTCAGCTGTAGCTACGGAGCTTTCAGTGATGCGGCTACTCCTCTCCCATATGAAAGATTAGGGGGTTTTATTTGGTGCTACAAAAAGACAGTCCTGTAACAATTAATAAAGCCCAATTTATGATCCTGTCAGCTCAGCACTGAGACAGTAATACAGGACTTCCTCTCCTGACAAATAATCACAAGAGGTTTCACTTTCAGCTGTAGATTCTTTTTGTAATCAATACCAGCTCTTATTTTTTAACATGCCTAGCTTTACAGAAAACACTTATTGCTTTCAGTTGCTTTTTTCTTTGCAGTTTTTCCAGAGTAGAATTCTTCACTTGCAACAAAGAGTTTCCCACCCCTATAGAGATGAGAATGAGTACCATTAAAGAATCACTTGGATTCTTGTTGCAATCTTAAAAGTTGTTTCAGAGACCTACACATTTCATCAGGAAATGGAAAAAATCCCAGACAAACCCGATACATTTGGACAAGTGGGAATCGGGTAGCGTTAGATCATTGTGTCTGTTTTAAATCAGAGATTTGACACCAGTCCAGGTTCAAAGTCTTTTCTGACACCATTGACTATCTGGAAAAATGATCACCTCACCTTCAGTTTTTGTGGACAGCCTGTGTATCAGAGATGTGGCTTTCAGAAACAGTATCTTGGAAAGAAAAGACAAAGAGTATACTCTATTACCGTCTTATTCTAACAGAAAGTCCATTAATATACTACTGAGAAGTGACAACCAGGAGCTCAAACTTTCACAGCTTGTGCCTTGAGTTTAGTGCCTTGACATTGTCTGGCTGCAGTATTCCTTCCTTTGTACATTTCAGAAAGACTAAATTCTGGTACCTAAAGTGTACCTAAGTAATCAGTTCTTCTGAAGTCAAAATCCTGCCTGTGACATCAGAATTAGCTTCCAAGAGATTGGTGTGATGTGGCAGGGAGGATTATGACTTCAAGTAGGAATTAAGTAGCAGGGACTCAAATGAGAAAAAAATCCTATTTTCAAGCAAAGAAAATAAATCCTAGTAATTGTAGGAAAAGAAGAAGCTGGTACTAAAGGGAATGCACAATGGACTCTAATATAAGCTCTTTCTTAATTCTTTCCGAAGTCATGAGGCACGAAGAACTCTCTAAGGATTAAGGCAGATAATAGCTATGATGCATAAGTTTATATTAATGCATTTAATTTTTTCTTTAATGTTTTTAGAAGTATTTAGAGTGTTTGAAACCAAGAATTTTCTTTACAGACTGAATGTGCATGTACATCCCCTCTTCCTAATTCCTCTAGTACTAAGCCGATGGTCTTTGCTTTTGAGAAAGGAACACTGCAAATATTTAAAGCCACCTTGTAAGCCTTAACCTCAAGATTCAGCTATACATCGGACTTTTTCCCTTCCTTCCTCTTTACTCTAGAAGAGAATTTCACAGTTCCTGCATTCTTATACTAATATGTTTGTACACTCAATACCAAATGCATAAAATCATGCAGAGATAACTGGTTTCTGAATATATGCTATTTTCCCCCTTCTGGATTAATAAGAATAGCTTCAATAAAAAAAACCAAAACATATATTTATCTACTATTCAGTCAAACAAGGCAAAGGGGTTTGTGTTTTTGTTTTTTTTTTTTTTAATTTATAGGAACCAAAATTACTTCTTCAAGATAACAAAAGTGTCTTCCAAAAACCATTCTGGTTATTACTAGCAGAATATTCCACTGATCTGCCTCTTCTACCTCATGTACTGCTTGTGTGGAGGTCTGACTGCTTCTCAATCTGAGCAAAAGAGGTCTGGGGTTTTGGTGTTTTGTTTTGAGGGTTTCTCTTCAATGGAGGGAGCGTTCCTGAGGCCTTCTATGTAGAAGAAGTCTGCTTTAAGGATTTCTAGAGTGCTGATCACAGCCTCGCTGAAGAACTGGGTCACAAGATTAAGAATGTGTCTCATGGAGGAAAATGTTTGATTATATAATGCAAATAAAAAAAATAATGCTTTGCTCAAACATGCAATCAACACAAATATATATAGTCGTAGTCTGCAGTTTCCTTGCCTTCAAGGATTTGCCTTGGCTAAATCTACCTGCTTTTTGTACTATGGGCCAGACAGAGTAAGTGGGAGGCTTTTGAGATGGGTATAATTTTCCAAAGACAAAAAGCCGTCTTTCTGGGAGTTTGCTAAAATAGGCTCAGGTCACTCTGCAGTGCAAGTGCTTGTCATCCTTCCTTCTATATGGAGAAATGGATTCCTCTGGACGTTAAAAAATGACCTCTCACTGGTCAAGGATTAAGATACACTGCGGGGGAAGTGCACAATATGCACCACTTCTTTTACATCCTGAAGCCAACCTGAGAGTTAGTATAGCCATCATTAACCTAAAAAAACCCCTTAATTCTGTGGAAAAGATTTTTATGCATTTATTACAGCTTTAGTGGATGGAAGAGGAAGGCAGAGCTATCAGCACTGTGTTTTCTGTTTTTCTTAAAGTGACGTTAAGTCAGTATTTGGAGTCATCTCAGGAAAACCTCACATTCTTCCAAAGAAGGGGCTGATTCAATCTCAAATATTTGTACTTTATCTGCTCTAAACCAACAAATACTGATTTAGTAATTATATATGTTTTTCTTGATCTACACGATATTATATAAAATATTAATTCTATTAAACTATGTATTAGTCATATCAAGCTCTGGGAATTCCTCTTCAAATTAGTGATATTTTACCCATCAATGCAATGGTAAATAAAAACTCTTAAACTTTACTTTAGATAAATACGTATTTCTCATTTTAGATTCATGTTTTGGCTCATATAGTATCTTCAAAGGAATAGTTGTTTCGTCTATATGATGAGGCCCAATTTCAACTAATTTAGCTTTAGGCACCTGTGCTACCTAATTAAGAGCCTGCTCACCCTGACTTCCTAGAGTCAACAGAGAGAGGAGCAACTCCAGAGAGGCATCCATCCTACCTACAACCTCAGTGTACGTAGGCAGGTATCTGCTGACTATAAAAGGAAGGCTGGGATGACTGTGGTCCTTAAGTTAGGAGTCTTAGATTCTTTAAATTTGGCAGGATGATCCTGAGAGTGGCAGCCTGAGCCACTCTGCTAAGTCAATGGGAAAACTACCCTGGATTTCAAGTATCTTTAAGGTCACATCCTTCAAAACAGAAACTAACAGCAAATTCATGCAGAAAACTAATTAGCCACTAGAGTTCATACTCCTGGTTGCGCTGCAGCACTTTGATATGTCTTCTTTGACAAGGATGCCTCTTGTCAGTCTTACTCTGTGTTGCCGTAGCCACATTTCTAATCACACACAGAATCTCCAGTATCATCAGATACCCACCTGTCACTCCACAAGCACTTAATAGAAGAGAAAAAACAGTAAGAAACCCTCTTAGAATGTGCAGCATGAATTAGAAACAGTGTCTCCTCATACTAAGTGTGAGGTGCTAGTAAAGTACTTAGTTCTGACAAATCTCTGCATCAGTGCGTGACAACATGCCACTTCAACTAGTTAGCTCTTTTAAGTATGTAGAGTTTGCTACTTCTGTTTGCCCGGTTTCTGTGCACTAATTTTCTAACATACGAGACTCATCATTTGCTTGAGCCGTTGGGTAAAATATATATCAGACATGATTTAAGGTATTTTATCTAATCTGGTTCTTGAAGACCAATCCACATAAAGAGCACACTGCAGCAGGCAGACAATATCTGCAGAATGAAGTCTATGATTCAGTCATGACCATTCCTTCATATGTTTCTTCTTAATTCAGAAGAAAGCTTGGCTAAACTGAAGCACTGAAGTGGGTAAAAAATAAGATTTACAAGTCCAGGTCATTTTAGTTAGGGTGCTGAATCCTACTTTGCACGTTAAACTGAAATTATGAAGTAAGTTCTCCAGCCTGAGAGCAGTGAAAAGGGTAAGTCAGATGAGAATCTCAGTCTTAGCGGGAAAGGAACTTGCCTGGAAATGTTTGTCAAAGAGAGCTGCAGGATGTCCTAAACAAGAACTGATTCACAGGGAGTACCACTGAAAGGGACGTGGGCAGTCTGTGGCCCAGTGTGACCATATGTGAGACAGACTCTGGTAGGGTGGTTACGAAGTCTTGGAGAACACAATAAATTTGCACAAGCTTGGAAAGCTTAAGCAGTTCCATTTTCAGATCAGGTTATTTTTCTTCTTTAAATTGTCTATAGACGAAGGCCAAGGTAAAAAATAAGTTTGTATTTCACTAGCTTCCAGATTCAAAGAATATGAAGAATGTCACAGAATAAAATTTCTCCCCCTCCTCTTAAGGTTTTAAGCTCCTTACTCCAGGCCAGCCATAGCCCTACCATCCTTGTCTATCTACTTATACTTGGAAAAAGTCATCTGATTAGTGAAATTATAAAGTCTTCGCTCAGTGGAATTATGAAATCTTTGTTCCATTGGGGTGATACCTGATAGAATAGATGCCTAATGTTGGCTGAATAAAGCAAGGAAAAGTTAGTGTCCTTTATATTTGCTTCTGCTTTATTTAATATGGGAAATATTGCTAAAAATTTTGAAATTGTGGGAAATTTGTGGGAAAAGCAGACAAGCAAAGCAAATTTGGTAAAACTAACACTTTTTCAGGAGTTTCCATTCTGATTTTTCTTACCTCTGTCTCGACAATGTTTTCAGAGTTATAGATAAATTAAAATGTCATACTCTTTAGATTTTTTTTTAGGTTTCTTTATATATGTCTTGCTAGAAGACCTTTCTCTGTGTTCTGCACTTCAGGAGCTGTTTGCATCATAGACAACAGATTGTACGGTAAAATGGTTTATCAGCCAAAACAAAAAATTTAGTGAATTTTTTTTTTACTTCACTGTTTTTGACCTCACTCCCCCCCCCCCCCCCTTCATTTTTACCCTATAACATACTCGCAACATGGCAATCTTTCAATCAGCATCCAAACTTTACCATTTTAGATATACTCCTTTTTCTTTGTATTCCAGGAAATGGAGGGTTTGGAAGTCAGCCACCTTCCCTTCCTCTGTTCCTGCAAAAGCCTCACAATGATCAATGGCTCCTTGCCTAATTAGTCCCGTCTCTCTTATACTGCGAATCCTTTCTAAACTGCTTTGTTACTAGGTTGGCTCTGCTATTTGGTACCTTACGTGGAGGGTACCCAAAGAGGGGTAATACAGCTCCGACTGAGAGTGGCTGCAATTGTATCTACCCATGTTTAATAACTGGTTTCTGTTCCAGCAAAGCTTCTACCATTTTGAGTCTCAGTGGCTTTATAAGAATCCTATATGAAAGAGATGAATATGTGCAAAAATATATTTAATAGAAACAATGTGTCATTCACTGGCACAAATGAATATAGAACATTTTTCAGAAGTTAGTAGATTGAATAAAGTTATTATCTTGCATCACAAATTACTTTCTTAGTCCAGCCAGCTCTTAGCAAAGGAAGAAGCCTGAGGTCAGGCAGACTGGCATGGAGCTGGTAATGCTTCAAACCTGGGAATATCTGGAGAGCTGCCTGTAGGGGCACTTTCTATGCCAGTAATTGCTAATAGCCCCAGTACCACGGTTCAGAACAGGAAATAGAAACCTTCTTTCACATTAATGATTGCTTTCTAATTGCATAAACAGCAATGAGCAAGCAATCCTTTATAGCAAGCCCCTTCTCCAGCCTAGGGAGGAAATAAAATTTTTGTGGTGTTCCTGGTGCCATTACTGTGGTGAATGTTGAATCCAAGCTTCCAATACGAAGAAAGGATGAAATAAAATGTCTTGGAGTCTTGTCTACAAAAGTGAACATTACCTGTGACTGTTGCATGATATTAATTTAAGAAATCAAGCTGAAAAAATAAAAATCAGAAAAGCTAGCATTTTTTTCATAACATCTAAACCCAGTTTTATTCCCCTGGGACATAAATGAGGGTAGAAGAGTGGAAAGTTAACAAGTCCTGAGAAACATGTTAATTAGACTTGATGTCATGGTATTAGTGGATGTCATCTGGACCTAGCAGTCACAAAATCAAGAAATTAGCAGTCATAAAATCAAGAAGTTACAGTTAAAAACTGTCCTAAATTTACTGGTCATTATGCTCTACATGCTGCCAAAAGAAATATGTCACAGAGATATGTTAGACTTATTCACTATTTAGCTTCATCACAAAGTTAAGCAAATATTTTATTGCTTGATAAACAATACTTCACCTCAAGGGCAGTTTTCAGCACAGGTTCTTCAGTTATAAGTTATGCTGCGAAGACAATCTGTCAGCTTGCACAAAATTATTGCTGTCCAAGTTAAAAGGCATATGTTTCAATGAAATCATATTTGCTTCGTAAGGAGGCTGTAGCTTTGTTTATTGATTAAAAACATTATTTTGCTGTAGTATCATTGTTCATAAATCAAATAGCAAAAAAATATCTAATTTGAATTACAGCAAGATAATAAGGAACAAAATCATCACAACGTCAGATCTTGAGTTTCCTTCTGGTTGTGTGTGTAGCGTTGCTCCGCCTCTTGAAAGAACTGCTATATGATATAACATAAACCAGCCTCAAGACTGCAGCAATTACAGCCTAGGTATTTGACATACACCATGTGAATTTAAAAAAAAAAAAAAAAATCTGTTCAATTTAATTCACGTTAAAGCAATAGAAAGCAGAAGGGCGAAACACTGGGCAGTAGGGACATTTCTGTAAATACAGCTCTGATAGAAGAAACAACTTGAAACCACTTGTGTAGCTCAAGGTCCCAGAATCAACGAGAGTTCTGTCATGGGTCGAAGTCTGTTTGCGGCTTCTGCTCTGCTCTCATCAGCCTCTGCAAACTGGTCAGACAATTCACAATGAGTTTGGTCATCTAATTTTATCTGTTATACTGAATGGAACTGTTGTCTAGATGGGACACCAATCCCTCCAAACTCCATACCATACTCTTCTAATTCATCCCCCAGTTATAGCAGTTAGGACAGAAGATAATATAACATGGAAAGCTTTAAAAAAAGTTAGTAGTACTGTGTGCAGCAAAACTAATGATGTCTGGTTTCTCTCCTGTCTCTTGATGTCTAAGAAAGGGTGATCTCATTAGCCTCCTTCACAACAAATAATAATAGGGTGTCTCTTCTCCATCCACTTGCCAGTTCTCATAAAATTATAAAAAATGCTTCTCTTTAGGCTCTTTACCACTCTGAAATGATGTTCAAGAATTACTGTGAGTTTGACAGACAGACTGACATGGGAGATGATTGCATGCACTCAATTTTGGAAATTTACTCAATTACCTAGAAAACCAGGGTACAAATTGCCATCTCTCCTTACTTTGGTATGTTAATTCTGAGAATTCCTAGCCAGCTTACTGTAGACAAGAGAGATCTGGACACACTCTTTTCCAGTCTCTTTATTGTGGACTTCCACATTTCTCTCCCCGTAGGTGAAACTCTGGTTACATCAGGCAGTTACAAGGAATAGCACAAAGGTTGCTCTTGCCTGCTTGCCATGCCCCTAACTACAACAAAGAATTACAACTGAGAAGTGGGTATCCTTCTGCAGCTTTTCCACAGCTGCTAACATAAACAAAAATTGCAGCTTCTAGCCAGAGGTACGTGTAGATCAGCAGCTGTTCTTGAACAATTGCCTTTTAGTGGCATGTCCCCTGCTTAGACCCTTGTCCATGTCAGCTTAAACACTTTGTAGCTTGTGGGGATCCCAAGAAAAAATTCTGTGATAGACTTGTGTGTGTATGTGGAGGTCTAACGCAGTGAGGGTTTAAGAGAACATTATCATAAAACCCAAGCACGGTATAGGTTGTTCATTATCACAAAGACACTAACAAGTTGGGAGTAGTTATCTGGAGGAAACAAAGCCCTGTAACTTGTAAAGGTCCTGGTAATTTTTGTGACGTTGCCGCAGTCCATCCCTTTGAGCTTGGGCATAGCCTACAAAACGCCCATTAAGAGCTGGTGTGGAAGTGAACTGTTGCATGACGACTCTGTGACATGCTTAAACGTGAGTAGAAAACATACCTATGGGAACCTGTTACTTGATGCAGCTTACGTATTGGGGATTTGCTTGGCTATCCTCAGACTGGCAGAGACAGGGAGGTAACAGCTCCAGGTGAATGCGAAAAAGGTCGCAGAAGAGGAGGTTACAAACAGGGTAATAATCTTTTTTTCCCCCTATTTTCCAGTGTATAACAACTAAATAGTCTCACCTTGTTAGTATTGCCTTGACAATAATCTATGCAGTTCTTGTTTTGTATAGGCTTGTTGCATTCTATAATCACTGCATGTCACTTAATAACAAATAACAGAATAACAAAGAAAGACTTCAGTGAGTTTCAGAAAGTTTGGATGGGGATAGAGCTCAGTATCTCCAAGATAAAACCTATCCCTGATCCCAGTAACTTATAGTATTGGGAGAGCAGCAGTTTAAAAAAAAAAAAAAAAAACCCAAACACATTTCCCTAAGCCATTTCTATTCTATGTAAATATTAAAGAGAAACTCTTCAGTTATTTCTTCCTATTTCTTCCTGCCATATCACTTTGTGGTTGGGGCCATTGGGCAACTTTTCATGCATTTTAAAGTGCCATATTTTCAGTGACATTTCATAAATGCTTAAGTGGATTCGGACCCTGAAGACCAGAGTGAATGAGCTATCTTTACAGTAACAATTTGAACTCTCATTGCTGGCCATTAGTAACCTAATTTTGAGGTAATGGTGAGCACCTCCTGCGAAGTGCTGCACACCTCCTGTCCCAATGAAATTAATGACATCTAAGAATCTTTAGCACCTCACAAGAATAAGTTCTTATTTACTACCCAAGCAGATACCAGAATGGGTCATAATTATTCAATTTAAGGCCTTGTTTGTCATTCCTATTAACTTTAGCACCATCAGGAAGTTGTCCTGTATCAATTATGTATCTATTTTTCCTTACGCTGCCACATGGGTAAAATTACAGCTCAGAATGCAACTGCCTAGCTGTCAATAGCTTTTCTTAGTCAGCATCAAGATGTATTGATCCATGATGCACTTTATAAATTATATATGTTAATGTTTCAGTCATTAAATTGGTTTAATACCTGACAAGATCATTCTCTTTTTAACTAAAAGATATGTACAGTTTTAAAAAAAGCTAAACAAGGAATAAAATATCTACCATTTTAACATTTAAAATACAATAAAACCAACCAAAAACTATACTTACAGAAAAAAAACCAGTAAAAATGATTGTATAACTTAATTATAGCAAATTTCCTAGAATTAATTTGCCTGATATGAAACACTTCACAATGATCAGACTCCATATTCTGCATGCAATATTAAGCAGGAAAATTCAGCAAAGAGTGATTTTACTATTGCAAGCCACATTCACTCCAGTTTACAGTGTTGCACTTCTGATTAAAGCCACAGAAGCAAACAGATTTAGTAGGATTTAAACTTGTGTAACTGGGAGAAGAATTTCAATACCTTCACTTTTATTGGTGTATCATGAAAAATGGTTATTTCAAAGGTAGAACTAATGGTTAATATCATTCATATCATTGAAAAAATCTTCTTACTATGAAAGAAGGACTTTTTCTATTCTAAATATTCTTTTTTCTTTGACTAGCAGCAACAAAGAGCAATAAAGAATTCAGGTTTCTTTTTGTTTTGTTTTGTTTAAAGATACAATGTCAGATCATAAGTGTGCCTGCCTTTCCTCTGAATTCATAATCTCCTACTATGTTTCATTACACATGGAATGCTCAAATACAGTATCTGGTTAAATGCACTCAACCTTTCAGGAAATTACAAAATCCAATGTTATGTTTGAATAATAGTTATTTTGCTATTTGGTTTGGTAGAATGTAAATATCATGACTCTAAATAAATTAGAAATGACATAAGGAAAAAGTTGTACATGCATACACTTATAGAAAAGTAAGAAATGGACATGTTGGTGTCATTTTAAGCTTGATCTAAAAATTTTTTTTGTAGCCAAGTACATTTTTCATGGTAAAACTGTAAAGATAGATAGATTACTGCTATTACTTTCTGGTTTTCTTTGTTTTGTTTTGTATGCGATATGTAGTTGACAAGCTGGTGGCTTTTCAGATACAAGAATTTATGGCTGGTAGTAGAACTGCAAGTAATTGGTTTTATTTCTTTTTTTATTCCAGTTCACTGCCTGAACAGAAAAATAAAAAAAAAACCCCAAAACACTGTTGTATGTTGACCCAGAGCTAAAATTCATTGATTGTGTCACTGAAGGAAAAGAATGAAAACTAACTTATTCATAAAATTTTGTTAGAAACACTTCATTTAGGGTTTTTACATTATTTTTTAGGTTTTCCCTAATTTTGCCATTTAACAAAGCAAAACATCGTTTCAAAGCAATAAAAAAAAAAATCTTACCTAGAAAATGTCACAAAACTGACTTTCAGATTTCCCCTTTCAGCCAAAACTATTAAAAGTTATTTCAACCCAAAGGATGTTTTTTCAGGGAATGGACTATTTGTGGAAAAAAGGTCATAAAACACAGATTTACTATTTACTGTGAACTTTTCAAAACTCATTAATTAATTTAGTCTGTGATACAGGTTTCTCTGGTAAAGTGAAAATTTAAATTTATATCCTCTATTTGGGTTTGAGTCTGTGGTGACAGCTACTACAAATTTGTAGCAAAATTTGCTGTCCCTGTAAGTACCGTGAGCTTCAGCAGGGTTTTCTGTGGGCACAGGGATGTTCAGTACAGAATTCTTACTGAGGGACCAGGCCTGATTTTAAAATTCATGATTCCTCATGTAAGGATCCATGTGTAGACACGGAAGTGTCCCCAGTGAGTGTTGTCTTTGGAAAGGAACCTGCAGGGTATGGTGGCCAACTGGAAAATCCATAGTTATTTGAAGCAAAATGTACATGCTTACCTTGCAGCTTTATGCTATGCTGATCAGTTAAGTCTATCACAGGGAAAGCTAACAGGTTTTTAGGCTTCGATCCTCCCAGTAATTGCATACACGGTTAATGTTACACTCCCAAACATGTATTTTGACCCTGGAGGGCCATCCAGAACATCTGCATTAGTTTCAGAATGGTTATGTGTAAACTTACTTGTGTCTTGGACACTGTTTCACCTCTATTTTTGTACTGGCGGAGTATTTCATGTTTTACAGTACGACTAATACACGTAATAAGCTAATAAGGGTTCTGATTATACCTCTGTAACTCTTACTCCTTGACATAAAATCTTTCTCCTACCGTGTAAGTAAGATTAATTTGTAATCTTTTATGCTTACTTACATCTCCCACAGTGATCAAAGTAGGCTAAATAAGTAGAATCTCAAATACAATTTGGGCATAAATTTTAAGAATTAAACACTTTTGTCCATGCGCTCCTGACTCCCATGAATGATACACGTGTATCTAACAGAAAAGATTGCCTTACTTTATTGTTCAGGAAAACAGATATGACAAAAAAAAAAAAGAAAAAAAAAGAGGTTTACTAATAACAATTGTAAAGATCATCTTTTATTACTAGTGGCAATAGGAAATCCTAATAATAATATTTAGTACTGAGTATTGTGCATGAACTACTGAATTGTTGTCCAAGGAATCTTTAGGTATTTGATGTGTACAAATATTAACAATTCCATGAGGTAAGTAAGCAAAAGGTAATTCTTGGGATGACATGTGCTTATTTGACGGCATTACAAGGTTATAATAAAGACTGTTAGAAACATGAAGTGTTACTCAGTGTCAGTAAAGAATCAGCCCCAGGGAGGAACATGAAGAGTTGCAGAGGTGCTCTAAAGGCACATTGCCAGATGCGATGCACCCCACCTAAAAATTAAGAATTTATTCGAAGATAGTATTCTAAGCTCCTTTTATAGTTGATAGAGAAAGGCAAGCAATTGTGTCTGGTCTTTACTTACAGTACCTTTCAGTGTATTCTTCTTTACTATTAGTATTTCTAATACTTTGCATAAAAGAATAATAGGAAAACAGATGCCAGGATATTTTTATAAGATATCTGTAAAGCTCTGTAGTGTCAGAGGTGATTCTTTGAGAGCAAGAAGGCATCCTTAAAATACTCCTTACTCCGTAAGACATACAAAAGGTCATGGACTGAAAAGTGAAACATGGCCTTACAACTGAAATAGTCTACTGATGTGCTGCAGAGCTGTTTGTATCATGTGTCTCAAGTCAACATCCCTTCCGTGTCGTGTAATCGCTGTTAGATAGTTGTATGCTCTTGGATGAAGCTTCCGTGCATTTAACACGGTGTGGAAAAGGGAAACGACAATTGACTTTAATAGGATTAAATTATACATCTAATCCTTTTTGTTCCAGATGTCAATACAGAAAAGTCAAATCAGAGACTCAAATGCAGAACCTCATACATAATTTTAATCCCTCATCCTGTGCTGTAGGTTACAGATCTGGAAATAATAGCATGTAAAAGCTTCTAGAAGTGAATTCCTTTCTCATTGCTTTTAAATCCAGTACTGTTAATAGTAAACATTTTACTGCGTTATTTGGGAATACCTTGTGTGAGAACTAAATGAATTGCAAATTGTTTATACAAAATGATGGAGGAAGTTCAGCATTTCATGGCAGGTAAAGAGCGTGTCACACATACAGACTTCCCATCTGCGGCTGCATACCTAGACAGTGCCAAACTGAAAACTGCAGCATGCAACAGCTGAGAAGACAAAGTGTGATGTGCATTTAATTTCACCAGGAGGACTGTCACATGCCACATAGCACATCAACTCCTACTGCAAAATAAGTATTTTATATGGGTGTGTGTGTATATATATATATATATGCATATATGATATATATACATATATATATTGCTTGTTTGGATATATTGTATTTCTTCATTATAGAGACAATGTTGTGTGACCGTAACAGCTGTACAATTTAGGTATATGGTACTGTGCATGTTTTGCAGGTGCCAAATGACAAAAATCTATATAAAGTCTGTTAATTTTCTAGTGCACAGAAATCCCTCGTTGCATGGAGATTACAAAAAAAGGAGCGAATTGGAATCTATGTATCTATTTGTTTTTTAAACCACCAGTCTCTCAATGAAAAATAATAAAAAGACTGTGCTTTTGAAGAGCATGAAATGCTTTATGCTTTGCTGCTGCAAATTTAGTCAGCAAAAGCAGCTCAACTCATCTAAAACTCATTTCTGAGTTGTGCTGACATTAATGAAACAAACAATGATACTGGTGAAAAACAATGACAGAAAGAAAAAAGTTTTTTATTTTAAGCTTCATTGAAAATAAAAGACAAAACAGAACATTTGTCAAATGGGAACAATTTGTGATTAGTAGAATTTAAGAAGTCATCAAAATTTGAAATAATCATACTTCAAGTGTTAGTGGATCACAGGTAGGCTACATTTACTGCAACAGGAGATTAAAAAAATTCCGATTTAATACAGCAAGAGATAAAAAATATTCTGAAGGTGACAGAGTGCATGTACCCCCAGCCTTTTGGCCAAAATTGGTGCAATGTGGCTGTGATTTATTTTCTGCTCAGATTTCAGATCCTATGGCTGTCCAGCAATTTGCCACATTAATAACAGAGTAACAACTGTAAACTAAGGGGCTTTTTGGAGGTCCCTGCTGTGCCTGCCTGGCAGATGCTTGCAGCAGATCCTGAAAAGGTAGTCCTTTTGCCCTGTCGGGGTCATTTTTCTTTGTTTTCAGGCAGGCAGTCCACACAGATGGGTAGTTCATTTCTCCGGTGAAAGCTGCTGCTGCTGACATGAAGAGCCCTTCACCAGCTGAAGGACCTGGAAAGGAAAAAAGGGCAGAAGGCACTTCAATTTTCAAGAGTAATGCTTGTCTCTTTACTTTGGGCCCAACACTTGGAGAAAAGGTGCTGGAAATTTTGTCAGTAAAGTTCCTGACCAGATCACTTCTTCATGGATAATTGGGAGAGAATAGAGAGGGAGTCTTGAGGAGGAAAAGGATTGCAAAATGGACTTCAAGGCAAAATAAGCCCATAGGGGAGAATGGGGAGGGAGCGAGACGGGAAGGATTCCCTGCCGGGGTAGGCAAATGCCGAGATGTGAGTATAAAGAAAGACAGACCGTTCAGAAGTCCAGCCTAATGAGGTCGCCTAGAACCTCTTATATTGTAAAGTATATCTGCCAGCTTTCAGAAGAAAAAAGGAAGGAGTTGTGTGCAAATTTTTTGTTGTTATCACAGAATTTGTAAAGCCTACTCTTCTCCTTGGCTTCATGATGTAAAATGTATTTCATAGCTTCTCCTAAACCCAATCTGCCTTACCTGGATTAAAAACACGCCCTTCTGATTTTGCATTTATGGCAATGTAGTTAGTGGGGAAGTGTACCTCCCCCTTTTCCTCTCAGTTTCTGCAGGCCTTGGGTAAATATAGTTGTGTTCTCATTTTCTTTTTTTTATGTATCAGGAGGAAACAATACCATGCACCCACTTTGTGAAAAACTGTCATGTAACGTTATGTGAAAGATGCTTATCTTCTGACAATCCAAATGAAGTCATTGAAAAAGGACTACTTTCATGAAATAAAAATCCTCACCTAGTTTATCTAATTGAATATGCAAACTCCATTTTATCAGTAACAAGAATTGTCATCTAATGGTGTTCACACTAGTTGCCCTGAGGATGAAATGGCAATCAGAGACATTGTTCATTCTGTTCAGGCTTCTGAGTTGTCATGCAAATCAGTATACAGATATAGTCAGAGGATGAAACAAATAACCTCAGTGATGAAATGAAACATGAAATTCTCATTTGAACCTTTTGGTGTTGCTTTACAGAGCTTCATTGCCTAAACAACAGTATGCATATTATTACCATAAACATTTGACATTGTCTTGGTTTTGTAATGCTCTGGGAGGGAGTTTGCTGTGACCTTGTTGTGTCTTTATATTTAAGGACTTGAACAATAGTTTTGTCTTCACTGCAGCCATTCCATAACTATGTCTCTCAGAAAAATATCCAAACTTACTGTTTAGAATGGGGCAGTTAATAAAGGTCTTTAAAGGAAGTTCTGTTATTGCTTCAGTTGCTGTACATTTTTATACACATTGTACCTATACATGCATATATATATAATTTATATATGTATATCTATGATTTAAATATGCATTTGCATTTGTATACATGGAAGAGTTTCAGAAAGGTCAAGTTTTTATGTTTCTCTTCTTCCCATTCCTTTTCCAGGAAGACTTTCATCCCTTAAAAAAAATCTAAACTAAATTTTCAGCTCTTGATGCACAAAAAAAGGAATACTTCTAAGTTCCCTTTTTGTAGATGAGAATAGCTAAGCAGATAATGAGGGGTGAAATCTGCAAATATTTATTTAAATGAAACATTGAATTTTCCATGGCAATATTCTAACTCATTTTGTGCTCACTTTGCAAGAATATTCTAGGAAATTAATTTACAGAGAGGCTGCTTAAAATATGTATTGTTACTGAATAGTGGATGATACCAGTGGAAGTCATACTTGGAGTTCTAATATGCAATTATTGAAAATGAACAATAAGCTATTAGTTCTAAGCTCTGCTCTGCCCTGCAGAGAACAAAAAAGAAAATGTGACTGCTGCTTATATGCTAGCTGCAATACTTTACCTGCAATCTCCTGCTCTTCTTTTCCAGTTATAGTCACACATCATCATCATCAAACACATAATCTATTCCTACAAACTTTTTATGGATTCGCAACTTAATGCAAAGTCAAAATGGTCTTACGATATGGCCAAACATGGGCAGAAATGTTCGTAGAATGGGAAATTTATGAAGCCAGACTTTTGGGGCAAGACTTGTATTCACATAGATGATAAAGTGCATCAAACAAAAGACCTATTTCTGTTTGTTACTACTGATAATAAAAGATCACAATCAAATTAATCTTCATTGTCTCCTGTTATTCCATACTTCTTGCAAACTGCTTACTACGTTATTACCAAGTATATTTGCAGACAGAATTTGGCTAATGCTAGTGAATAAATAAATAGTAGTATTATATTATGAATCCTTAAAGACAGAAGTGTACCTTGTCATGCGTGTGAGGCTCAGGCTGTTGATGCTTGCCTCGTGAACAGCCAAACCCAGGCCCGTGGCTCTTCGCTGCGTGCAGCGGAGAACATGGTTCTCAGGTGCTCTGTAGCCGGCATGTCCCCCTGGTTGGGTCACTGACCAGCAAATACCAGTGGCTGTACACCAAAGGAGGAGTCGTCATGGGAAGATTTGTGCTCGAAGGGCTCCAGCAAGGAGGCTGGCTATGTAGGTGCAAGGTGTATTATGGGCTCTTGCTCACCTTGAGTGACCCAGTGTGCCATTGCCTCTCACGGCAGAAAGGGAGATGCTTTTTCACAACTGTTCAAAAAGAAAGAAAGGAAGCTATATTCAGCAAATAAATTATTAACTCTGAATTATTCCCTCAGCTCTATGGCACAGTCATTGCTGCCCCAGTTTTCTGTCTTGCATATGAAGCATAAAATATCATTCCTGTCCTCAAAGCCTCTTCTGATAGAAATTGGCGAGATGGCTGAAGTCAGAATTGGGCCTTATGAGGTAGCATCTTTCAGCAAAGAATATATGATTTTGCAATTTTATTTTTTTCAAGATCTTGTTCTGTTCCTCTTGAATTGAAAGGGAGACTTGCCCGTGACGTAAACATGGGGAAGAATGGCCCTGTGGTTTCTCTGACGTGGAAGGATCTACTTAGATGCATACATCAACAGCAAAACATTCACACTTGGTACAGACTTGGTACAGCAATCTCAACAGAAACTTTTAGCCCTTTCAGCTGCTTGCTTACAGGAGTTTGATATAACTCAGCAGTGTGACTTTTCACAGAAGTCAAAGGGCTGAACAGAAACCTGTAAGACTCCTACGTCAACCAATGCAGAGATTTTACTGGCTAATACACTGTAATGCTGAGCCTTGCTTACATAAGTGAGTATTTTTATTGAACTAAGAGTAATTTTACAAAGTAACCCAGATGCTTTCAGGATAAATTAAACTTCATACTGTCTTGACTCATATCACTTGTCCCAGCTCATTCATAGTAGAAATCTGTCAGGGCAAAAAGTACTTTGCTCTTTTATTATATATCTGTTCAACAATAGAGCTCATTATCTCTGTCTTGCAAATACAGAGAATGAAATAAAAAAGGAACATGATCTTCTGAAAATAGGACAGTAAAGCAGGGTCAGAAGTTAGATTTGACTCAGTATCTTCTGAGTCCCAAATCAGTTACCCTCTGCTAGACAGTATGTGTTTCCAGAGTGTCTGCTTGTATATCTGTATCTGTACAGATATATCCCTGGATAGGTACCTCTCCATATAACTCTTTTTAGAAGTAAAACAGGTGTTTTTCTAAATGAATGTTACCAGATCTAAGTTGGTATGTAGATTCAGTAACATTCTGTTATTGAGAACTATATTAACACTGTTTGTTAGTGATTAGGAGCACAGAGACTAGAGAATAAAGTAGACGTATGAAATATTTTGGAGGAAAAGTTGATTGGTTATGCAGGCACCTAAACACATATATCTGCCTGGATAAATGCATTTTATAACAGGGGAAAACCTCACTTTATTAACAAAAAGTGTTGCCTGAAAATGTAGTCAAAATGTCAGTCTATTAGGGTAGTTAAAAATCCACCTGCTGCAGAAATTTTCTGAAACTTATTAATTCTGAGGAACAAAAGAATATTAAGAAACTGCCAAGGACTAAGTCACAGAGTACATATTTTTAAGTCAGCTATGGAGTAAGATATTTTGACTGGATGTTTTCCTGTGTAAGACTTAATATTCAGTAATTACTAGAAGGAAAAGAACATTTTACTTTGGGAATTTCTTTCGTGTTTCTATGAACATAAAATCTTAGTCTAGAATTGCAATTAACTTCCAATGATTATTTCTCTTCTCTATAAATCTAAATAGTAACATAAATATTTAATATAATTTAATAAAATAGTTTAATGTAAATATAAACTTGTATTTTACATTTATAAGGTAGGGTTTGAAAGTCTGCACTACGCTGATGCTGATGGTTAATTATAATCATAGTTTTGTTTGACTAGGAAAGTATATATGGGATGATCTACCTGCAAAAGCATCTTAAATCAGCTGGTCAATGGATGCTCTGTGCAGAGACACATATTATACCATACTGATAACTGATACTAAACCTGAGGGAAACAGTCATCTGTCAGACGGCCTTGGCTCCGAATGCTTCCTGAGCGATTCAGAAGGCGAGGGAAATGGTTCCAAATCTTCCTTCCCCACACTGACGTCTTCCACTCCCGTGGCAAAGCAGATGGAGGTACCAGCTACATCACGTGCTGAGGAACCAGCCTGTTCCCTCGGTGCAGTCTGTGCAAGTCTGATCAGACGCCGTTCTCCTGGAGGTCAGGAGATGGAAAATGACAGAGAAGCAGAAATTTCCCGTTGACTGGAACTTCCTCAGTGAATTAGCGTGGAGAACAACCAGTTTAAATAAGATGCCATAGATATGTAAGCTACTAAAGGTCAGTATATACACAAATTTAGCCTTGATACTGATCCCCTTTTGTCCTTCCTACTGGCTCATATGGTCATCCCACAGCCTATTTGGAAAGTAATTCAACCTAAATGCTCTCTATTACACAAGGTGCAAAGCAGGTTTGAACTTGGCTTTTGGCAAATACATTAAATTCTCAGGAAAAATGGCATTGCATAGCCAAGTATCACTATACTTTTTAAAGATCCTTTTTTAAGCTTTTTGTGTATTCGTTCTTCAGCTGTTATCCTATTTTTCTTTATCTGGATTTCACTGATTTTTTTTTGTCATTTCAAGCAAGCCAGAAGCAGAACAAGAAGAAAATTCACTCAAGGCTCAGGCTTGAACTCATTTTGCAGTTAGGGATTTATTGCAAGGATTTTGGATTTATCCAGCTTGACACTAAACATGTAAATGTCTCTAGCCCTATTTCTTCCTAGTAGTGTGACAAAAAAAATTCCTCCCCCAAAATAAAAACTGAGGTATTCAAGGTTGCTGCTACGTTTTCCCAGAGCTCTGCTCTGTGTCTTACTTTTTGGCCAGCAAAATCCTCTTTGTTTCTCTGTGAGTTTAATATCCTTTGTAAGTGAAGGGCCTCAATGGGTTTAGTTGCCTCAATTAGTTCCTAGGTAGCCAATGGTCTCTTGAGCTGTTTCTGTACCCTCTCTGGGCATTAAGCTCCCCAAATATGTGACATGACCTGGAAGTTACCAAAGGCCTCTTCACTAGCCGTGGGTTAAATACTACCCAAAGGGTTTAGATTAAGTTTCTGAAATAACCTAAAGAGTACAGCTGCATAATCCAGAAGAGAAGACATTTGCTAAGTTTTTTATGCCCGTTTTCTTGTTTGTAAAAAACTAATTTGGGGGCCAATTATTTTCCCAGATATTCCAGGATAAACTGACCTTAGAGGAATCAAACAGAGATCAATAACTGAGACAAGAATTGGCTCTCATTCTCCTGTTTGAATATATTCCTGTTGGTGAGTATGTGACTTTGCAGGATTTTTTGGTAGTGCTTTAGTACAGATAAGTCCTTTGACTAACGGTGAAGGGGGACTTACTGGTTATGGATAGTGTTAGGGTGTATTTTCCTAATGCAGTGAGCAAAAGCAAATTCCGACATGATCTGACCAACCAGTCTAGAAAGTGTGTAGATGAATGTTTGGTGAAATGGGGAAAATATTACCCCTGCATGTTGTGAAGCAGATCTGCAGAAACTACTGCAAATGGAGCAGTTCCTAGGAGATATAGCTCTGTTATCTGTGTTTAGGGAATGCCAGTAAATGTCAGCAGTCTCTCTCCCAAAGAGATCTGAGTGAGAATCAATTTTCCCACCCTTGAAATTGCAATTTTTTTGGAAATGAAGCAATAAAATAAAATTATGATCTTGCAGCAACTTGTAAGGCATTTTTTTAGAGATTTGCAAGCTTTATCCTCCTTCCTTGTTCTACCCACGTTATATACCCATGGTCAAGTCATTCATTTGCATGTGGAAGAGTCTGGCCCTCAGTTCTTCTGACTCAAGTCAGGAATTTGAATCTGAATGTTCTGACAACCTGGGGCTGCTGCAGTTGTTAATTGCAAATTCTAACTGTTGAATTAGATTGGCTTTTGAATCAGATTGGCTTTTGAATCCTCCTTTTCCCTGAGCACTGTAACCGGAAACCTCTAAAGTCAGTCTTTAGTCATCCTGGCCAAATGAGAGTTACCCAAAGTGCGATGCTCCAACAGAAAGTCTTGTCAAGTAATGATAGCCCAACTATTACAGACCCACCTCGTCTTAAGCAGATCCCACATAAAGCCTGGATGAATTTCTCACTTGAGGTACTTTTCAGTGCAAAGCTACTAAGCTTCACTCATGTTCTTTTCAACATTCATGCATTCTCCTATTCCACTTATGCGTACAGAGATGCACAGGGGATTTGAGTATTATAAGTGCATGAGAAAACACTCCCCCTTCTTAGCCTAGATTCCGTTTTCCTGAGGGTCATCGTTGGAAGTTCCTTTTCACTCCAAAGTATTCTTTCACAGAGGCATCAATCTGCATTTGGAATAATGCAGGTTTGGATAGAAAGTGACAGACTGCAAGTGAAAGTTTACAGATGAGGTAATTCTCATTCTGAAAAAGGAAAAATAAGAGACAATAAAAAAGTAGAAACTATAGAGCAGCTATAGGCTGTGTAATAGTTATAGAGCAGCAACAGACAATACATAGAGGGCTCAGATGCACCAGTTTTCTAGTTGCTTTATGATGTCACAAAGATTTAAGATACTAACTAAGCCATAAAGTAATTTTGAAGTCATGTGTTTCCTGGCAGCTAATGACTGTACATTGGATCTGAAACCCCATGAAAGCACTTGTCATTTTACATCTCCTGTCATTAGCTGCCAAAAAGAGGTTAAAGCTGTATTTTAAATCACAGATATCTAAAAATATAGAGGAAAGTAATTACTTTTAAATATTTTGCCTTTATTACCAAATTAAAATTGTGTTCTTCCATTCAAAGCTCTGGCCTGCATCATTGCCTTTGTTTCTTATTATATTACTCTGTGGAAGAAGCAGGCATCATGCTTCTGTCAGTGAAATTCTCTGAACCAGTTCCCCCAAGATTTTAATAGCATCTGATTTACTGCATTTAGTGATCCTCTGCAGGAACAAATGGATGAAGTGCTTTATAGTTTTAACTTAGCTCCTCTTCTCTCTGCCTTTAAAGCTCTAATCCCTTTTTATCTAGGGACACAGACCAACAAACCAACCACAGTTCAGAAGAGATTTTTCCAGACAAATGAAATCTCTCAGAACTGTTTCAACCAAGACCTTAAATGAAGATGATTTTGTACTGTGAAGCAGAAGGCCAAATCCCTAGTATGTGGAAATCAGCACACTACTACTGACTTCATTCAAAATCAGTAGAACGCTCCTCATTTGTGTTAAATGAGGGTCTGACCCAAGGCTTTCTGTGGAGAACTGATGGTCTTCCTGCACATGTTTAAGTTTTGAAGAGTTTCTCTGGAGTGTTTGCTGATAAAGCTAGTGATTTTTCCAACACAATGTTTTCTAGTAGCAGCTGTATTAGTAAGCAAGTCAAGTCAGCCAAGAACCAATCTGTGGTGGCAAGATGGACACAGTTTTCTCCCTTCGCTCAGAGGCTTCATGCAGCCAACCTGTTGGGAATAGTCCCTTGCCCAGACTGTTCCATGAATGCTGCTTGGGCACTGTGTAGGACTGTCCTGGTTGGCAGAAGTCCAAGCTGTTTTAGGGACCATGCTAGGAATTCAATAGTATGAGTGGCTGCATAGAGGAGCTTTTGTCTGTGACCTGTTTAGGAGTTGCTTCTAGATCTGGTGCCTTTCATTGGTGTGTAGGAATTCAGTTTAATTGGTGAGGTGATTTTTTAGCCTTAAAATTGATACTTGTGCAAACTGGGTCCCATTGATTTCCGAATCATTCCGGAAGTTTGGTGTCTCTTGCACTGGACTGCTTTGAAAGTTGAGCTACTTGAAGTTACATTAAATTAATGATTCTGATAAATAAATTCTGTACTGTCTTCTGACAAAAGTTGTTTTTTTTTTTTTTCTGAAAAATCAAGAAGATCCTACAGGCACTACACAAACTGAGTTTATAAGTCTTCTTAAAGTCTTTGTTGCTCACTATGCATTCCCGCCATTATGTCAATAATGCAGCCCTTCAGATAAGGCGATAGTTACAGTGAAAGTTCTGTGCAAAACCGGTGAGCCTTGATCTGTATACTGAAAACCAGAGTGAGAAATCAAATCAGGAAAAATAGTATGCTTTGCAAATATCAGTTTTCATTTCTATATGGCCTGAATATCTGCAGTTTCTGTAAACACTGCAAATTATGCATCAGGAGAAATGATCAGCCACAACAAATGTATGTATTTCAAACCAGAACACAAACAAACACACAAACGTTGTCAGGTTATGCTGTATAGTAGTTGTTCTTCATGTTAAATATTTCACAGTTCTGTACAAGACCCTGAATTTACCTGCTCAGGGCAGACTACTAAACAAGTTACTAGATTCTGTTTTTCTGAAACAATTGCTTTTAGGACATGGTGCTGTAATAAAATGCGCTGTCCTTCCGCAGGCATGCAATAAACTGAGTATAGGTAACTGCGATCCAACCCATGTGGCAGCAGGTCTGTCAGAAATTTACTCTCTTTAATGCAAACCTTTATGGCAAAGATGAGTGTATTTTTGGGTTTGTATGTTTGCTTGTTTTATTTTGTTGTCATTGTTGTTTTCCTTTAGCTGAATACATCTCAGTTGCTGATAGTTTCATTATTAGCTGGCTAATACTGAAATTGTTGCTTTCATTAAGTCAGTGTGGAGCTTGACTCCCACTGTTCTTTCAACTTCCATTAGCAACTTTTTAATTGAAACTCTTCATACAGTGTCTGTTACTCTGACTGGGATGTGCTCAGTTTTTGAAAGAAAATTGCAGCTGTTGCATTTGGGCCATTTACATCTGTAGCGGAAGGTCACCTACAAGTTATGAGTGAAGTAGTGACACCTAAGGTCTTGTGGTATTTATTTATTTATTTATTTATGTATGAATGTAGAAAAATCCAGTTCAGTATGCCAAGAGCTACAGCTACAAATAATGGGGCTCTTCTAACTTCTCCGTCAGACTAGTCTCAAATTTAGATCCTGAGCACATAACCACCCTATATGTTAATGTTATCATAATTTTTCCCAAGGTGCTGAAAGTCTTCTACTTCTGCAGTAAACTTCCCTGAACCAATCAATTCTTGATAGGGGGAGTAGATCGATGTTTCTCTTATACTGGTACCCACCAGGAGTCATAATCTAGGGACCTCTTTTAGCTTTTCTGCACAGTCTGAGCCGGCAATTATTTACTGCCTGCTGAGCAGAGTATGTTCTGCATACAGCACAGCCAAAAAAGGCTGGTTAGAGAACTCACTGTGGGTGCAGATGATATAAGTCCAGTTTTTTTTCACCCTTCCCGTCACCTTGACAGCGTTTGAGTGCATCTTTTCCAAGAGAGTGATTTAGCCATGAGACTCTCTTTGGGTTTGCCTCTCAGATTTCTTAAATCTATTTCACTTGAACAACAAACCTTTTATCTGAGACAGGAATACTTCTTTCACCTGTCTAAGCTCTAAAACCTAGAGTCAATCTCTTGTCTGACAATGTTTTAAGAATTCATTCAAGGAGAAACATTTTCCACAGGGCAAGGAAGGCATATATCCATACTGTTTGCTTTTGGGTGGGTAGAGATACCAGCTTAGATTTGTCTGACCAACAAGGGATTTGAATGCATCTCAGGTGAAAAGAAGCTATTGGATTACTCAGTTATTGGAAAAGGGAGGAGAATGCAATGCCACAAAGGACCTCTGAGAAATGGCTGGCTTATAGGTGTTTTTAGAATTTTGTCATTGCTTGGATTTGAATCCTGAGTGGCTGCTCTCTTCAGTCCTTATTAATGCAATAAGAGTATAGTGATCACCTGTGAAACACCATGAATGAAAGGGAAAGAGGTTCTTAGCTTACGGATAGCTGCTGTGTGTGAGCATTGCTCTAAAGGCATTAAGAGATGTATCGGTTGCTAATGTAGATGGAGAGTGCATTTAATACTGTCAAAACAGACAGGGATACCAATTCTCCCATCTATTTTCTTGTGAATTCCTCAGCACCCCTATGTTAGAATCATTGGGAGATTACTTCATGTTTTTATTATGTAGGCATTATATAAGTAACTTATCCCAAATAAATGTCTATTTTAATGGATTTTTGGATATCACAAATGTATTAGCACTAAAATAAGACAGATATTATTGTACTTTTTCTTGACTCTTGCTAAATCTTTGATTACATATGTACTTCCTAGGTTACCTGCTCCTTGCCTACTCATATGGCAAGAGTAGTCTTTTGGAAAAATTATGGAATTGTATCCAATAATCCATTACAGTCTCTGCAACTCAGACTGCATTAGAAAAAAAAGTCAATACTGTAATGATGAGACCTATTTAACCTTTGATAATATTTCTTCATTGGAGCATGTCTTCCAAACTTGGTTAGGACTCTTGCAAGATGGAGTTTTCCAAGGCCTGCTGGGACTTCTTGTCTTGAGAATACTTTGATGTCTGATACCGGATTTGCACAAATGTCCAAAATAATTTCTCTGAGCCCAGATAGTATTTTACCTGATCTTCACAGCTGTCTTGCTTTGAATGAATATTGTCCTGAATTGGTTTGGGGTTTGTTTCTTTTCTTTTTTTTTTTTTTTTTTTTTTTTCCCCCTGGCAATACTGCAGCAGTTGCCCCATGTTAGTTTTAAACGTAAGATATAGTCTGTTCAGTTCAACCTTGAATACTACTGTATGTTTTTTCCTGCATATTTTGTCCCTTGGAATGTGAAATCATCATATGATGTACACTGACGACAGCAATGTTTTATCCAGGTTCTCTGGGCAGCCTCTATGTTGTTAGGAAAGTACCTATTTTATGATATTTCCATCAATCCTCCTCTCTGCTGTCCATAGTTTCCAGCTGTTGCTTGTCATCATGCTCCTTCCTCTACAGCTCTACTGTTCTCTCTCGTGAAGAGATATTGTTCTCCCTGTCCCTACTTGTGCACTATTTTTGTATTATGAGACTGCTGCTGTTGCTATTTCAGTTCTGTTTGGCTCATCTTCTGTGTATTGAGGCCACCTGATACAGGACTTCTGCTTTGGGAATGGTAAGTAACATTGCCTGCGCTTGAATCGGAGTGACAGTGTCTCTTCCCAGAAGCAGGCTCCTTTTATATGTGTGACTATTCTTTCTCTTATTAGTTCTCTTTTGAAGTCCACATACCTGCAGCATTCAGCAAACCTATCAACTGCTGTCATGAAAGCTTCATTCTTTACCTTTATTCCTAGCATTTTATTATAACAAGTGATCCTGTCTGAAACCGTTTCTTGAAGGAAGTCACAAGGAATAATAGACTACTCCAGCTTTTGAGACATGCTTTCCTGTCACTGTAAACTTAGACACAATAACTAGGAAGAAGCCTTAAAAAATAGTTTGATAACTGTTTCTTAATTAAAATAGATCTCAGTTAGCAGCTTGCCACTGCCAGTTGTTCTGCTTGAACTGTTTTTCCTGACCCAATAATGAGAATCTGTCCCCTAGAAAGTTTGTCTAAGTTATTACCTTTTTGTAATTAGTCTAATAACATAACATAACATAACATAACATATAATATAAACTAACACAAGAAATTGTGACATTTATTGCACAAAACTGTTTTCTCTGAATGAAATATATTAAAATCCAGGAGGGAAGCTAACTTGTTCTGACACCACCACACAAGAGAACAGCACATTATATAGCCCTGATGTGTGTAATCATATTATCTTATTTAAATCTGGATCATTAACATTCTTTGCATTTTTATAAGCTTTAGAAGATAACCAGCTTATAGTGGTATAAAACATTGTATCTGGAGGAAAATTGCTCTCCTGTGAAATGTCAAAATTGATTAATATCTAGTATTGTAGCTTCTGAAAACAACTACACTATGTAGTTAACTATTTTACCCATACCCGAAAAAGGTAGTGATACATATTGAAGAATAATTATGTAGTTGAAAAATAAGTTTAAGGAAAACTGACTTTTAATCTAAAATTTATTTTTAAGAAAAAAATTGTCAAAGTTATTGTCAGGCTTTTTTAAGAAAAATGGGAAAGGAAGGATTAAAATGTCTATTTTTTAAAGATTTTGGTGAATGGTATATATCAAAGAGGGTTTTTTTAAAAATGTTAACAAATGCATTTTTCACAAACAATTATTTTTCTAGGTTTGCTTCCTGCTTCTGAATTAAAAAATAAAACCAAACCCATAATGAGATTTTTCAGAAATTACTTTTCCCAGAATGATATTTTTGAATAGACCGAACACTCAAAATTTTAAATAAATGTCTCCTTTTGCAAGCAACACTAGTCCAACCCAGTACCTACTGCACTCAAAGGCAGTATATGACTCATAGAGTCATACAATAATTTAAGATGGAAGGGATCTCTGAAGGTCATCTAGTCAAATCTTCCTCAAAGTGCAACTAACTTCAAAGTTAGATTAGTTTTTACAGGATACAGCTTTTCCAGGAAGACGTTATACAGGATCTAGACATCTGTGATTCTATGCCTAAGCGAGCTTTTTATGTGTATGTCAGGGCTCAAAATATGACGTACCACCAGGAAGGAATGTGAAGTCAGCTCTCCTCACAGTTTGGCATGGCTTCCTGTGTCTTCTCCACTTGTGAAAGAGCTTTCAGTTTGAATCTCTGAGAAAAGAAAGTTTTGCTGTTCAGTATCCAAATACACACTCATTTAAATCCCTTTCACATTCCTAAAAATACTAATGTTTTTTTTCCTTGGGTTCAGTTATGAAGCTTGCTGCACATGTATGGATGAAAATCATAGACACAAGGATGTCCTTTACATGTTGTGCAAATACTTCATTTTGTCAGATTCTGCATGTGAGCATGATGAAGAAGGGAGAAGGGAAGAAGTAACAGCTGTTGACCAACTTCTTTGCCATTCGTGGGGGTTGAATGAGAAGTAGGAGTATGGACTCAGGGTTGTGTGACTGTCAGGAGCACTGGCACAGAAGTGTGGAGGGAGTACAATCTGGTCCTGAACTTTGCGGTGAGAGATTGGTACTGCGCAGTCTTACTCTGAGCGACTCCTGTGGGTGCACTACCCCCCAGCAATCAAGCTTTGCATGCACTCTTATGACTCAAGCCCCCCCCAGATATTCACAGGAAATGTATGTATATACATATAAATAAACAAATGTGCTCTTGAATGTACCCTACAGAAAGATGGAAGACTTTAAGGGTGTCATAGTCTGTGTCTTAATTAGATATTCTCTTTTGAATTTCATCTAAAGATGCAAAAGCAGGTCCCAGGGCATGTCCTGTTCATGCTGCAGTTCCTTGACTCATGTTTTCTAAAAGCCTCTAATACCACTTGGTTTGTCAGTTGATATACATGTGATTGAGGATTTAGTTTGAGGCTCTGAGAACCTGCTCATTAGCACATGCCCAAAACTGCCTTTATACACATAAGGACTTCTTTTTATCATTTCATAACTTTTTAAAATTAACAAATATATACATAACTGTAGAGATATTTTGTGAAATGACGTGGAAAAGCAGTTACAACAAAAAGGATAAAAAATCCACACACTTAGGCTGCCTTATTTAGTTTGTCAAAAACACTTGAACTGTTGAGTGAATCTAATGGAATTCAATGAATCTGCAAGTACGTTTTCAGTCCATTGAAAATGACTGTTAATTCAAGGTTACTTCATAAAACTGAATCATGAGCAAAGATTATTTGGTGAAGATGAAAAAGGCAAAGAAATAAAACAAACAAGCAAATGGGTATTTAACAACTTAGAAATTAGAACAAAGGAAAAATATTAACAGATATTTGTGCCAATAAAAAGTATTTTTTTCTTACAGGGTCTTTCTTTGACCGTCATTGGCCTATCTATCTGTTCACTGTGTAGAAAAATTATCTATTGACTTCAACAGCAGTATTTCAATTCATGCAGGCAACCATTTCCACTTGAAAAAATCATAAATATAATTCATAAGTGTTTTCTTAGACAAATGGAATTGCAAAGCTATTCCTTTCTCCATATATTTTTCACCCAAATTCCATTTTAAAGTATTATTTTGAGCTAGCACTAAAATATGAATAAATATAGTAACTCATAAGGTTTTGTGGTTATGTTTTCTTTTACATACATTCTTATGAAAGAAACATTTCTCTTGTTAATTTTCCTTCATTTCTTGCCTTCAATTGGCATGTGAAGCACGAGATGCTTATAAGACTACAATTATCTACTCAGTAAGAAAGGTTATTTATCAAGTATAGAATTACTGAAAACATAAAGGCATTAGTCTCTTTCTCCTCTTTGTTTTCTATGCCTGTTTTTTTTGTTCCAATTCTCTAGCCAGAACTGAGTTGCTGTCTAGACAACTGTAATTCCATCTTTCTTTTACACAGGTAGTAAGATTAACTATTGATTTGGCCTACCCACAAAACTCCAAAATATAAATGCAAACTGCATTTGCCAAAAGGAAATGGTGCCAGATTAAGCTCATATCTTTTCATGTTAAACTAGATAATTTTCAAGATAAAGGAAATAGAGTAAGTTTATTGTAAATTTACATACTCTACTTACTGTATAGCAAGTCTATTACATGGCAATTCTACTGGAGTTTATATGCTTACACTTCAGTAAGTCATCTGAAATGGTATCACTTGGAAACCTTTTAGTTTAGCAGCAGAATGTAAATAGTAATGGAGGAATGGTAAAGTGATCATGTACTGGCTAAAGAGTGGACACAAAAAGAGCAAGCTAGAGGGAGACTGCCGGTGGAAGTTCCTGGTACTGGAACTACGTATTTCCTACTGGTCATAGGAAATATGTCAGTTAATATTTTGATTTGTTACCTTGGAAAAATAATTAGAAGTACAAAATTCACTGATAACAATGATACTGAGAAGTCATTGTCAATAGATGGAATGCCATATCCAGAAAAAAAAAGGAAAAGCAAAACAAACAAACAAAAAAAGGATGGCCATAATAAAAATATTTTCAAATGTAACAGCATAAAATGCATGGGACTATATGCATAATAAAAACAACTAGCAAGCTTTCTGTTACAAGTTAAAAATCTCATTTTCATATAACCAAGCAGCAAGCTGAAATAACCAAACAGAAACCTAAATCCTGTCCTGAGAGGAATGATAGATAACTCCATCTTCGCCTTTCCACCCAAATACCCCATTAGACTCCATCTCGCCCTGCTCCTTGGCACAGGACCGCATGACTCTTGTGACCACAGGTCCCAGTGTAGAGCTTATAGAGGATGTCCTTAAAGAGGATATCCTGCGTATAGTCAGACACTCCTGGAAGATGAACAGATTAAATTTCCTTCATCTTCGCAAGACCTAAAACATTGTTCTCTTTTCCTGCGTGTTTTGAGTGTCTCACAAAACCAGACACTTTTGCTGGCCTTTTAAAACACTGAATCCTGCTCAGTGTATGTAGAGGAGGCCAAATTCTGGACTCTGATTCCAAACTTGAAAGACAAGTATTGTTCAGCATTTCCTGCTGACCAGCAGTATCTATCCCCATGCTCAAACAGCAGTTTTTAGGAAATGAATTTACATTCACTTTTAATGTGCCAGCATATGTTTCAGGTATCCTCATTGTTACAGTGAGGTATTGTGCTTCAAATGAGGCGGTACAAGACTGCGCAGACAGCACCGCTTCTTGAAGGGCCTTTCAGCAGCTGTACGTGGTTGTGCCAGTGCTCCTGGTCCGTTTCAAAGAAACTAGACCAGGTGAGGATACAAAGAAGTTATTTACAGTTAATATCTTTCTCTTGCATGAGATGGACTCAAAAGCTCAGAGAGGCCACAGTTTCATTATGAAGAAGCTTTGGCAATAACTGAAGTTTATGGCATTTCTGCCTTGCCCCCCCCCCTTGCCATTCGATCCCAGTCCTGCCCTATGGCTTGTTGCTCATTTGTATTGCAGGATTGTTTGTAACCCCAATCATTTCCATGATCTGGTTCACGCTACTGTATTGATCTGGATTGCAAGCAACCCTGCAATACAAGTGAAATAAAAACTGCTCTTTTGTTTGTAATCTGGGTCTGGTATATGATAAATTCAGAGCAAAACCTCACAAGCAGTGAGCTGACACAACAGGAAGGGTAGACTGCTATGACACGGAAGTGGGAATGTTTTACAGAATCCCAGAATGGCGGAGGCTGGGAGAGGCATCTGGAGGTCATCTGGTCCATCGGCCTGCATAAGCAGGGCCACCTACAGCCAGTTTTCCAGAACCGCGTCCAGATGGATTTTGAATATGTCCAAGGATGGAGATACCACAGTCTCTCTGGGCAACCTGTGCCAGTGCTCCATCACCGTCACAGTAAAGCATTTCAAGCTTCACTGTCATTAAATGTTTTGTGTGATGACAGCCTGTTCTAAATTAGAGCCAAGAAGCACTTTTAGAAGTTTGTGACTGGCTTCCAGCTCAGGTCTTACAGTAAAGACTTCGAGCTCCTGTGTCCGTGTAACCCTGCCTATGTCAGCCTGCCTGGATCTACACTAGTCAGTTCTAATGTGCTTCGGGGCATGGCAAGGTGATTGTCCTTGCTAGGCAACTCTCAGCAACTCTCCCTAAAACCCCCTCTGGGCCCGTTTTAGCTATTGATGTCCCCCAACAGCTCGCCGGCATGGTCTGTGGGTCAGAGCAGCTCAGGAGAATACCCAATGGGCAGTTTGCCTTCAGCTACCCAGTCCTGGCAATTGCTTAGTGTAGATCCAGCCATTCTGTGAATGATCTCAGTGCCTTCAGATTTCTCAAGCATGTTTAATTTGCTGGTATATAAGTGACCCGTGTCTGCAGGATATCTGAATGTGTGCTCAGCACTGTGAGCTGAGCTTTAGTGCATTGAGCTGCTTTACACACCCTCGAGTCCAGGCTCGGTATGCTGTGTGTGTTAGGGTGATGGGGCACGCAAGAATGCCAAAACTGCCTCTTTGCTTCTTGTCTTGGTTTCCTGGGAATATTTTCATTAACTCCTTTTAGAACTTGTCCAGAACTTGGGTTCTCTTTGTGGATTTACCTTTCTGAATGTTAGCCCTCTGGGCATGAACATCAATTTTATTTCATTTTTTAATTACCTATATCAGAGCGGATAATGTTGTAACACAGAAATATGATAAATAAACAAAACAGCTTGTTAAATTTTAGCTGAAGTACAACTTTTCAATGTGTTTTTAGCCTTCAAAGAATACTCTACAATTTAGGATAAAAAAAGCTCTGAGCAGAGATTTTTGATTGAAAACTACAATTGCTATCTGTATTTCTAATGGATCTATTTCAGGGTGAGAATGAGAAAATAGACTTTTTGAAACCTCAGTATTTATTTTTAATTTCACCTGCATTTGAGACCTCCTGCTGGCCGCCGCCTTTGTGTTTTTCTCAATTTATATTCATTGTAAAACTGATTTTGGGAGAGAATCAATCACTAGGTTTGGAATGCTGATGAATTTCTGATCTTTAGCTGTACGCTTCTTTAGCACGGTTATCTTTACACTATAAATATATATAACTCAAGAATGTACATTAGTCAGATAAGGTAGTTCCGTTTTAATAAAATGAGGATATCTGCATTTATTGCTCTCATAAGATCTTCAGGACAATATAAAGAGTTTGAAGTTATAGTACCATAACATAAAAGTGTTGTTCTATGAAGATATAAATAACAAACCCCAAGAACTATATTAAAATAATGTTCATATTTAGAAAATTCTCTTTGTATTCTGTTAGCATTGTTGTTAGATTGAATGTACAAATGGTTAATTATATAAATCTGTTACATCATAACCTATTGAAGCCAGAAATGGCAACCCTCAGCTTCTTCTTTTATTCATATCTTGCAGCTGTCTTTGTACTGCAGACAATTTTGAAACCCTATATTATTTTGCTGTATTTTTAAACTTCTCTGAGAAAGTTGTGTTATTTACACTTTTCATCATGTACTCTGAGTTCAAAAATAAATGAGATTCTCCTATACTTCTCTTTTCACTAACTTATTCTGTTCAGCCAATTGTTATATGATAACTTCCAATGCAGTGATTCATCCGAAGTGAGCACACCACGTAGACATACAGATACCAGACTACTGACTATTCTTCTTAGTGAAATTAGCTATTGATTGCGGTTGGCTTTGTCCTTTATTTCTCTTTCTTACTGCAATAGCAAGGAAATGTAAGATGCATATTTATTGACTGGATGATTATAGGTTTGTGTGTAGCATTTTTATTTTAAAATATAAGCTTTTCTAAAAATGTTTGTGCTGTGGACTGACAACTGCATTAGTAAAGTAGGAACTATGCTTTTAAAAATGTGTGATGTCCATGTATACAGTATTTTTACAACTAAAACAGAAAATGTGGCATGATTTATGAAGCAAGGAATTCTACATGCATGAAAATTGAATATAACAACCATATATTTTTCTTCAGATCATGTTCAAATCAGTTTTTTCTACGGGCTTAAATTCTTAGGAATTACTTTCTTTTAAATGCATTTTGTGCAGAGCAGAAGCAATAGAGAGACAATACATTCTTTCTGAACAATTTTCAGTACAAAATACAGTGTTTGTGAAAGGCTTAGAATTAGCATGTTTGAGTGAAGATTTAAAATACTATAATAAAGATCATCCTTTCTGGTTCCATAAAAGAACAGCACACTTTCAGATGAATTTAATGCTTATGGAAAGCATAAAATTGACTGGTACAGAAGTGAAACTCTTATTTATTGTCACTGACTATGTACAGAAAGGCAGAGGCAGAATAGGAGTCCTCCCTGAAGCAATGGTGTGTCTTATGTGTGATATGGAGAAAGATTTCCAAACATTTTATCTTTATGACTCTGAAAAATCAGCCAATGAGCCTGTTGCTTGTGCAGATATGTAGTTAATATGGGCATGTAGCTAACACAAATTCAGATGAGAACCATGCCAGGAAATTAAATCAATGGGTTTGTACACTCTGTAAAGCAAAATTTCAACTACTGACCTTTCACTTTTGACCACTCCGCAGTGCCTGAAGGAGAAAAGCTCTGTGGTCACTTCTCTGTTGTCCAGATAATACAGTCATGCTACACAGGACAATAAAACACATATTCAGCTAGAAAACATGCTAAAATATCACTCTAACTTCTTCAAATCCCCTAAACGCCACAAACTCTTTCATTACTCTACCAAAGACACAGCTCTTAACTGTGCAACTTTCAGTTCTTTGAGGAGCTGGTACATCTATACTATTTCCCTCTATTTCCAGCATTGCGGGTGGGTGGAGTAAAACATGCCTGAAAGTATTATTATTTACGCTTTCCAGAAATGTTGAAATTATTTGCCTGTTCACTAAATAGATAAGGCTGCTTTGGCTGTCTAGCCCTTAAAGGCCTAAGGAGAAAGCAGAGAAGATATTCCCCTCCTTTCATCCAGAGATATTCCTTCATGACAATAAAAACATCTGCTTGCTTGTCAAAGATAGCACTGAAATGTTTACACTATTAAAAAGAAAATTCAGCATGAAGAAATCAGCTACATAAAAACATGTGGGGAAAAAAAAGCAAAAGGACCGATGTTATAACTAAGCAAGTAAGCACTTGTTAAACCATGCTGACTCTCTTTCACCATGCAAGACCAAATGAAAGTGAAAACACTTTAATCACACATATATGCCATTTTACAGCTTCCCTGCCCCACAGGAAAGATGACACAGTCTCTCCGTGACTGTCAACTGGGTGCCACCAGCACTGGCCCTCACACTCTGTGGTTCTCGACACCTTCATGACTTTCCCGTGTTGTTTGTACTTATGGTCCTCTATGCCTATGGCTGAGTGACTCTCTTTTCCTGTAGAGTTAATGAAAGTTCATATGCTAACACTCAATTATGCTAATTGCGATGCTTTCATAGAAATGTTTGGCTGAGCTGAGATGTAGCTAAAGTTGTAGAAAGGTTATTTGGATGGAGAAGACTCTGATGTCACAGGTCTTTCTGGAGGTATCTGGGGAAAAATCTGTTACCGTATTCAGACAATGTACAGAATAGGAGAATATGGGTTGGAAACACAGCAGTATACAGAAAAACAGTATCTCAGTGTTATTATGAATCCTCTTTTGTTAACAGATCATCTAAATATTTTGCATATATAATTAACAGAATGTCATTTCAGAATCAATGTATCTCTTCACTTTTTTTTTTAGGGCTGCATCGGGTTCCATGGTTTCACAGACTGTATACTAATATTTCTGTGCAGGATTTCCCAGGCAGAATTCTAGCTTTGGGATTAGTAC
>JAVJGG010000005.1:25850193-25876152 GCA_035590195.1 Aviceda cuculoides
CCTATTCTGACTTTTTGTTTTAGGAAGGTCACACTACCCATAAAATTAATACAATGAAGGGAGAGAAAGAGACTTTGTGATCTATGTTTGTCAGTTCAACAACGGCAAGATACTAGTGAATGGGAATTTGTTAATAGAATAGTTAAAACTCATATACAGTTTAGCTACCGAGGACACAGGCATTTTTAGGTTGCCTTGAGAAAAGGTAAAATGCGAGAAGTGGAACCTGCATTTTTCCAATGCAGTCTTTCAGTTCATCTCCTCTCATGATTTAGTGAGGACACAGGACTTTTAAGTCTCCATGATTCAGAGTCTGGATTCTTTCCTGAGGATGACAAGACTGAGGACTGCAAAAGGCTATAAAGATAGCTTAGACTGTAGGACTTGTGACTGCTGGCAGATTTGAAATGAGGTCCTTGGGGTGAAGAGCACATTAGTAGACTCTATAATCTACTTTTTCACAGACTAAACTGAAGTGTAGAAATATTGTACATGTTTTGCACATGTATTGATATGGTGTATCATGCCATACACTGGAAAAATTACACTTTAAACAAGGTAGTCGAAAATCTTAGTACAGCAAATAGTCTTCAACAGTTTTTATAGACAAGTCTCCAAATACCTTAACTTAATTACTTTCATTAAAAGAGTTTTAGAAGTATATGCTTTCAGAAGCTTTAAATACACTTAATCTGCATCATCACTGTTAAACCTTAATCTATCCAGTAAGATAAGCATCAAGTACCAGAAATTTCTAAATAAACAAGAACATTTTTTTAGGATGGTAAAGCTGAAGTAGAGAAAAAAACCCATTCCCTTGAGATATGAAACGCAAGTCCTGAATTCTGTTGCTAGTGTTATGTTCATGGCCATAAGGACTTCTCCTTATGCTAAACAAATGAATGGTCAGATTAAAACTATAGGTTGTCTTTCATTCTGAAGATCTTAAAATATTCAGAAATATACTATTTTACAACTTCAGTTTCCTTCTCTGCTTCATATCACAGTATTAAGAAACCTTATTTTAGGTTATGAACATTAATTGCTATCTGAGTTTTCACCAGTTCCGTAGGGACCTCTACAATATCTTCTTGATATTGTTAGGCCAAACTTATAAAATGCTACTGAAGTAATTATATTTGTCTGATTATCAACAGTACCCACAAGACTATATGCATTTTATTGGATGTTTAGATGTAATTAGATAGCAGGTAACAATTGTTGAAGACACTGTAAATTATTTTAGTATTCAGACCATTTCTGTATTGCATGTAAACGTAAAAAACACAGACACTCGGCAAAGTTTTAATAAAAACAAGGTCAAAAGATAAAAGGAGGGAGCTGCCGTATCAATGAATTTATACTGATATTACCTGTGCATTTTACTTATTTCTAGTTAGCTGGGACATTCTAGCAGCATATTGACTCAGATTTGTATATGCATTGCTGTATTTCAGGAAAGTGTATTGTAATACATTAACGTGTTGATTATATGAGTTTAGAATATTAAAATGGCATGGTTTATCTTGTGCATATTTATTAACATAACAATATGCAGTAGGCTACTTATTATACTGTTGTCATTTGTACCACAATAGCTAAGGATCTTGTCAGGATTTACATTATAATTCCCTATTTTCAGGGGCTTATAATTCATCAATAGAACTTTGCTCTGGGCTGAAAGTTGACACGAAAATTCTATGTTTGGGATCATATATTTTGCAACAAAAGGGACACTATAAAATCAGAAATCATTTTACTGGGGAATTATTTTCCTTTTTTCTTGTTTTTCAGAACAGCTGATGGTGCTGAAGATGTTACAGGAAAAATATCAGTCTATATCTCCCCACACTTCCGCCAATTTATACCAATATGCTAAAGGCAGCTGAATCACACTTTACATAAAACTCACGTAATCTGTTGCAGATACATGTTGTCACCTCCACTCTTTTTGTGGTTCCCTGTGGGGTACTTATATTCGCTTCCACTGCTCGAGTTTCCTGCACTAGAAACGTTTTGCTACGTTGTGTAACTTGTAAAGATTAAGAATGAGATGAATTCACAAGTGTTTGATTTGCCTGAGATCAAACAACAGCTATCAATTCATCCAAAAAAGCAAGTAGAGATGAAGAGTCAAGGAAGAAGGAGGAAGGGAATGTGAGATAAGAGGTGAAGCATCTGCATGCAACACGCAGGTGGGAGACTTCCAGGGAGGACACAACAGCAACTGAGCAATGAAATGAGTGAATTTCTGCAGTGATCATCTGAAGCTGAGGCAGAAGGAAACAAAGCTGTAGTGGATAAATAGGAATGATGATCAAGTAGTTTCCATGATTAGCATACTTAAATATTACTTAGACACTTGCACAGGATTTTGAATAGCGTGTTTCATTAATCTGAATACATAGATAAGTATTCCTTCTTCTCAAACTAGAGTTCATATAATAAAGTACATATTAAATCAGTGCTGGAGTGTATGTTCAGCTCATCAAAGATGTACAGTGCAGTCTACCACACTTAGACACCGCAGACACCACACAGACTTTTACATTTGAGGCTATCAGTGCATAGAAGGGCCCTAATTTAGGACATGTTTTGCATGCCTAATTTAGGGTGAGGTGAATATCACGGTAGAAGCAGGAGTTCCTTTGCTGAGTATAAAGGAAGCCTAGGATAACTACTTCAGATGTAAACACCGTAGGTTACTCAAGTTTGGTTAGAAGACACCCACTCATGGACATCGTAATAAAAAGACCACTTTATCAGTCATGCCTCTTGCTGTCATAACTACCATGTCACGTATTTAAATTAATGAGTTTGGGAAGCACAGAATTATGGATTCTTCACCTGGGGCAGGGTCTCTTCAAAGGCCTGTTTCACCCAGGTCTCAACCCCCAATTACTTTTTGGGGGTCTAAAAGAGATACACTACTCTTCTTTGCTGAGGCTTTTCTTCAGCTGATTGAAGTCCAGCCTCCTGCTGAAAAGCACTCTCCAAAAGTATGTCCGTATTGCCAGTCGACCTTGAGACACCTGTAAGCCCAGAGTCGTCACTTGTCCCTTCTAGTAACCGTCCCCTCGTCTCTGGCGGCTGTCCCAGCGCCAGCTCGGCCGGCAGCTCTGCCCTCCCTGGAGCCTCTGGAACTCCCCCAGCCACGGCAGGCTCCAAGCAAAAGGATGGCACCAGGAAAATCCTACCTCCTCCCCTCCCTCATCTCCTCTCCTTCCGACAGCAGGACATAAGGGGCTTTTTTGCAACTGATTAACCATTAGTTAGCTTTAAGGAAATATTTGTGGCCTTAAACTTAACATGTTCTTAGAAAAAAAGCCAGAGAAGTGAAAGATTTGAGCAATGATTGCTGCATAAGTAACACATACAGAAAATGTGACACTGGGAGACCCGGTGATAACACAGAGCGTGATCGGCAATAAAATTAAATGAAAATTGTATCTATTGCAGTGCAGGAAAGAGTGTGCCTTTTCAAGTGCCTTACTGCTGAATCTCTAGCACATCATTGCTTCCTTTTTCCTCTTTCTGCATATGCCAGTTGTGATGGAGAACTGAGACATATATTAAAGGTAAGAGCACTGAAGAGTTTCACATGCTTTCTAAGTACACAGTTGTTCAGATTATTTGTGTACTAACAACAGAAGTGGCAATTGATCTCTTCATAGTCACAGCCTAACGATCTTAGAGCATGCAGATTCTAAGGATGGTGTTTAACACTCAAGTTTGTAATATGGATTTTAGATTCACTGCAGTGACAATAAAAAGATAAATGGATATTTAAAAAACATGAGCATACAATATGCAAGTCAAAATATTTACCTTAGATTTCTCCATTGATATGGCTATATAAATTAATTTCTACATAATTATTTTAAATAGAAACAAAACCCAGATGTGAAATTATGTGAGCTGTTAGCAAGGAAACAAACAAAGCTTCTGCATGAAAGGAATGATTGTGTTCTGAATTTTATAGCAGCATTACCTTCTTCAATTGTAGCAGAAAAAAAGAAGGAAGAAGAAAGAAAGAAAGAAAGAAAATGGAAAAGCAACCTGGATAAACGTAATTGTTCTATTTTACATCAGTATAGGCTGTCCATTTTGTTTGTAGTATCATTGTAAGTAAACATTTATTTCACTGACATAAAAGTAATCAATAACGGCTGGTGACAGAATACACTCATTTTCTTTTTTATTGTTTCCCAAATTGATGTTGTTCTTTATATTTCTAATATAAAGAACATCTGTTTTGCATAATATCCACTGGTGTTTGAATGCCTTAAACTGAAACAATTGAAGGGAGTGGATTTTCTCTTAGCTTCAGAGTCAAAGTTCGTGCTGCAGCTAGATTCACCCATCAGACACACCTGCCTGTATAAACATATCCACAAACTCAAGCCCTTGTTTTGAAAAATTAAATCCTTTCTTTGGAAAAAGGAGCAAAAGATCCACTCAGGTAAATACAAGATGTCCTTTTATCCCATATAAAGATATAAAGACAGTAAGGAGATAACAAATGATTCTCCAAGTTATTTTTAAGAGGAAAAACATATGGTGTACTCTGTCCTACCATTCACAGAAGTGGACCTGATTCCAGTTAGTTGATACAGTCAGAGATTCCTGGTCCCATGTATGTGTTTAGAATGTGTGAAACTGCAACAGTTTGCTCCAGATCTGAAATTTATTCTATAGTTTGGCAATCATTGTAGAATGTAATGGTTTTAATAACAAACACTATTTTTATTTTTCACCACATCCCCTGCATTAATCTTGCTAACAATCCTAGATAACCACAAATGTGGCCACAGATAGTATCAACAGGCAAAATCTGAAGTATACATACAGAAAGCAAGTCAACACCAGGACTGAAGTCTTGAATTGCAGAAGAAAGCCAACGCTTCAGCCCAGGGAGATGAAATGACCCGATGAGGGCAAAATTCTCCTTTATTTTTCATAGTCCTTAGAGACAGAACAAGATATTTCTGACCCTTGTATTTTACAAATGAGCAAGGAAAGAGCAATAAAATATCTTCCTCATCTCACATATTCCCATTTCACTGTAAATTATTCTCTTTCTTGGGAGCAGTAGTATTTTGGGATTAGATCCATGAAAAGACTTAAGCATTGCAATGGGTAGCATTGTTCTGACTCTTTAAAGCATTTTGCTGCGTAGTGGAATCCCCCATCCCAGCTCCAGTGCTTAGGCTTCCCATAAATGCCTGGAGAAAATTAGGTCTGAAGAATTAAAGTCAATAGCAGAAATAGGAGCTCATTTCTGGAGGTAAGATCCATAAAAGACAGCAGGCAGCAAAAGGAGACGTTGAAGTACCTGATAAGACACAGTGAAAACAGGGTTTGAACCCAGACAGTTAAGTCCCAATTATAGGATACCATTCCTGCACACTGGCTCCTGACACTGGCTGCTTATTCCAGCCTCTCTGACAGAACACGGCTAGAAGAAGAGAGTTTGATTTTCTGTCCTTCCTTTTCTCTTCTGTTCCCTCAAAACTTCCACACAATACAACAATAGGAAATATAAGGAGATAGGTTTCCATTGCTACTTCCTGTTGAAACTGTCTTCCAACCCCCCCCGAAATAAATATGTTTTTGTTGGACCAGCAGACATAAACAACTTCCTTCCAGTGTATAGCATAATCCTTTGAACAAAGAGACCAGGTGCCAGTAAATGATCACTACTCTATGTTAAGTATTCAGTAGAGCAGATAATCAGATTCTTTCCTTATCCACTAGCCTGTGAAGTCATGCTTAAATATTGAATACTGAACATGTAATCATTTTCTACCGAGTGAAATAGCTAAGCCGGAAGGCACTAGAGTGTGACTCCTGCTTCACCAGGCTGCAGGACAGAAACAAGCCTGGTGTTAACACCACTGGCGTGGGTATGGGAGACAAAGATGGGACATCCCTAAAATCTGGAGAAGTGCCTTTCTTTACTGATAAAGCTGGAGAAAACAACATATCCTCTTGTGACAGTAACATGCTTTGTGTCAGCCAACAAGCATGCTACAAATGTCTACTGAACTTAGCGTAACGGATAACGTGGAAAAAAGGAACAAATAACTTTTCATTGCTGTCCATACATAGTTAGTTCTGGTAATATCTAAAAGCAGTCCCTACTCAGGGAAAGCTAAGGCATTCCACAGTTATGGCTATTGAATGTGAGTTTTTAGACTCTAAATTTTGGATTACAGAATCACGGCATGGTTGAGGTGGGAAGGGACCTCTGGAGCTCATCTAGTCCAACCGCCCTCCTCAAGCCGGACCACCTACAGACAGTTGCTTAGTGAGTTGCCCCAGTCACCTAGAGCAGATTCATGCACCTAAAGGAGTTTTCCAGACAGATTTAGGAGCTTATGTCCTTTTGTGGGTTAGTCCCACTCTATTCATCTTTTAAACATATGTTACATACCAGTTGAAATAACTGTCCTTCTATAAGAGGATCATTGCATTATTCCAAAAGGCAAGAAATTAAAATAATAAATATAAATGAATCATATATCCATTCAGAAATAACAAATACATAGAAATAATTTGTTACTATTCCTTCATTTTCTTTTCGAATTCCATTTGATTTCTCTCATCCTAACAGATGGCCTACCAATTTGAAGTTGTTCTACTGAAACACACATGAATCATTGCTGAAAAACTGTTGTCACATGAATTAAACATTCATTGATAACCTGAGGCTGAAATCTTTTGCTGTCCCCTCTGTAGTCTTCTGCGTTTATGTACTCTCTCCTCCAGATGTTAGAGTAGGGTCAGATTTCTGAGCTGATCTGACCAATGGATGTAGCTGGTGCTTTCCCCCAAAAAGAGAATCATGAGCAGAGAACTGTCCAGGTGATTGACATGACAGCAGCACCCAACCTGTCGTGAGCCTCTGAGGAGACTCAATCACAAGTTTTGTGCGGACCTTGAGGTTACCAGACAACAAAGAACATGCTAAATGGGTACCGTGTGTGAGACTGCAATAGTGCTGACAAATCCCAGCACAGCTTTTCCCCAGTGCCTTGGAACAATAGCTGCTGCCTCCTTGCCTGCAGGCAGCCAGTCTGGGGCTGCAGCTTCCCCCTGGCTTATGGTGGCTTTCCCAGTGATGGTGGGATGTCAGCCCAGCTGACTGCTCCTGCTGGGAACGGCCCAGGCCTCAGCTAGGCTTCAGGGACACAGAAGCACACAGGCTTTTAAAAATTATAATGATCGATAGTAGTGATGGTGGTAATGGAGGTACTAGTAATAATATTTGGAACAAAAGCGGTCATTATTTGAACACAAAAAACCCACGGTGCTTGGACCATACCACGGCCATCTTTGTTTCTCAGGTATCTCCACCTCTTGGCAGCTCTGTGAACCTCCTGTCCCCTCCATCAAAGGCCAATCTGCTTGACAGTTTGGCTATGACTTTATGATCAGTTCAAAGTGTTTACTCCTGCCGTTCCTTGCTCTTCTAACCCTAAAACTTCCTCTTGTTGCCTGCAATTTTTAGTATTCCTGACTTATGAATGCCCCGGTTCAATACCAGGTTTCAAAGCTGAAAACTTGTCCTCAGCTGGCAGAATTACTGTATTTTATTTTGCTCTCTCTACTCAGCAGGATTCAGAGATTCTGATGGTACTGTACTTCCTTACTGCTTTCAACTAGGCCATGGGAGATGATGAATCCCTAAGCCTTTGGATTTATTCTTTTTTTTTCAGCATCTGCAGGGGACAGGCAGATTGCAGAGGGTCTTGTCTCTACTGCTAGTGTAACTTTTGTGTAAACTATGAGTATGGAACTCAAAGGGATAATGGTATGCCAGGTCCCTTTCATATCTGGTGGTATTTGAGGTAGCAGGGCAGTACAGAATGACCTGGTCATGGCTCAAATAATAAAGAGCATTTCCAGGTGTTAAGCAAAGGCTTGAGGTTAGGTGCTGTGCCCATGGCAACCCACTGAGTGCGTACAGACCTGGCACGCTGCCGAAGTGTCCTAACGCCGTGCCGTGCAAAAGCTGGCAGGGACCTTCAGGTTGGGGCAGCTTTACATGGTGGCTCTTAAAAGATTGTGAAAGTTGTAATCATGAGCAAGGTGTCAAAATTTTCACATTGTTGACTTAACTACTTTCCTTTACATTTTTTTTTGCCTACATAAGAGATACAGATTGTAATAGGCAGGGGGTGTTTTCACCTGAGCTCTGGAAAATAGTGTATTCCTATTTACCAGGTATAATAAATCTTTATACATTTTCAGGTTATTTCCAACCAGACTTTTGTTTTTCAAATGGGATTGGAATTTCAACTGAACCAGTAAAACTCAATAAGAAATTTGCTAAAAATGTAAGTCTTGTTTGTTCTGAAGTTGTACTTAGTACAGTGTAGCACAGTATCACTATTCTAGTGGTTTTCCCTAGCTGAGAGGCAGCAAGGACTCTCAGCCTGATATTTTTTTTCACCTGCTGCTTTGCTTTGCTTTCCTTTGTTTTGCTTTGCTTGCTTGCTTACTTTCCCCCTTCTTTCCTTCCTTCCTTCCTTCCTGCCTTCTTTCCTTCCTTCCTTCCTTCCTTCCTTCCTTCCTTCTGAATGCAATTCCAGAGCAATTCTTTCTCTGTGGTTAGGGTTTCATGAGTGGACTGTGGGAACAGATAGGTAACAAAAGTAACAGATTAGGGACAGAATTATGTATGAGTCAGTCAGAGATTAGCACTACTTAAAGCATAGTGCAAGAATTTAGTCTTAGTGGAGCCATGGAAATTCCCTTCATTTTTTTGTCTCTTCACAAGCTGTGTTTCTCTTTATCAAACATTGTGTTGGGGGTTTTTTTGGCTTTTTGTTGTTGTTGGTTTTGGTGGGTTTATTCCCTCTGCTGAAACAAGGGAGCTTTCTTTTGAAGGCAACAGCTCAGTAACTCATTAGGTAATATATAAACTAGAAGGGAGAATCAATATCAGGAGGAGAAAAAAAAAAGGAAAGCAGCTGGTTTATAGTACAAACTATAAAGAAAGGAGATAAAATCACCATTATAAGAAATATTTACATCTAGACTTATTATCAGTTTATCCCAGCTATTTAAAAAGAGATAATGAAATATGTAAATCCATGATGTTGGAGGAACTGGCATGTTCTCATTCAAGAATTTTCCACTGTTACTAGGTTGGAATTGTAAAGATCTACTAAATATAATCTGCTGGCTCAGCAAGTCCCTAAGCCCAATTTTTTGTTTTTCCATCTTCTAAATGCAGTATTTTGTTGGATATCTTTAGGAGACAAATTTATTTTTTTTCTTTTGGTGTGAGAACTGTAGGAGAAAGAAGCAGTTAAAATAGGTGAAAGAATATGCTGTAATATTAATTCAAAATTGCCATCTGAAAATAAGTGAGAGTCCACCCAGACTGATACTCTCTCTTTGTTTGTGGTGACTCCTAAAGAATGCAATTAAAGAGGCCATAATACGCTTAATTGTGTTATAGTACAGCAGTAAGCATTTTGCTTCTGTTCCCATAGCAACAACAACCCTGCAGAAACAAGTTGTTCAGGCTACAGTCAGTGTCACGTTGGTATGGGGAAGCTCTCCCTGGCAGGGTAATAGCTATAACTTTCTAGGTTTCAGAAGATATTGTTTAAAACTGTGCTACTAAACAATGACATTATTAAGAAGAGTCTTAAGGTACCAAAGAAGATGAGATATACATAGTTCTAGTTGTAAAAATAATTTAGTTTTTCTAGTGACATCATTTTAAAGAAAAACAATATTGCTGGCTATAGACACAGTAAAGGTTTTAAAATACCATTGCATTCTGATCGCCATACTTTACCTGGAAAGCTGTAATAAATCAAAAACAGTAGAAAATTACTAACCAGACCCAATTTTGGTTTTGTTAAAACATCATTATCACTAGTGGCATTGTTAGAACTATTTTTCAGTATATAGCTGAATGTTTATTGGCATTTTGTTTTTAAGGAGTTCAGGTTTTTGTAATGTACAAGATAAGAGAATAATCACTTTCCACTATTAGATTCATTATGTGAACCAAGGTTCTGTTGAATATTGAAATTCTTTCCTTAAAAATAAACAGTTTATTATTGTCTTATCAAATGTTTCTGCTGTGTTGTATTAGAAGGCAACAGAAAAAGTGTTATGTGAGGAAAAAAAAAGATAAACCTAAAAATGAAAAGAATATGAAAATATAAGGACCTTTTTCTGCTTTCTTATGTGGAAATTCTTCACATTAAAACTGCAGGGATTAGTTGAACTACCTAATAGTTCAATAAAACGTACCAAATTAGAATACATTATCTTAACACATTTGTTCCATGGTAACAAACACAATAGTTAAGGATGCAAAATGGTTTCAGATATAATCTCTAATTTTCACACCTGCATAATAGTTTAAATTGTCACTTTCAAGGGAAACTTTCCATATTGTTCTGTGTCCAAATTAGATTTTCTTTTGTTTGGGTTTTTGGGGGGTTTAATGATACTCCAGCTAGCTATCTTCAAGTCAAGGAAAAATACATGTTTGCAATTTTAGAAATATTAACTGTATTTGTTTTAAAAGGCCTCTCTAGAAACAACTGAAATATGAAATAAGGAATTTAAGGCTAAGTCCAAGGAGGGAGTTGAACTTATCCTGGCAACATAATTAGGCAGGTCAGCTGGCAGCCTTGGGACTTGCTCCATCCAGTAGGACATTTTCATTAGGGCTACTGCCTTTCTTAAGAAGGTTTTAAAAAGTCACGGAGACAGCCAGTTGCTGTGAGGGCAGGCAGCTGGGAGTTAGGGGTGTGCCTTTCCAAAGGGGTTGTAGCTGGGCCATATCAAGAAGAAAATCTGATTTTTGTAGGCAAATTTTCTCCCCCCGCCCCCCACCCCAGTTCCAGCTGGTCAGCATAAGCATCTTTCTCTTCGATCTAATGCAAATCCTGCTTATAAGTGCTAGAGTCACTGCGGGCTACATCTTCAGAAAAGAACACTTAATTATAAGCTTCTGTTTAAATTTGGTCAATATTTTCTGGGCTTCAAAACCAATGAAGCTTTATGAGCTATCATACTGTAATTATTTTCACTCAGATGATGAATTCTGATCAAACAGGGAGACTTTTTTTTCTTTTACACAGGACAAAAACATTTACAAAGAGTTCATATAAGGGCTATGTATAGATTGCCCTACCACTTTAGATTAACTCTGCCTTTTCTTCCTGCCACACGGGTGAACTTAAAACTGTTATCCTCAGAACAAGCACTCTGTTCTGAATTTGTGATAAATCCAGATTTGTCCATTACAATACACTGACTTTCCAGCTCACCAGATGGTTACACTGACGTGGGGGATGTGAATACAGGAAAAAGGAAAATAGGCAGTTGATCTGGTGGGAAGGCTGGAGAAAAATCATTGCAAAGACTAACGTCTGAACATCTTAATGCCACATGCAATCCACAGCACTGGGGTAAGTCTCTGGGGTGTCTATACAATGTACAGGGATGATGAGAGGCTGTGCCACCTGCTCCAGTTGCGGGGAGTCACATAAGCTGCCTGGGTGTTTGTGGTGCCCTGGTTCAGTCCCGTTTCTTTTGCCCAGATATGTATTTAGACACCATCCTTCAGGATCCTCTGTCCAATGGCTTTAACCATACCATTTCCCCAGCAGTGCCTCAGCTAGTCTCATGAATGAGTCTTTTGCTCATTAATGTCTCTTTCTTATGGTCCTTTTCTCTTTTCTTCCCTCTTCCTTGCAGAAGTTTATAACCCAATTGCTTTGTTCAGATAGTTCCAACTTCCTGGAATTACCCTGTATGCTTTAACAGACTATCTTCCCTCCTTCTCGTTCTTGTCCACTGAGCCTCACTTACTTGTTTATCTGCCCCGTGGTTTGCTGCCAGGCTCAGAACTGTTGCTCACCGTTTATCTCATTTCCTGGAGCTACAGTCTTAATGGGCTTGCTAAGTCCATTTCTTTCTTTCCCTATATTCTGGCTTTTCTCCTTTTTATATCCCACTTTGACAGCTCTCTCCTTCAGGAGGATCCTCTACACTGATCATGAAGGACAGTCACAACTGTGCCTAGCTTATTTCCCACTCACTGCCTGTAGCTGGTGTTGGCCAAAATCTTTTTCTGCTGTAACTCTGCGATGGAAAGAACATGCCATTGGAGATGTTGCTTTATGGTTGGGTCAGGCTCCGTCCGGGAGGACAGAATCATTAAATGTTGCTTCTAATTACCACCAATGACTCCTGCACTGGCAATTTTTCAGAAGGCACAGCAAAGCAGATTTTCATGACGAGTATAAAAAGCACTCTTCTGACACATGGCAGCCCCTCTGCCAATTCTAAGCCTTCTGCCAAACCACAGAATATTAAAGCTGTTAAAAACTAAGATCTCCAGAATTTTTTTAACATGAATTACTTTTTGGAATGATTGAGCTGCTCTGGCTAAGCTAAAAAAACCTAAACCAAACAAAAATAAGTTTGATCTGAGGTAGGTGCCGACAACATTAAAAAGAAATCAGTCTAAAGCATACAAGTTTTATGAAGTTTTAATGTAACTGAGAATGTGGCAGTCCAATGGGAATTCTACAGAAATTATAAAAGTATATTGCATGACCAGCTCTGTCTTTACCCGGAAAACAAACAAACAAACAAACAAGCCCCAACCATTTGCTAAGAACTTTGGGACATTAGAGCAGCAGATGGGGAGGTGGGGAGAAACACCAGCTAATAGCAGGGAAAGGGGGAAAACCACTTTTCTTTCACAAGAAAACTAAAAGACTTCTAATTCTTATTGTAAGTTTACATCATTAGTGGTTAGTTGCAAAAGAAACTGTTGATAGAGTCAAGAGAGCTTAATGACAGGAGAAAGCTGAAAGAAGTGTATTCTTTGCCAGCCATACAAGCTAAAGCATTTGCAGAACAGGTGGGCCTGATAAAGCAAGTTATTATGAAGCTTCATTTTCTCTTGGTTCTGAGAGAAACCTGCTACTGCAGTACTTCACCATTATCTGTGTAGTGAAGGTGAGATTCAGGAGAGTTTATGACTTAGTTTTTCAGCAGTAGTAGTCAAACTAAAAGGCAAGTAAAGGGCAAGAATTGAGCTCAGCATTTTCATTTTCCACATGGGACATTATATATTACATTTGCATTTTATATGTTGCATGTAATTTTCTGAGCGTTTCCCTTCTGACATTTATGCTGTATGAGATGGCTGAGTATTTGTTCAGTTGCATTACTGTTATCACTTTTAAATTATGGTAGATTCTTGCTGACAGGAAGATACAGACTTTAACATAAAGCGAGCACAGGCGACAGAGAGAGAGGAAGGAATGGAGGAAAGAAAAGCAGAAGGAATAGAGAGATGAAGAGAGGGAAGGAGGGAGGAAGGGACATAACATTTTTAACAAGCTTTCATTCCTTGTTTGTTCCCTAACTTTTTATGTAATGACAAGCTACTTCAAAACTCTCAATCTTAGTTTCTTATCATTAAATGGCAGATAACATTACTTAAGTAACTTTGTCCAGTGCTTTGAAAATCTGAAGTAAAAAGCAATTTGTACAGGAAAAAGAAAGGAAAATATGTTGATACTTCTGCCAAAGAGCTTCTTTATATCCTTCCACTTGGAAAAAGCTGTTCCCTCTTACTCAAGAAAAAGTGAAAGGTTGTTATGAGAGAAGTCAGAACTATCTGTCTAGGACACTTATGTTACCTTAATTTTCTTTGCTTCAACTTTAGTTTCCTAAAATCTCTGTTGTTATTCTGACTCCATATTTCTATGGAACTTTTCCTACCCAGACCAACGATGGAACTTTCAGATTTCTGTGCGTAGAAAGGGATGTTGGTAAGGTAATAAAGCTGTCAATTCTAATATATTTTTGGTAATGCTTTTAGAAGGTATTAGAAAAAAAGGAGGGAGACAATTTACTAAACCAAGAGTATCTCCAGGTTTTTGCAGAGTCCAGAGACTGGAGAGGGTGGCATGGGTCACAGGGAGCAAAGGGGAGAGGAATGATGGTGCACGATGGTGGCTCAGCTCGGTGAGAAGTGTCCTTGCTCCAGCAAGAGGAAATGAGTCTCCGTTTACTCTGCTCAGGTGCAGGAGGTTGTCACAGAAATTTACAAAATGAACAACAGATCTTTTAATGAGTTTCCTTATGTGGATTTTATTAGCAATAAAAACATTACAGTTTCACAGTTTGCTTCATTGCATTTTCAGAAATATTTGACAGGTACATGCCCTATTGATGTACTGGTTCTTGGGAATCCTTTGAGGTTTTGTATTTGTTCGTACTTTGGCAAAGATAAAATCATCCTACTAAATTTCAAGACAAGCGCTTAACTTCTGCTTTCATACTGTTTAAGATGAGTTTACATAGTCTTCCAGAAAAGACAGAGAAACACCTTCTGTGCTGGAAAGCTAAACTCTTAGCTAAACTCTTTCAAACATTAACAAACAAAAGCTGTCTGAGATTTTCTTCTTAGGGTAACAAATGTACATGAAAAATGTTTTCCATTTTAAAAATATTGCCTCCCTGCTTCAGAACTAACAGAACCTTGCTTCCTCTTTCTAAGATTTGTTACTGATAACTCAATACTGGGCACTCAAGCTCTTAAATGTCATGTGCCATGTCCCTCCAAAATCTTGGAATTTAAATAATGAATGCATTTGGGTTTACTTTTAAATCTCTCAATGTTGTCTGTTTATTTTCAGTATATTTGGCTTTCTGTTTAAGGCTTTTCTCCACTGATATGAGGACTTGCAAAGTTTCATTACAGAGGCTAAAAAGAACCTCGGGCTCACTGAGTGCAACACTCTGCTACTCTTGCTTTAGCAATATTTTCTTCTTATAGGGAAAGGATAAATGAGAGGAAGGCTTTTCTAGATATGATTATAACTAATAAAGAGGAACTGTTCAAGGCTGTCATTGTGGAGGGTAGCTTTGTTAAGACTTCAGTTGAAATAGCAGTCTTCACAAGTTCTAGGGCAGGAAACTGTAAAAAGAAGTAAAGAGTTCAATCAACTCAGAGAACTAGAAGGGTATATTTTGGGGGACAGTAATCAAAAGCAAAAGAATTAAAGAGAGCTGGTACCTTTAAAGAAATAAAAGTGAGGGCATAATTACAAATTATCTCACTGCAGAGGAAAAATAAGGATACTACCAAGAGATTAGGTTGATTAAATCATGCGCCCTCCATAGAACTCAGACATGAAAATGAGGAATATAGAATGTAGGACTAAGGTCAGGTTACTAAGGAAGAATTAAAAAGTGTAGCACAGATGTGTAGAGACTAAATTATAAAGAAGAAAAGGATGCAACAAGAATAAAAGGCAACTATTAAGGGGCAAAAAAGCATCACTAAATCATCCTACAAGGATTGTAATAGTGACATGCAAACAAAGGACCAAGGAAAGGCTTGGTCTGGTACTAGATTACTAACCAATGATAGTTTTAAATGGTCTTTCTGTATCAGTCTTCACTAAAAAGATTTACTGCCACCATATACTAGCAACATTTTTCATATTAGTCACATATTAGCAACCAAGGGGTAAAAGTGCAACCTTAAATAATGAAAATAAACATTTTAAAAGTCTTAAAAAGGATGATATATTTGTAGTTATCTGGGTCTTGTTTAGGTACGTAAGGTACTCTCAGAACTGCTGGCATTATCTAGAGATGAGGAAGTCTCCAGACAACCAGAGAAGTGCAACCTGGTACTTACATTTAATAGAGGCAACGACTGAGTAAATGCCAGTTCTGCTAAGAAGGATATGGAATTACAAAGGATCACATGCTACGCAGTCAGCAATGTCCCTTTGCTCTATCCTGGAAGGCAAAACAGGAGTACTGCCAGGAAGGTATATAAAGGTGTATATATAATCCTTATGCTCTACTCAGCATCTTCCAGTCTATATTCCATTGTCAGACACAGATAAGTGTGACAATGCCTAGAAGCAGTCTGCATAAAACAAAGTGTGAAGGGCATAGAAGTAGTTTCTCAGTTTAAGTGCTATCAGTGGTGTAATATTTAACATTTGTACTTCATTCATGCAAAGAAAATAGTTTTGATTTATGTAAAAGAGCTGTTTGATTGTTTCATATCATAATATAAACATGGTAACAATGTTTCTTCTGGTAGCAAAACAGCTTAAAGGCAGGAAATCACTAACTAAATTATACAGTTTAACCCAAAGAAGATGAGGGAGAGAAATTTGGGTTCAGATTTATCTTGGTAAATACAGATGTTTAATGTGTAAACATCTACATTTCAGCTCATTGTTTAGACTCCATAGCTTATGCAGACATACAAGTTCTTCCTGGGCTTATTCAACTCATCCAGATGAAGATGTCTAAAATAGAGCAGATGACCAGTGCCTTAGAGGTGTCTTTTTTTTCTCCATTGACCAGAAGGGGAAGTTAGAATGAACATTTCAGATATATATATGTAGACATCGGAGATATCAAAAGAAAAATAAGAGCATTTCAATCTTGGGTTTCACAGTGCCAAAGCACAGGAAAAACAACAACAATATCACGTGAAAGGCAAATGGGAAAAGTTTTATAGTGTAGAATAGGATAAAAGTTGGGCTTTTGCTTTGTGCTCTTCCTGTTTACCTGGAGAGGAAAAGAAAATAGTGGCCATGTTATTCAGAGAAGAAGAGTGTCTTCTTAAACTCGAAATGGATTATTCCAAACTAATTCAGATGAAGGAAACATGGAAGCTAGTTCAGATAGTCCTGAAGGATCTTCGCTCGTCACTTCCCAATGCAATATGTGTTTTTACCATTTTTTTTTTTTTTTTCACTGCACTAAGCACTAAGTTGAGCAGTAAGAGAATAGAAAAGGATACCTGATTCTTAAGGGGTTTTGAGGGATAGTGCAACAGCAAGCTAAAAGCCGGGGCTTAGTGCATGTACTGTGCTGTGGAAAGTACTTGCTTGCATATTACAAATCCTAAAAATTCCCTGAGGTTCTCTGACTGCCTGTGTCTACAGTGAATCCCACAAGTGCATTAGGGAGTGCACTCATTCCCTTTTCAGTTCTCAGTAACCACAATTCACTGAGAAATTTTTTTCCATGGCGCTTGAAAGGCTTGCATCAATACCATTTACTGTACCAGAATGCACCTTAAGAGAGTGCTCCTGACCTCTGCCTTAAGAGGTGGCAAAGAGTTAAGGGAAAAGGACAGACACTAAAACTTGCAGAATTCCTCACTATTCAGCAAACCTTTGCTTCCCTGACATATGAAAAGGCAGACTGACCATCTAAATCATCACAAGAATTCCCTTACTTTCTAACTCAGCAGTCACAGAATGACTATTAAATACACCTCTGGGAAACTTAAGGTTTATTGATGCGTGCTGGATGTGCATTTTAAGTCCAGCTTGTGATACATGTCCAGAATTTTGAGCGCCTGATGCACTCTGCAAAAAATCTTCAAGACCAAAGTTTAATTCTTAGGTGAAGGCTGTTATGAGAGGCTGAGATTTGCTTTTCAGCATGATCAGCTAGAATCAACAGTAATCTTATCCATTAGGGGCCTGAAACCCATTTTAAGTAAAATGCATGGTTACAGTTTCCTACAGCCTTCTTTTGATGACCATAAGTAAAAAAGGAAGAAAAAATTTGGAAAGAATGGGAAGAGTCTTTTTCCTGTAATGCAGGCTTGGAGCCACAAGTCACATATCACACTAGCTAAATATTTAGATAAACATAGATGTATATAGATTAAAAAGTTCTACAGAATTTATATGTTTCTATTGAATTTCAGGTCAATATACTGCTCTGAGAATTAGACATTGTTTTAATTGTACTGATTCCTAAATGAGAGTCAGCCTTCAGTCTCTATTAAAAAGAATATTTTTTAAGTGTTCTCCTATATTCAGATGAGGATAAATTTATGGGTTTTGTGCCACATGATATCCCAACCTCAAGTGCCAAGCAACGTCTGCCACTGCAAGGTTATTCTCCACACCAAAAGTATGCTTATACATTATCAATGTGACAGAAAGGAAACTATTGCGCAAGATAAATATTGTTCCCTTTTTAATATGTGTCATACACAGATAACGACAACTAAAAAGAGCAGATAACAAATCTATTATTTGGAAGAATGTTAACAAGTGCCTCTTCTTTCCTGGTTTTTGTAACATTCATGGAAAAGCCTATGCTCATTCCAGACATTCACATCTGGGAAGGCTGAAGTCCCTTGGCCTCAAGTGCTGAAGCATTAGAAACAAATTTAATACAAAAAACACTCTTGGATACCAAAAATAGTGGCAATGCTGATCCACACAGTTTTTGTCTAATGTAGGATGTTTTGTATCAGCAATAGATATATTCTCTTAACAGTATTTCATAGTTTTTGACTGTCTGCAGACAAAATACAGACATCCAGACTTACCATGAAACATATAAACATCAAAAAGTCCAATATCACAGAGCTCTAGCTTTTCTTTAACAGGGTTTTGCTAACCTCTTGCCTAACCTCTCCTGTCTTTAACCATCTTAAAAATTATAAAGAAAAAGGAAACAACAGACATCAAGCTTGTTTAGCAGCAGAAGAGAGTACACAGGCCTACCACTGTATGTTTTATTCCTGAAATTTCAAGTTGACGAAGTGCATCACAGCTTGGCACAGGCGATATATAAACGTTATCATTCTTCAACTCATACTAAAATTGGAACAGTTGTGACTGGTGTATTGACTCTTTTGTGTCAATTGAGAAAATAAGAGTTGAGTCGAAACAGATGACACTGGTGAGTGTTGCTATGGACACATTTGACAATAAGCATGTCATAATGACTCAAGTTCTTGAATGTTGCCAGTGGTATTTAAAGTTACAAAAGTTTACTGATCTGCTGGAATACCAAGCAGAAACATTTCTGGATTTCCTCACCAGAGCAGTGAAAATAAAAACCTTAAGGGTATACATAATTTTCACTGGTGTTCAGATGACACTAGGACCAATTTTTGAGAAGACAGTGAATGGTAAATAGCATGTTTAAAGAACTGTGAAAGCCACCATAATCAAGAACTTCAGGACATTGAGCTAACGGTGCACAGTGCAAGGGGAAAAAAAAAAAAAAAAAGCGGTAGTTCATAGTATGTAGAAGTGTCTTTCCATGTAAACTGTCTGCATATGAGAACTGAACAAATTTTGTAAATCTGAGAAAAGATGGTATAAGGAATTCTGACATATAACAGTGGTTGATGGTTGCTTCTGGCTATTGGCATCTCTTGCATGGTTATGATGCCCTGAAATCACACAATGATGATTCTTTCAGGAGTGAGATTCCAAGGCCCCGTTGTAGTTACTACACCACCAGCTAACACTTCTAAATTAATTTTCAAGGGAATAAATAGATAAAGTATACAATTTTTGAGACTGAAAAGGCAGAAGTTAGAAGTATCAAAAGCTAGCAGTGCATGAAATGTTGAAGGTGTTCATTGTGCTCAGAGGTCAAAAGTAATGCTGAAAGAACTGTTTACCAAAGCTGCTGTGCATACCACATCTTCAGAAATGTTAATATTTTATTGTACTTGGGTTACCTGTTTGGGAAAATGGAATTTCCTGAAAAATTATAGAATTTTGTTCTGACTGAATTTGGGCACTATTCCAGGGTGTATCTATGGGCTTAAACACTTCTTAGTTCCCTTTTGCAAATAATCCTCCTCCTCTGATGACAGATTTTTCGAAGTGAGGTGCTATGGATTAAATATTTACTGATTCCCTTGAAGTCTCCAAGAACACCAATTAGACAGAGCCAATGCCAAAACAGTTAGAGATTATGGCTGTGGCAGAAGGTGTGTTCCTGGTTTTTTTTCTGGTAGGTAGCTTAGTTGTAGTTGGAAAAATGCTTGCTGTCAGCTCTGTGTATTTCCTTGTTGCATTGGTTTACTTTCATTGACTAGCACAATAAAGAACAGGCCTTTCCATGGTGTTTGTAAAAAATGTGTTTGTTATTTTCTCCAAATGTAAGCAATCATAGAAGAAAAAGTGGCAGCTACCTGGCATTAAACTGCACCAAATTATCTCCCAATTATGACATAATTCAGAGTTACACATAAAAAAGGGGTCACTCTAAATACAAGTTTATGAAAAAGAAAAGTTAAATTTCATGCTTAAGTCTTTCATTAGACTCCAAATTTTCCTGCTTTTCTAACTTAATAGTAACTTAATGAAAATAAATTTTAAAAGTGTTTTACAGTATCCAGGTGGATAGTTTACAATGATTGTTTTCCACCTGTGTGGCTGACTTGGAAAAACTGATCACTTTTGCAGTTCGCAACCATATTCTACTTCACAAGTGACCAGGAGTTAGGGTGTGGGAGCAGAGAGAAACAAGGAATGGGCAGAGCACAGGCTGCATTTCAGTTATTGGCTTGAACATTGAGGCAAGTAGGACAAACACCACCATTTGCGCTGACACGGGCAGTGCTAAATAACAACTGGAAAGCTGTGTCACCCAGGAGCCTTTTGCCGTGCATGTCAACATTAGCATTATTGGCCCATCGGTCTTACAAGCGGTGCCACATTTTCTCGTACCCAACAGACTTAGCACTCGCAAGCAGCTGTAGCTCCCATAATAGTTGCTGCTATGCAGCAAGGGTGAAACAGAGAGAAAATTTGGCTTCAGAGACACTCTACCTCCCAGGGCACATTTACCTCTGCGTTTTACAGGACAGAATCTAGTTCAACGGGTACATTTGCAGTCATGCAGATGTGTTTCTGGCAGCTGTAGGTTCTATAGAGCCTTCGAAAGTAGGGCTTATTATTTCATCGTTGCTCTCTGGAGATCCGGGTACTGAAGGAGTGAAGGGAGACAGGTATGGACCTAGCAATGGCATTTACAACCAGGCAGGTACATGATAGGACTGCAGCGGAAGGCAGAGACTGTTTAAAAGCTTGACTGATGAAAGTGAGTGAAATCTGGAGAGCTGACGCTGATATGTGACACCAGGAGCCAAAAGGTGTCAGAAAAACTGAAAAATGCAGTCAGGAATAGCTAAAAGATGTGGACATGAGAAGTTAACAGCCTCTGAGAATGGGCAGTCAGGGAATTCAGCAGATATCTGAAGATAAAAAGAGAAGCTGAGGGAACAGAACCCATTGGAAATTTAAATATAGGCAGCACACTGGGAAGGGCATGGAGCGATGTGAGTAATTAAAATGTTGAATTTACATCTATAAAATAACTCAGCATAAAATATTAACGAGGGCACAATTCTGGGTTCTTAACCTCTGATTGCCTAGAATTCAGTTGTCACTTACAGAAATCCTTCCATTGCTCTTTTTAAAGCAATGAATACATTTTTTAAAGGGAATTTTTATACGTGATTTGAACGCTATTTTCAGGTTTTAGTTCAATCCGATTCCAGTGATGTCTGTGGGCACTGTGCTAATAAAGATTCAGGGAAGCCTACTGACCACTCATAGAAAGGGGATCACACATTTATCACCTAATACTCAGTCTGGCATGTTTACACCTGCCATAAAATTATTACAAATGACAGACTGGGCTGGTTGTGTTTTTTTCACCTTAGTCATTGCTCTTACCATAAAGCAGTATTGTTAGCATGTCTACATTTCATCTTTCTACCAGATCATTGTCTCTGTTGGCTCTATTGTCTCTATTACTTTATTAATGTATGAGCTTTTAATACAAAAGCAACATCCACAGAGATTTTCAGATGATGTACACTTACTTGACAAAAAGCATCTATGTAAAAGCAATAATTATTTAAATTAGGGCTAATGCTAGTTACTCACTGTTTGTGAACGTTACCTCCATTAGTAGAATATTTGTAAAAGAGAAGAATGTTTTTTCAGTAAGATCCATCTGCTGACAGGGAGGCAGATCACCTTTCTGTATAACATCTATGTATAACATAGACTCTCATGTGGCTGTGTTAATACAGCAAGTAGATCGATTCAACCATTGCACAGCTTTTTTTTCTCATAAAACAAGACCAAAATGAATTAGATCAACATATTCCTAGAGCTCTACTGTAAATTTCTTGTTTGATGATGATAATGATAGATTTAATTATGGTAGTTCACAAACACGCTACCTGAAACCAGAGCTCTAATGGGCTAGACATTTTGCAGAAAAGAAAGATAAAACAAAAAGTAAAGACTGTTTACAGAGGGGGGCTGTATAAAAATTCACATTCTCAACTGGAACTTCAAGCAGGGCTGCAGGTTTCTTATAACTTCACCTTCCTGGTATCATCAAACTGATCCACTAAAGGTGGTCTCAGCAGCATGTGCCAAGAACATCTTTGTCTTGCAGACTTCCTTTAAAAGTAAAAAAAAGTCAGGGTTATAAAAACTATCTTATACTTTTGCACTGCATAACCTTGAGTGTGTAAAGAGTAGGTATACCTGGAATACTGAATGAGTGACAAGAATTCTCATAAAATATAATTTTGTATGATTATGCTTGAACAGGAAGATTAGGGTAAGACAAAGAATCTCACTTTTGTCATTTCTTACCCTGTGAGTGCTTGTTTTGTTTTGTTTAAAATCTTCTGTATGTGTTGGGAAGGAATTTTCCAGATTTTCAGAAGCAAAGTGCAAAAGTATATATTCCAATAAATATTAGCATCAACATACTCAGAATCTTTAGATCTTATATGCGGACCTTCCTTGTTTGAGTTTATGAAGTAACTGAAATAGGGAATAGGTTGTCATGCAGTAGGAAAAGGAGGAAGCAGACTAGAAAACCATCTGGAAGATAACCAATATATATATCTTCAATACGGATTTGCCAAGAACAAATCTTTTCAAACTAATCTAATTGCTTCTTTCTATTCCAGGCTAACAGACTTATATAGAGGAGAAACTGTAGGCTTTTGACAGTCTTCAATGATATTCTAGTAAACAACCAAAGCAAACATTTTCTAGAAGAAACTGTTAAAGTGAGTGAAACTGGTCAGAAAACTACATTTGGATAGAAGGTGTCAATTTTTCACCCTCACAGTGGGAAAGTTCAAAGGCAAAGGTATTCAGTTGCAAATGGAAAGGACGAGAGTCAGCTGGCTAACAAAAAGACCCAAGCTGTAGCTGCACATGTGCTATTAATGTCATATTCTTATGAGTAATAGCATACAGAGACATAGAAATTAAAACATGGCTTCTAAAATATATAAAAATCTGTAAGCCCTTATCTGTAGTACCATGGGCACAGTACTTCAAGAAAGACTGGACCTATCTCAGTTCAGAGAAAAACAGCAAGTGTGGTAAAGGTCTTAAAAACATGACTTACTCAGATTAACCACTTCTGTGTGATTCCCTGGGATCCTCCTCACTTCTTACCATTTTCCTGTCTTTTCTCCATCTTCCTTACTGGGATTCCAGTTCCCCTCAGTATCCATCTTCAGGCAGTTTCCATCTCCTTTGCCCTTGTCTTTTTCCTCCAGGCTTTTCTTTCAAAATAATTTATTTCCCATTCTCTAATTCTTGTCACATCTATATTTGGTTATTATAATCACCCTGATAGGTTATTCCTGGGTACCTGTAACTAAGCAGAGTTACTGAAAGAAGAAGAGAGAGAGGTGATCAATAGAATGTACTGAGATGGGGTGAAAGGAAAATCTCAGGGCATGTGAAATCTCTGACAGTTTTAAAGTTAATAAACCACTATAAAATATCTACTGGTAACACAATTTGGAAAGTTCTTACGAGAACAAAAAATGTCCACTCCCCACTTCCACGTTCTCAGTGTCTGCTCTCATGGTATATATTACTCAAAGTCTGACCACATTTTTACATGTCAAAGAAAAATAAATAAATTAAATTCAGCCTGAGGCAGATACCTAGCATGAAAAAACTCAACTCAAACAATTTAAGTTTAGTAACCTTGTAAATAACTGAAAGCAAAGCCTTATAATGGAAAGTGTTGAGCAATCTTAGTAAAAGGCACGCAATGTCACAAGCTCTAGCTATAATAATTTTTCCCTAATGTAACTGTATCCTCCCCTTCAGCTCTCCAGCTGGAGGCTCATTTCACAGATATCTTTGTCATTCTGAATAAAGTTCAATGACAACAATTTTGTGAGAACAGTGTGTGTTTATAAACAGAAGCTTAGGGAATAACCATGGCAAGAGTATTCCTTTTTCATCTCTCTGGTGTTGTAAGAATATGATTTTTATATGATTTTCTTTTTTTTTTTTTGAGGCCCCAAAAGACAAATGTTATCTTTTTTTTTTTTTTTAAAGTTGAAAAATCTACTGTTTTTAAATGATGACCCACTGCTGCACTCCTAATAAAATTAGCAACGAAGTGCCACTCTGACACATGGGGAAAAAGATTTCAGATATTATACAGAGATTGCGGATTAATATGGTGAAGAAAATAAGCTCTCTTTTCTGGTGCATCAGAACCTGTGCAAGGACAATTAAAGCTGTATGACTTTGTTGCTCCACTTCACCTGGTGCTATGCAATAGAGAATCCGTACAACTGTGAAGTGGTTTGCCCCCGTTCTCTGGGTGAGGATTCAAGGGGAGCTTTGAGCTTTGTGGTCTTCTGAGCAATGGAAATAAGACCGCAACATTTCTGGCAACATTTCTGTCTTGGCTAAATTGTGCTATTTGCCTTCTTGTTGGCCGCTCCAAAAAAAAGTTTTGCCTTGGTTGCAGTCCTGTTCTTGCCTTGCTCTGACAATTTTCACCTTTATAACCTGTACCTTACACAGTCCTAATGACAACAGTATAAGTATCCTATACAAAGATCAAATTGTAAAATGTATTTTTGACAACTTTCTGTTAAAATATAGTATAGACAATCAGATGATCCCTATAAATCCATTGTAACTTTTACCAAGGTCAACGTTTAGTTTCTTGCCATCATCTTCAATAATTCTGTAATACTCTCTTCCCTATATATTGACTGCAGTTCCTCCCTTCTTGATTGTTGCTTTAAAGTTCAGCCCATGCAAATATGCATTCTGCTCCTTTCTCTTAAAATAGTAAACTTCCTTGAGAATAATTGGAAGGTTTAAGAAGATAGTGCTGATGTGGTGGTGCCTGTTTTGGTGATACTGTTTCTATTTTAAAAAGTCTGCAGAAATGATCCTGAAAATTATTGTCTGTTTATCTTCCTAGATGTGATTTTTAAATTTTGGTTTTAAGATTTGCATCTTGGAGAGATTAGAGATTATCATTGGCATTTACCTTATCATTGGAGATGGATGGCAGACATCCTTGGGACAAAAAGGGGCAAAACCTCCTTATATTCATGTATGACTTAGAGCTCTGTGCCTTCCACATGAGATGCAATTATTTCTGGCAGCTGCAAGACTGTATATACATACTTACACACACGCTTAGACTGGTGTATCTTGGCTCCATTTTATGTAAGTAATAGAGTAATATGGTATTCCAATGTTAATCCACTGAAATATTTTCTTAAAGCACCTTTGCCAGGAGGAATGCCTGATCATAAAACATGAGGAAACCGAAGTGATTTCCTTTAACTGAATATTAAAACTGTGTTAAGTGAATTATTGTTTGTCAGGATATTTAACAAAGGATTTTTTTCCTCATTTTAGATATTTGGTTTATGAGCAGTGTTTTGTGAGATAAATCTATAAAAAGGATAAGAAGATAAAGAAATAAAGAAGAAAGGAATACACATTTGTATTCCTGTAATCTCACCTGGGAAATAAATGGTTAAATGTAGATATCAATCAGGCAGCTTTTTCCACACCAGCTTACAAATTTCAGTACTTACTATGCAGTAAAAATGTTACAATTATAGAGATTAATTTTGCCAGGCTACTCAGAAAGCAAGGAAAAGTTATGTGAAAGAAAAGGTCTTTAAAGCTAATGAAATAATGTGTTCACATGGGGTTTTTTTCTATTTTATCTTAAATATTGCTTAAAGTGTACAATTTTTTAGTATCCTTATACTTATACCTTGATTTTTAACTTTTAAGTTGCATTCATTTCATAACTTGTGCT
>JAVJGG010000005.1:25878576-25912400 GCA_035590195.1 Aviceda cuculoides
ATTGTTTCAGAGGTTTTTGTTTGATTATTTTTTTATCTTGGGAAATTTGTCTTTGATGCATTGTCCTTTCAGTTCAAATTGCACTCAAGATACAAGGTTAGTCAATCTTTCTGACAGAAAATTTATGTCTGTACAGAAAATGCCACAGTAGATATCCATTCTTAAAGTTCTTTCTGATAGGAAAGAAAGTAAATCAATCATATTTCTGTAATGCTGAAATTACAGAACTTTTCTTAAGGTGATCTTGCAAATAACCATCAGCTTCTTATTCTCAAAATGCAAATTGTCTTTTTTGGAAGTTAAATGATCAAGTCATAATCACAATGTTATAAGCAAATTGATACATCAAAAGGAAAGAAGCACTCCAGCAAATCATACTAATAACAGTCATTAAGGTTCTTGCAAAACTGATCTTTGGAGGATACAAAACAGTTCTCAAATTTTTGGAAAAGCTGGTGTAAAAAGTAAAAATGCATATTTTTATGATCTGTGTTATAAGTCTATGTTGAAATCTATAGATACTACTGTTAGCTAGTTTTATGTCTAGCATCATTAAATATATAATTATCATAAGTAAAATCTTTCTTGTCAGCTGTAACTTATCCATTGTTATGAACAAATAACATGTGCATTTCATATATGTATCACAGCAATAATCTTTGTATTTTTTTTTAACACACACCTGTGGTTAAAGCCATCCTAAATGTAGCACTAATTGAATATTTAGGTATTTAATTATTGCTGAAGAATTAGTATAAGATTCCCAGTCCTCTAGATGAGTAACAACATGCCCATTAAATTTAGAAAAGAGTTGCCTGAAGAGCTTGGTTTTGCACCATGACTGACAAGCTAGATTCTGATAAATTATAAGTTTTAGATTTGTTAAGGGCTCAACCCTAGTTCCCATGCCAGAAACTTTACCTTTATGGTGTGCATTAAGCAACAACCAAAAATGTTGCCCTTCATCATACCACTACAGGCCCTGGTAAAAAGACTCCACTTTTCTTCTTTTGCCCTTCATATATTGAATGGCTGCAATAAGGTCTCCCCAGATCCTTCTCTTCTCCAGATGAACAACCCCAGCTCCCTCACCCTTTCTTGAGAGGAGAGGTGCTCCATCCCTCTGATCACTTTTGTGTCCCTCCTCTGGACCTGCTCCAACAGGTCCATGTGTTTCTTGTACTGGTTTAGTACATCTTCTCAAGAGAAAGAAGCAAGAACCTATTTGACTATTCACAATAAAAGAGGTAGCCAAATATCTGAAAAGGTACATTTCACATGATCATGTATATTTTTAACACACAACCGTATGAATCGCACTTCATGCATCCCATAGTATAGCAATGACTGTTTCTAATTGTTGATAGTAATCTGTCTTTGACAAACTCACTCTCCTATGTCTGACTGTTGCATAGGTTGGATTTATAAATGTAATCACTTCAGAAGCAACAACTTTGGCCATAAGCAGCCCATTTCTGCAAAATGTTCAGATTATCAATAGCTGTGCAAATGGAACACACACTTGAGGACTGCTTTCCTAAGACCATAAAAAATGACCAAATGTAGTAAAGTCACCATCCTGAAATTATAAGGCTTTAAGCAGGATCTCTAGAACTTTGATTTATCTACTTGAGGCAGAAGACTTCAAACTGCTTTGCAGGAGTTTCTTATGTTCATGACAAATGGAAGGTTTTATTGGCTGTACAGTTGCACCAGAGTTATAAGGAGAAATAACATTGGCATTTTTTAATCCTTGAATATTTCCAACAGCACAACCAGATTTCATAAATGAAATACAATCACACTGTCATCAAAGCATTAGGAAGCATATCCTATGCTTTAATGATTAAAATATGTTTTTATTTTCAGAAATCAGCAAATTAGGATTCTCATTCTTTACTTTTCATTCTTTACATTTCTAAAATGCATCATACATTATAGAAACATAGATAATCCAATGCAGATGTAGCAACTCTAGGCCATGAGGTACCAATCTGGATAAGGAAAACTGTATTTACAATAGTAACTGCATATGTTACGCATAGTCTAAGTTTATACAACTAAGTAAGGAGGAGGAGGCCAAGTGTCACACCAAATGCTACATGGGAACCATGGCAAGTGCACAGGGTGTGAACTCACATGATGCTTTCTGGAAGGAATTCATCTTAAGTAGTGCCTAAGCAGAGCTTCTTAAAATTTCTCCAGTTTCCTCACTGTTGTGGGTTAACCCCCGCCAGCGGCTCAGGACCATCCAGCTGCTCTCTCGCTCCCCCCACAATGGGGTAGGGGAAAGAATCAGAAGGGTAGAAGTGAGAAAACTTGTGGGCTGAGATAAAGACAGTTTAATAGGTAAACCAATGCAAAATAGGGAGTTAATTCACTACTTCCTGTTGGCAGGCAGGTGTTTAGCTATTTCCAGGAAAGCGGCACTCTATCATGAATATTGGTTACTTGGGAAAACAAATGCCCCCTTCATCCTTCTTTCCTGCAGATTTTATTGCTGAGCGTGACATCCTATGGACTGGAATATCCCTTGGGTCAGTCGGGGTCAGCTGTCCTGGCTGTGTCCCCTCCCAACTCCTTGTGCCCCCCCAGCCTCCTCGCTGGTGGGATGGGGGGAGAAGCAGAAAAAAAGGCCTTGGCTCTGGGTAAGCCCTGCCCAGCAATAAAACATCAATGTGTTATCAACACTGTTTTGGCCACAAATCCAAAACATAGCTTCATACAAGTTACTGTGAAGAAAATTAACTCCATCCCAGCCAAAAGCAGCACACCTAGTAGTACAGTGAAACAGAGTGTAGGGGTAGAGAGCACTAGCCTAACAGTTTCCATAAACTGCTCCCTGACGGTGTGCATGTGGTAAATGTTCATGCTGTTGTTACTCACCATCTGCAGTTCCTTTTTCATCATTAGTGTGGTCACATCACCTCTCCTTGCACTTCTTTGTACATTTAGAAGCCTTTGCAGGCTTGTACTTTGCGTTTTAGATACTATGCATACATTTTGAATAATTATGCAAAGTTTTATAACTAAACAATCATAACCTCCCTTACCTTGAAACTTTCCTATGCCAAATACTGCATGAAAAAATAAAAGATACTATTTTCAGGGCCTTTAAAGTATGTAGCCTAGTCTGCTTTTTCATCAATGGCATTCAAATTTTCAGGTGCTACTAGTACTTCTGCCAAGTGCCATATTAGGTGCACTTCACACCACTGGAATCTATCAGTTTTTAGTTTTTGCCCTTTACATGCAAATTCCAGTTTGCCATCATACACACAAGCTGTATCAGGATCTTCCTCTAAACCATTTGTTAACTTTTATGTTATCAAGATTACTTTCTCATATTCTATAAAAGCCATCATAGCTTGTGTCATTTTCTAGAATCTTAGCTATTACATATATCATTTTGCCTCAAAATTTCAGCAGACGCTAACACTGTATAATTTGCACTAATAGGGCCACATTTTAAAACGTGAACTCTGGTAGCTGCAAAATCTGCAACTCTAGATGCAGAAAATCTACATAAGCAATTCACTGATACCCCTCTGAATATGAATGTGCAAAGTCTTGGGTGATTATTTGCAGATAAATCAGCATAAGCTAGGTGTAAATATTAAACATGGAACTCAATGTCAAAAAAAAATCTTGCTCACTGATAAGAAATAAACTTGCAGTTTCACAACAGTTTATGTGAATGCTTTCCCCATGTCGAAGCACGGGGCGTCCGTGGCTTAGGATCATAGCACAAAAGAGACATCAGCTTCAAAGGACACTGGCAGAGACTGGATTAGCACATTAGGGAAATCAATACCACTCACCCCCATCACGTGCCAGATAGTACAGCAGAACTAGGAAGAGGGAGAAGGGACTCATCTGATGTGACAAAATTATAAACTTCTGTGGTGGATTGACCTTGGCTGACTGCCAGGTGCCCACCAAGGTGCTCTCTCACTCCCCCTCCTCAGCAGGGTGGGGAGAAAATTTGATGGAAAAGCTCCTGGTTCGAGATAAGGTCAGGGAGATCACTCATCAATCACCATCACAGGAAAAACAGACTCGACTTGCAGAAGATTAATTTAGTTTATTCCCAATTTAAAAAAAAAAAAAAAAAGTAGGATAGAGAAAAACAAAGACAAAACTAAAACCACTTTCCCCCATCCTACTTTCTTCCGAGGCTCAACTTCACTCCTTTGTTCCCCACTCTTCTACCTCTTCCCATCTCTACTAATAGTGCAGGGCAGATGTGGTATGGGGGTTGTGGTCAGTTCACAACACTTCATCTCTGCCGCTCCTTCCTCCTCACACTCGTCCCCTGCTCCAGTGTGGGGTTCCTCCCACAGGAGACAGTCCTCCAGGAATTGCTTCATCGTGTGTCCTTCCTATGGGCTGCAGTTCTTCAAGACCTGCTCCAGCATGGATCCTTTCCACGGGGTACAATCCTTCGGGAACAGATTGCTCCGATGTAGGTCCATGTGCCATAGTTTCTACAAGAAAATCTGCTCTGTGTGGGTTCCTCTCCACGGACCACAGCTCTCGCCAGGAGCCTGCTCCAGCATGGTCTCTCCATAAGCTGCAGGTTCCTTCAGGGCATGTCTGTCTGCTCCGGCATGGGGTCCTCCATAGGCTGGAGCGGGACAACCATGCTCTCTCCCCGAGCTGCAGGGGAATCTCTGCTCCGGCACCTGGAGCACCTCCTCCTCTTCTTCTTCACTGACTTTGGTGCCTGCAGGGCTGTTTCTCTCACATTTTTCTCACTCCTCTCTCACAGCGGCTGTGCAGCATTTTTTATCCTTTCTCATACGTGTTTTCCCCGAGGTGCCACCACCGTTGCTGACGGGCTCAGCTTTGGCTGGCGGTAGGTCCGTTTTGGAGCCGACTGCAATTTGCTCTGGTTGACATGGGGGCTGCCCTGGATGTCTTCTTACAGAGTCCTCCCCCAAGGCCCCCCCCCTGCCAAAACCTTGCCACATAACCCCAATACGTCTCCTAACTTCCTGTGAGCTAAGGAATTATCTCATTTCTGGTCAGATTCATGGCACCACAGATCCTTTATGCAATAGAAGCAAAGACTAAACTCTCATTCTAACCCTCGAGGAATGACCTCTCTTTCCAAAGCATAATTTTACAGTTAAAGGGTAGAGTCCTCCATATCCTTATTCCTGCGAGCAGTTTTCCTCTTTGCATTTAATCTCTGTACTCGGTGCACACAAGTATACTTGCATGCCCATAGGTATTTGTAGAGTAAATGCTGGCCAATTTGAGCCCAGATACATTTCAGATATAAGATCACCATGAAATCCTCTTTTAAGGTCAGTGCAGTGAGAGCTTCGCCCATGAGAATAAACAATAGCTGAATGCATCTTTCTGCTCAACTTCTAACTCACAGTCTTCCATGGAAACTTTCCTAATATAATTCTTAATTGCTAGAAGACCAGATAAGCTGGAATTAAGTATAACATAAATAAAGGCAGGAAAGAGGAGCAAGACGGTAGCCTAGAGCTTGTTCAGCTCTTGTAAAGAGAGCTGAAAACAATTTAACTTTGCTTCGGTACTGATGTGGAAACTGGTCTGGAATAGATGTTTCCCCAGACTCTAATTAGAAAAGAAAAAATGGAAGCAATGAAGGTCATTGTTGAAAAGGCATGTTCTTATTGATAACAATATAATTTGTAGCCGCTTTCAAACTAAAGTATGCTTAAATGGCTAATTAGAACATCCAAATAAACACTTTTAGAGTAAAAAGCCTTTCCATCCTGTAGACACATTTCTCAGGGATGTCTTTAACGCTGACTGTTCTTCAGGGAATTCATGTTTAAACAGTTAGATAATTAACAATCTGTCTAAATATCCCTGATTTTTGTTATGCTTAGCTTTTGATTAGCTTTAATCCTTATCTTTGCTTCATGTCTGTATTTAATACCCTGCAGAACTCTCCTGAAATGCATTTCTACAAAATTGTATCTAGGCAAATATTACAACTTAGTAAGTACAAATATTTCTTTGAATTTAAAAGAACTGTTTTCTTGAACCATTTCATGCTTTTAAAATAAAAATTTAAACAACTATGTTTTCACTTTTATACATTTTTTTTCCTGAATATAATTTTATACAGATAAGTATACTCTTATACAAGTGTAAATGTGTACTTTTCTTAGGTTTATCACTGTTTCTTCCATACAATTTAGTATTATAATTTTCTTCCATTTTATTAGGCATCAGGAATAATACAACAAAATATATATTAGAAATTAGACAGAACAAGACATATGCAAGACCATTAGTTCAAAACAAACTATAAGTGGTAATATACTTCTTTCAACTATAAGGATGTTGCTTAGACTTCTTATGAGATAAAACAACATATTTGTGAAAGCAGGATTGGTTTTATACAAACATGTCTAAATTTATTGGACAATTTGTTTGTAGTGAGTAAATACAGTTTCTCTACTACAGTACTTGGCATGTAGCTCTTTAAATCAAAAGAGCTGAGAAAATGGAACTAGTCCTCTAAGTATTTAAATAATTTTATTGTTCTAATTTTTACTTTTTTTCTTATCTTTAGTTATTTACTGAACTGATGGTTTTGCTAGGTGGGGATATTCACACAGTTCAGTTTTAGCCATCCAAATTCCTTTCAGCATGACTAACAAAGGGGCTCACTGAACAGCCAGTGGTCCCCTTATGAACAGATGGCAGAAAGTGATGCTGTTATCATCAGACCACCCATTAAACTCTGGTGAGACTGCAGGGGCTAATTCTGCATCCATCCCTGTAGAATATTACTTCTCAATGCACTGATTTAACTATGCATGAGAAAACTGAAAGCAACTGCAGGAGGAGGTGGCTTTTTTCCCCTCTTTGATCATTTGAGCTTCAGATATGCTAAGAGACTGTACCATCCACTGGTAGAAGTGAAGAATTCAGTCTGATCTAAGAACTTAAGAGGTGAGCTGTACCTAGCATTCTATTAAAGGTTTAAATAAATACAACATCCATGCAGAGGAGAAAAGTTTTGATGTTGAACAGTATATTTGGAGATAGTTGAGATCCCCTACATATTTTCCAGTAGAGAAGACAGACCTGTGACTTTAGGTGGAAACACAAAACCGTGTTGTAGAGCCCGCTGTCAAGGCCTGTGATTAGAAACTGAAATCACTGCTTGTTCACTTTTTCAAACTTTTTTTTTTTTCTGCATGCCTCTGCACTTTGAGTTACATATTTTCTCTCAATGATTATTTATTTCTACAGTACAGCCTGTGTAAAATCCTGCTGCCGGGGAACCGGTCCACAGTAAGTTAATCAGGCACATTATACTCCAGTTACTATATCACCCTGTCTGCTTTTCCACCTTGTCAAAAGTGATTTAAAATTTCACCTTACACTTACCAGTAGTTGGGCTTGATTTCCTTGGGAAAGTTTTATTCATATCTGGTCATTCCCTGAAGTGAGTAGCTGCATACTTGTTTAATGCTTCCTTGGCATATGGATTAGCTCCCAAACTGACAAGCTCTTTAGCGCTCATGGTCTGGATTTTAGAATTCATTGCCAAAAATATATCAAAACATTGACTCCTTCTTATCATGAGGAGGAAATGCTACTTCCTCAGGACCCATTTACATTGGCTTTAGCTGCATATTCGTGGTATATTTTGAAATAAGATGTTTTATCAAACAGTATATTGTCTAACTTAGTTTTGACAGCATCTATAATGAAAAATTATGGCAGACACTTTAAAAGAAACAGACTGTATTGTAGAGAACTTTCACACAATGTGTTGTATACTATGGCATACGTGCCATTGAATTCTGAACAAGCTATAAGAATGTGACTGAAATAGCGAAGATTTATAAAAATTTCTTTAGAGAAGCAGGTGCGAATGAAGAGAGTGAAGAACGTTTTACCACATTGAACAGAGACTGCGGTTTGCATACAGGTTAAAATGGGAGTCAGTACTCACAAGTACAGAGGATGTACTTGATTCTGTAGCCGTTTCTTAAGGAAATCTTCTGCAGGAAGTCAGACTGGGAAATAGCATTTAAGATATTTATTACAGAAATGAACTTCTGGTGTTAGCCTATGAGTATATATTGAAGAAACGGCTTATTGAGGTCAAGGGGGGATCACTTCCAGGAGAAAGCTTTATGTCGGTACTAAGTGCTTACAGAACTGCTTCTTACAGGATAAACCAAACTGCATTAACAGAAGTAGAGCTTTTTTTCTGCAAGACTCTAAGTATTTCAAGGTGCATGTAGCCTGTAGGCCACCCAGGCTGCTAACGTCTGTACCAGGAAGGCTGTTTGGCCATATTGCCACTTGCTCTGGACCTGCATGCCTGGGTTTCCTTTGCATAGAAAAGAAAAAATGGGAGCAGGAAGCAAAGAAAGGAAGATTATGAGAATAGTGCATGCTCATATCCTGTCCTGTTGTGCAACTGGGGCACAACTGAGAAGTCTTCACATCAAAGGCCATCTCAGCATGGTCTTGTGGTTCTCTTAATGGTTCTCATTTTGCTTAGCCAAGCTTGTAAATATAAATTTAATTAACCAAAAAGTTAACATACTGCATGACCTTTTATCAATAGGACACAAATAGCTCTCTTTTGTGAAACTGAGGATATCCTGGAGAACCATATAATTAAGAGATGGTTCCAAATATCTTCTTCATGCAACTGTGTTATTCACAGACTGGTTTTGCTGCTGACTGTGAAAAGTCCCTATGCCTCAAAACATCCACAAGTTTCCATGGGCACATGAAAGAGATTTTGCTGGAAAACAGTAATGCCGTTTATCTGCTTCAAGTGTTACAGAATTTTCTGGGAAGGTGTTCCTTGGATTATATTGCCTTAGGTACATGCTCAAGAAGTCTCAACCTGCTTAAAAGACTACAAAGAACAAAACTTTTAGGCTGATGTGTGTGTCCTCATGAGTCAGTGGTTATTTTATTATCCCAGCATGTGGAAGACTCCAGTTCAAATCGCTACGTTATTTGATATCTGACAGTGACCAATTCAGTCTGCAACATGCAGGTAACCCAGATAATGGCACATAGTTTCTCACCATGATGTCATTTGTTGCTCTGGTGTGAGTGTCTGCATTTTCATTGCTGAAGAGACTTGAATGTGTAGAAATTGTATTTATTTGTATTAGTAAGACAGTGCTTCCAGATTCTAATGGGTAAGACATTTATGTGGCTATATGGAGTCTAATTTAAGTCCTGTTTAAAAAAAAAAAAAGTATTTATTTGTACAAAATGGATCAAATTCAACATGAAATTTCTACACATACCCTCTTGGAAGAATTAATATAGTTAACAAATTTTGAAAGGGATTGTGAATCATAGTGTTTCTCCTCAACATCCTCTCTTTATGAGTTTATAAGGTTCCTTGTCCATTTTGACCATCTCGCTGAATTCCTGTCTTGGATAGATTTCTCTTACTATGTCTTGTATAAAGGCACTTAACTCACAGTTCAGATTTCAGTATTGCAAATTCCTTTGCACGTCTAGGCTTAGTCCAGTCAAAGTCCACAGTTCTCAGCACTTTTGAAAACACATTGACAACACTACAGTTTTAAATTCACTTTAAAGAAGTAATTCTCTGTTCCTGAAATGCTTCTACCTTCACAGGATTATGTGACCAATCATTACTCCTGGACATAACTGAGCACACAAATTTCCTATTTGTTGACAATGCTGTCATCAGATAATTCATCACCGATAAGTTTTTTACTGTCTTTATGTATGCATGCTTCTCCCTTATCAATAGTCAACATCCATCTCAACTTGGTAGCCCTTTTTAAATATAAGCATGGTAATCACGGAATTCAAATTAAACTACTGAAATCCATTACCACACTCATAATGTCAAAAGCACCTGAAATCTGAAATCTAAATACCCTATACAACTAAAAAATTCTGCCCAATTTTCATTTATTACCTCCCTAAATGCTCATGAAAACAATAGATGACCTAACATATCTAGCCCTTCTACCTCATCAAGGTACACTGCAAAAGCATTTCTCTTTCAAATTGAATCCCTACACTGTTAAAGCTCTTGTTGATATAAAGCAAATACATATGAGGAAAGCAGCCTCAGTTTCATAACTGAACAGAAAAATCACAAAGAAATTGAACATATCTTTTTAGAAGAAAAATGAAAGATTCTACTGGAAACTACAAGCTGCTGATTGTGTGTCTCGTTTGAGTGTTATCTGTGATGCCTAAATTTACCCTCGGAATACAGTTGGCATAGACAAACAGGTAACAGGGAGACAAGCTTTTGAGCTATTCCGATAAAAGCTGCCAGTCAAAAAGATGACAGAGATGTTTTCAGCATTTCAGAATGAACAAGAAATATGGGAGGTGATGTCACTAAATCTGTGGAAGTGAGATGTTCTGTTAAATATTTACTGGTCATTATAACATTATAGAAAAGGTTTCAGTATAGCATTTGCAGAAAACGGTTCTGTTATTTCCGGCTTCCACCCCCCACCCCCATCAAACGATCAAAGTACATATAAGGATATTAGTCTCTTCACAAACTTTTACTGGTGGAAACTTTACACCATTACAGACAGTGCCATTAACATTATTCAGTCTAAGAGTGCACTACAGTTCTTTAGAGCTTCATCTAATGTGCACTGCTGTTATGCAATAGCAGAAGTGAGATATCAGATGCTCATGCTCTACCCCCGGCATGGATGACATTTTGATAGAAATGAAAGGCAGCTACCCATTTTAGATCAGGAGAGGAACAGTCACAAGTGGTGCATTTGCAGAAGTGCTTTAGCCTTGTAAACCACAACCCTACTAAGTCTGTCTTTCTCGTCTCCTCTCTGTTAAGGTAGTCCGCTTGTTTTACTACCTTCTTTTCAATGTAGCAGTCACACCTTCTGACGTTTAAACCTACATATCGTTCACAGCCAGCCTCGCTGCTTTCATGCACTCACACAGGTCCTTGAACTAACAGAAGAACTGTTCTGTAAATAAGCACTCGGAGTCAAAACTACAAATGCGGTCTGGGATTTGCATTTTTACCAGGTATGCCCTTCCATTGCTAACAGAAAACAATTAAATGGTAACAGCACACGCCAGTTCCAACCTGGTTATATACTTACATATTGTGATAAGAGAATGTGGAAATCTGCATTTGAACACGTTTGCTAGCTCATTACTACAACAGATTCCTTTTCTGGTCCTGCAAAAGTCAAATAACTTTTAGAGTTGAGGCGGGGATGAACCACATCAGGGAAACACTGATCTTGCCAGACACCACCAATTCTGCAGGGTTGCCTTCGGGATTTTCACCAGGAAGAGTGGCTTACCAGTACAAAGAAGAAAAAGGCTAAAGAGATTTCACAGAGTCATATATCAAAATGCAGTCTTTACATCTTAGTGTTTTAAAGTGTTTAGAAGATCTGAGGTCTTCTCCGGTACAATACAAGTGAAAATGCTGGACTTAGAGAAAACTGAGCTACAGTTGTAATGACCCAGGAGTGACAAAAGAGGATACAAACCTTTTTCTTCCCCTGGTTTTAGGCAGGATTTTGCAGGCATACGGAATTAGTGTTGCCATATTAGCACTCAGCAGCAAGAGATGATTTCAGAGCGGAGTTGTCCTACTATGATGTTAAATGATTGCCTCCAAAAGATATTGACAAAAGGAGCTGCATAAAATAAAATCTTCTGAATGAATCTGAGAGAAATTTTTATGTTGTTTCTAAAAGTTAATTTAACTTAGATTTTAACCTGAAATATTATTTTGTGTTTGGATCAATAAATGGTGGAAAAAAGTGTAATATTTTTGGACTAGTTTGACTGTCTAAATGCTGGAAACTTTGCTAAAAGATGATTCTTCTGTCATTTTTATACCAGTTTTACAAAATGGAAGCAGGAAAGCTAGAGGTTTTGAACAAGTATTTTAATATTTGTCTGAATATGAAAACTATCACCAAGCTCTTCAGCTGACTTTTGAAGCTGACTCTTCATTAAGTGATGAAAAACAACAGAAAGAACAAGACGTTCTAGGAATAGAAGGGAGAATACTCTTTTTCCACTTATCAGGACATTTTCTCCAATTTAACCTTCTGTAATATTTAACTTTTTCCCATCATTTACCATATGTATTTATAGATACACTCACTTTCATCACAATTTCTTTTCTAATATAAAACTCTTCTTTTTTACTGCACTGCAAGAACACATAATATTCTAATATTCTTCTTCTCTTCTCTTTATTCTCTGACACGCATCCTATCTGCTGCATGCAACAGTTATCATCCCTTAGTTTAACAATCTGCCTCCTTGTTCTGAAGAATATTTTCCCCATGAACAGATGTATAAAGCTTGTGATGCCTCATGGAAAATAAAAAGCAGCAGTCCATTTTTATTAGTAAAGCATCATCATCTGTACTATCTTCTTATAAAACATTATAAGCCAGCCCTTTCTACATGGGAATTTTGCATCTTATTTCCAAATACTGTTTTTACACAAACTGTTTTCAAATAGTGTTTGTTAAAATCAATGAATAGGGAGGGACTAGTAAGAGTTTGCATATGTTACTAATTTTTAGATTGCCAGTCTGCAGTAATGCTAGGGCTTGGGACTGCAGGCAGAGCTAGGTGTCATTGCAGTAAAACAAAACCCAGATGTTCACTTGCATGTCTTTTGTCTTTCTTCTCAGCTTGAGAATTGAAGGACTTGTGTTCAGCCTGCAATTTTCAGTAAATCATTTGCACATCAACATTGTTAACTATTAGATATGGTGTGACAATTGCTGAAATGTTATTTTCAACAAAACACATTTTTCTCCCCTCCACATGCAAATATTTCCACATATGCTTCTACTGTCATATTTACAAAAAATATCAGTTAATGTAAAATTACCATATGTTCCTGACAGCATGGAATCCTTCCTAGTAATTTTTCAACAGATTTTCAATTTCTGATATTGAAATCTAAATAATATATATTGTATTGTACAGAAAAGACATTTTTTTACCTGCTGTGTCAGGTAGTTGTTAACCTCAGAGGTCATCCCTTATAATAAACAGCAACAGCGTTCATTTGTGAACTGGCCAATGCACGAAAATAGGGTATATCTGGATATTCCAACACATTGAACCGTACGATTCCATTGCCTACTTCATAAATGCACTGAATCTCAATATTAAGACGTTATTCTAGGTACACTCTGCTTGAACTTGCATACTGAAACAAGAAGTAAAACCAGGAAATGAATCCATTGCATAAGTCCTTAATTCTCAGACAGGAAATTTTAAAAAGTGCTTAATATAAGGCAGAATAATCGATTTTCAGCTCATAAGAGCGATAAACAATTTAAAGGCACTATTGAATGTCATTGCTCTATGAAGTTGTCATTAAAAGTAGCTGAGCAGCTAAGAATCTACTATCCTGTTAAAAGCCTGATTCTTTTAAGAAACATTAAGAAGTCACAAATAGCACATTAATGAATGTTAAATGTGTGTTAGCAGTCGAGCGCTCACCCGAACTTTTGTCTGTACAGTTAGGGTATTTATGGCTCACCTTCACACCCCAGCCCTCACCGAGTGGACAAGCTGAGGCTTGGGCGTGGGGATAGTTTACATGCAAGTCCAAGTCAGCGAAGGGATGTTCAAAGCGTGATACCTCCTTCGTCATGCAGTATCATGCCTGATACTAATGCCCAGACAGGAACAGATTACAGAAACCACAGACAGACCAAGTGTACCCAACAAGGCACACTACAATTTCCTGAATCTGTTCTCACAGTTCCAGTACAAATCATTACTCTGGACGGAAGATATAAAATCCCAGACTGTATTTTACCAATTTCGCAACACCTCTTTTGAAGAGCCAAGATTAGCCATCCTTCCCCATCCCTGCTCCCTTCCTCCAGCCCTCCTTCCCCACTCCAAGATCCAGGTAACAATTTAAGATTATGTCCTCCAGAGGAATTTTTGTTAGTTGCTACTCCCGTGGAGCACTGTGTGAAAGCCTTGCCCATGTGCTGCTACTAGGCAGAATGTAATTATCAGGTCCTTCTCCCTACCAACAGCAGCAAGAACTTCCAGCCCAGCTTGTTGCTGTTCTTTCCCGAACCTCTGAGAAGAAGGTGGAAAGACAGAGGGAACAGAGAAACAGCAGTTCTTCAGTACTGAAAGCAAATGAAAAGGGGAGAAAAGGAAAAAAAAGAACTACAGTTAGAGTTGCTGCTATGTGATATTATGCTTGCTGTCTAGCTGAACCCTGTGTCTTCCATCCCCCTGAAGTCCTGGTGTCACTCATCACTTAGTAAAGTAAATGGTTTATTAATCAAGTAGAGTAATTTGCTTGCTATTACTTGCTTTACTTTATTTGTTACGAGTAATCTTATACCAAGTTGTCCTGAAAACAGTCAGCAGAATCATTTGTCATTCTATAGCCACATACGAAAGCGAAAGGAAGCTAAAACAGAGGAAGATTTGATCGACTTAATCAGAATGGAAAAAGGTGTAGCTTTACTGAGGTCTCAGAAGATAAGCCTGCTTACAGCTAAAAAGGCTGAGTTGGGCACCTTTGCTCTTGTTAATGACAAAAGAATAACTGCTGCATTTCTGAGTGTAGGAATATGCAGGGACCATTTACCATTTCAAACCTCCTCTGAATTGTGCTGATCTTTTACCTTGAAACTCAAATATTACTATGAAAATCTTCCTTCTGAAAACAACATTGCAACATAGCAGTTTGATATGCCCCTGGTTAATCAAAAATTCAGATGAGAGCATTCATCAGCTGGCTTCTGTTTTGTTATTAAAACCAACAATAATGGCAAACAGAACACAATTCTTGAATAAGTAAAAGAATGACTTGATATTATCATTCCTTTGTAATTATTGATATGTGATTGCTAATTTCTAAGGTGCCATCAACAAATGTTAAAAAGAATGTTCTTCTTCATACCAGAAAAAGCTTCCTAGTGCCAATTCTGTTCTCTCAGAATTAATTCCAGAAGTAAGGCTCTCCTTTAATTAACTGTACCACTTGGGAATCTGTTCTGCTTCAGAAACATTTCTGATCCCATAGAATGCAGATGATCTTCCCAAGGCTTTGTTGATTCGTCTTTTATCTGGTTGTAACCCAACAGATCACAGCTGAGGCTTCTGTATGCAGCCGTTCCGACTGCACCGAAACGAAGAGAGGGACGAGGTGGCAGCAGCCCTTGACCAGTGTTACTGCAGCTTACGGGCGCACGCAACTGCCTCCAAACCCAGTCACCCCCGGCTCTAACACCGCTTAAAAAAGCCACAGCACATCCAACAGCCTACATTGCTGTTGGCCGGCTCTGGTTTTTGTCTGAGGTAATTTTCAGGTTGCTATTGGCCATTAATGGCCGTCAGGAGACAGTAACCTTTAAGTTACTTATTTTTTCTAAATTATTAGCACATCTGAAATAGATGCCATGTCACGATTAATATAACAGTAATGACATGTCTCCAGGGCATTCCAAACCAGTATATTCAAAGTTCATGTTGTTTAATGGAACAATTAATGCAATAATTTTGACTCTAATATATCTTCTCTTGTAAATCATCAAGCCATTAACCTTAATAAAGCCAACCTGCTGTCATTTATCATGCTCATCTAAATTGCTCGATCCTGCAATAACAGAATACTTCACAGTAAGAAATGTTTGAATGCCCCAGTGAAACCTCATAAATACAGCAACCTTTTAATGCACTGAGAGTATTTCGTAAAGAACAAAGGCAAGCTGGAAAGATACAAGAAAAAATATAGGGCCAAAAAACAGGTAAAGTTAAACATAACAAAATAGTAGGTGCTGGTGGCAAACATAGTCCCTGCATTATAACCAAAATCAGACATGTAAAACTCAAGGGAGGAAAACAGAACATCTTGGCACACAAAAATAAGCTAAATCAAATAGCTAGGGAATGTAGACAATATATATAAGTATCCCCTTGTGGCTGAGCCAAACAAGCGTGAAGTTTGAGTATGATTCGGTACCTAGAGTACACTGCATTAGTCATGTTATAAAGCAATGCGAAGCAACGCTAGGGAATGTTCAGCAAGTTAGTAGATCAGAGGCCCAATTTTATTCAACCATGAGAATCAGTCCTATTACAGTAATTTGTGTGAATTTTGCCCAGAAAATTTTGGTTTGAAAAGCTGCATAACTTAATTATAATGCAGATACCACCTTAACTCCTATCAGGTCAAACTCTCCTCTCTGCTGAAAATGCTTCATCACAGTGCAGTTTTTCAATTTTGGTTGCTTTCTTAATGATGAACTAATCCTTAATGTGTGTTGTTTGCCAATAATTATTGATTTATATATTAAAAAAAGAACTAAACGGCTCTGAAATGAAATAATAAAAAAGCCTAGCAACACATAAGGAAAGTCATTAGGAGATCTTAATATGTGGATGGGCGAAAGAGCAACTTGAATTCGGTGAACAATTTAGGGACTGCTTAGCAGCATCATAAGGAATAATTTCAGAACCAAATGACAAAAATAAGGTTTAAAAAAAAAAAGTTTGGAGGGAGTGAACAGATTATTACAATTATAGCTGTCTATTACATACAAAAATGGCACAGGTGAAAATGACTGTACTCCAGACTGTTTTGAGGGGAAAGAAAGCTCTGAAAGTGAAAAACACCTTAATCATATTTTTCATTTTACCTCCCCTAATCATCCACTATCAGCATTACCTCACTCCATGCTTAAAAAGCTGTACTGGTTATGGACTCACCTGTAAGGAAATCTTGAATAACAAATTCTAGAGGACACAGAATACTATTTAAAGTTACCGGCCCAGATCAGCAGCTGGCATATATCATTGTAGTTCTGCTTAAATCAACACAACCTTGGTATCTGACTCAGAATTTCCAGAGGGAAATGATCATATATCTATGAATACCAGCCTGGCATTGTCTCCTGGTTTATAGGAAAGGTCTATAATTGGGCACACTCCCAATTTAGATATTTTAAACTTTCTGAGATATTGGCTCAAGTTAAAAGTACAACTGTTACTATCTATAACAGACACTTGGCAAACTTATCTTAATAAAAATAGCAGATCTAATATTTCATATGAAATGATGATTTGCAGTAGTTCAAGGCAGGTAACCCCCATAGTATTCAGTATTCAGAATAGTTTGTTCCAAACTAACATGTGAGTTGCGTTACAGGTAAATTATGTGCAATAACTATAAACACATCTTTAATTTAGACCATACATTTTACAATATTTGGCGCTCTACAAGCACTAATCTTCCACACAAGCTGTGATTTCATTAGTCTATGTGCCTTAGTTAAACAACGTGTGAAAAAATAGTAATGTAATGAATAATATATGCCTGTCACCTGTAGTCATTTAAGCAGACTGGACTTTTTTTCTCCCACATCTATTATCATCAACAGATTAGTAGAATTTGCTTCACAAAATATACATTGCGGGGGGAGGGAAAGCTAAGCCAGAGTTTCATACATAGCCTCTTTTCTTGGCGGTTCCTCAACCTGTTATTGAAAACCTTGGTTTAGGTACTAACTCTGTATTGGAGGGTGCAGCGAGGTAACAGAATCAGAAAGAAGAGCCCTTGAAGGGTTAAAGCCATAGGATTTTTGGTTGCATTAACCAGCTATACCACCAACTGTGCAGTTCTGCTTTGGCAATGTAAATTAACATTACCCCAACTGTAAATAAATTGCTTCAGAAAAAGAGAACCCTTCCCAGTGTCTTTCAGTGCATTCACTGAATTTCAACCAGAGTCTCAGAGAGCTTTCCCCAGCCCAGCATTGGCTTGGTAACAGTATTGTAATTATGTTTGTGCATTTGGCAAAGTTATGTCATTCTTGCAAGTGATTTTCTACACTCTCAAGTGCCCGTAAAATGAGATGAGAGGCATATTGCACACCTACGCTCTTGAGCAGAGTAGGATGCACAACATCCCGCACGTCGGTTTGGCACAGCGCAGTACCGCGCAGGCGGTCCACCCCCGACTGGAAAACGTCGGGGCTGCCTGAAAGCAGAACTGCCTGCTCTGCTAAGGCTAACACTTTGTTTCTGGCTCCATAGCCAGGTTAGTGAGGCTCTCAGCATCCTGTGGTATCAGCACGGACGGGTTCAGACGTGCCTGAAGCTCCTGGAAACAGAACCGATGTCTGCGGATTAGAGCCCTGGTCCTGGGTAGGGCAGAATGAGTTCAGGCTGGGACTCGGAGAGATGCTGAGCTGGGGAAAGAGTGTCAGAACCCTGAGGACCCTGGAGCCAAAAGCTGACGAGCTGCTGCCAGTCACCCTGGACCAGACAAATAGAGCTGGAAATTGCCATTTTCCTGAAAAAGTGTAAAGTATTCCAAGGGGGGTTTAATTTGACAAGTATTTCAATAAATCCATTTCCTAACCTGGGCAAAACTTAGAAGACCAGAAGTATAAGACAAAACCAGGTGTTACATACTCGAATAGAAAGTCTTGGTCTGGAAATCCATATTTTAGACATACACTCCTGTTTGCCTGTTAAATACATACAATGTAACCACTGATAAATATGTGTTCAAAAGAAAAATGAGAGGCAAGTAAATGCAAAATGACTATAAAATCCAACATATAAAGTTGTTAAAATGGCAAGACAAAATCAGAAGTTAAAGAACAAATATTCAAGGTTTATAAAACATAATAAATGTATATCATAAAACATCCATTCCACCACATTTTCTACTATTTCTGGTGTTTATGGTGGCAATAAATATTTGTTGTATTTTAATTATTAATATGCCTCAGAGAAAAAAATTCAGAACAGCATGGGTGATATTTAGATGTGAATTTATTTATTTATTTATTTATTTATTTTAATAGCAGCGACTTTGGTCTTTCTTTTTGTTCACAGCCTGGAAATTTTACTCTTAAGCATTTATTGTATATCATCCATCATTTCCTTTCATTTTGTTCATATTTATATATGTTTGGTCTTTTTAGGAGTGCATGATGCTTCTACTAGCCTGTGCACACCATGGGAAACTGTTGTGATTTATGTTTTAGTTTTACTCTGCAACTGTCATTAGTAAACTCCTAATTCTAAAATTGTTTCCAACAGTTCATTAAAATTCCCACATACTAGCCCTCAAATCTAATTTTTAAAAAGAGGGCTGATATTAAGGATGACTGAATACACTTCTGACAAACCATTAGATAAAAACTGTGCTCATGGTTGTTTCCTCAGTGATATTAGAATAAAAATAAAAATAAATCTGTTGTCCCACAAGCAGGGCTCAATACCCAGTGTGCAATAAGCAATCTTACACACAGAGCCAAGATATTTATTTATGTCATGTTTGCACAAAGATGGGTGCCAGGTAATAATTCCACAAAGCTAGCACACCACACCAAAGAACTACAGAGTATTTATCCTGTTGCATGATTAGTAAAAACCCACCTAAATTTACATCCATTGGTTGGTAGTCACTATCTCATCTACTATTGGTTAGTTATATTTAAAAGCCTCACTTGCTGTGTAAATTAGCAACCGTGCTCCTTGCAGGTGTGGGGTGCCAAGTCTTTCCAGTTTTGAATTGAGTCAGTGGTCGCTATCTCCCCCTGCCGCCTTTACCTTTCCCCTGGTTCATGCTTCCGCGGTAATTGTCCGGCCTTCGGCACCTTCTGGAGCAGGATGTTTCCTTTTTATCAGTCTTTAGTTCCTCTTCAAGGGCATAGTGGTTAGTAAGGTATGATACAAAGTAATCAGGCATGCATAGTGCAATTATTGAGTAATGGTCCTCCTTAAAGGACAATGCATCATGTTTAACCCCAAATTAACCAGTATCACCACAACCTAGGCATTAACTCAAACATATGGCTACAAATCCGCTTAAGTTAGTAGAGTTAAAATGGTATACAGCTATGTAAACTGGATGATCAAATATAAATATGAATATAAATGCCATACTAAGTTGTAGAAAAGTGTATAAAATTGTATAAAAATGTGGAGAGCTTTTCAAAAGCAACCCTGAGCAATGACTTACTCAGAACCTGCTGAAATTCCACTGCAGCCAAAGCGCATTTATACTTTTGAAAAATTTCACTTTTGTGAATGTCACAGAGAATTCAAATCTGCTCTTCTTTCATGCTCATGAATGGATTACTTCACAAGCAGGTCTACTGATTTCCTATTTCCCTTGAGAAACTCTCTCCCAAAGTGCCTCATTCCTCCTATATTCAGCTGTCTCCTTCTAAATATCTCCTTATCACCTCGTATTTGCCACCCAGCTGCTCAAACTTTGGAAATCCTACCAACTTCATAATCTGCCTTGTTTCTTAGGACGTGTCTTTCTTCCCCTTTTGCTTTTCTTTCTACACATTTGCATTCATTTGCTGTTCTGTGTCCTTTGGACTGCTTGGATTCAGCTCTACTGAAAATGGTAGATTCTGATAAGTATTTTACCTTCTGGCTGCCTTGCTTTGCCCTGGAAAGACTAGGGATATTCATCTTTGATGATGGTGGTCTGTGACTTTCATATCAGTGTTTCAAAAAGTCTGATGACCAGCTTCTGTAGAGTAGGACTTTGCATATATGAGGAAATCATGCAAATAGTAACTTTAATGGATAGCTCAATGAATTTTTGAAAGCTGGAAACTACTGTCATTAAAGAACAGCTCTAAGCTGGAAGACAGGGACAGGGAGCAGAATGAAGCCCGTATAATCCAAGAGGAAATGGTTAGTGACCTGCTACACCACGTAGACACACCCAAGTCCATGGGGCTGGACTGGATCCACCCAAGGGTACTGAGGGAGCTGGTGGAAGTGCTCACTGAGCCACTTTCAATCATTTGCCAGCAGTCCTGACTAACTGGGGAGGTCCCAGTTGACTGGAGGTTAGCACATGTGACACCCATCTACGGTAAGGGCAGGAAGGAGGATCCGGGGAACTACGGGCCTGTCAGTCTGACCTCAGTGTTGGGGAAGGTTATGGAGCAGATCATCTCGAGTGCCATCACATGGCACGTACAGGACAACCAGGTGATCAGACAAGAAAGACATTGAGGTGCTGGAGCGTGTCCAGAGAAGGGCAATGAAGCTGGTGTAGAGTCTAGAGCACAAGTCGTATGAGGAGCGGCTGAGGGAACTGGGGTTGTTTGGCCTGGAGAAGAGGAGGCTGAGGGGAGACCTCATCACTCTTTACAACTCCCTGAAAGGAGATTGTAGTGACGTGGGGGTCGATCTCTTCTCCCAGGTAACAAGAGATAGGACGAGAGGAAATGGCCTCAAGTTGCACCAGGGGAGGTTTAGATTGGATATTAGGAAAAACTTCTTCACTGAAAGGGTTGTCAGGCATTGGAACAGGCTGCCCAGGGAGGTGGTTGAGTCACCATCCCTGGAGGTATGTAAAAGACATGTAGATGTGGTGCTTAGGGACGTGGTTTAGTGGTGGGCTTGGCAGTGCAAGGTTAATGGTTGGACTTGATGATCTTAAAGGTCTTTTCCAATCTAAATGGTTCTATGATTCTATCTAGGTGACAGACAATCTGAGTTTACTGCAAGATTTCAGTGAAAATACCAGAAATCTAGACTAACAGGAAGGATGAGAGACTAGAAAACCCTATATTTCTGAAGTTCAGAGTTTTTGTTGTTTGCTGGAAGAATTATTTCATGGATCATTTATTTGAATATTAGCCTTTTTACAAGGTTTTATTTCCTCGATGTTCATGCTTGCTTCAGAGATAGGCTGTATTCAGGATGATAGCTCTGAAAGAAGTGCAGGATGGAATATTAGTTTCTCTCCATGGTCTTCTGCCTTTTGTAAGGAAGAATAAATCATGTGAGAGAAAAAAAAAAAGAGATGACTTTATGTGAACCTCAGTATTAAAGCAAACTGTTTTGTGATGGATGTTTGAACACAGCTAAGAACCAGTTTTCCATGTTAAACGAAACTTTCTTTTCCTGGACTTTACCACAGTGATTTAATAATATGATACTTCGATAAGTAGAAATGTTCTGAAGCACACAGAAATAATACGAATAGTGATGGTTAGCATTCTTTTCAGTACATAAAACCACTTTGGATATTAATTCATTTTCTGGGGTAAAAAACATAATCTGCAAAATATGTAAATTGTTCTTTGCTGTGCAAATTAAAAATTATCTGCTTACAGAAAAGCTTGACATTGTAATGGAATAATCCTACATACAGAACTTTACAAGTTGAAAAAGGATTAATCTTTGCAATTTAATTTCAAAGAAATTGAGTAAAATTCTCCTCAGGATATAGGGAATGAATTTCAGAGATTGGCAATGAATTTTCAGGATAGTTTGGTTGCTTCTAGATTTTTTTTACCTCAAGAAATTCTGACAATCCAGAAAGCTGAGTGACCCAACTATCCCACCTAAAATACACTTCATAAACATTGCAAATATCTTCCCCTGGCTCATAACAAATCAGAGTGAATGATAGAATTGATATTTAAATGCACCTGATCTCTGTTTTGATGTTTAAACCTCTTATAACTGTGTTAACGTGTGGCTCAGGTGCCCACCTTCCATGAGTCTATTAACTATAACAAAGTGGGTCATTTTCTCTGGCAAAATGTGATCTGCTTAAAGTGCCAAAATTCCAAGAGAGAGCACAGATTAAAATCCCATGATGGGCCTGCTAACTATAGGAGAGGGACAGAAAATTAGTTGGACATATTGCTGCTTGACTACTATCTGCTGAGCTGAGTTTTGAGCAGATTGTTCTTCCAGACCCTTGCTAACAAAAAGGTAGGAGAGGTCTGCCAGCAGCCAGACTGACCTAGTCTTTTTTGTATTATAATGCCGAAGTTATACCTTGACTGACTCTGAGAATGTAGAATAGTTTCTATACAGCTATTAATGTTGATATCTGTATCAATATAGAATTAGAGCTTCATAGAGAGCTGATAGATCTCCTTTTTTCCTGTCTCACACAGAGATTGAACAATCAAATCCCCAAAACAGAGCTTTTATGCAAAATAGGACAAAGCCACACACATTTCACAGGCCCTAAACAGAGTAAAAGTGACAACATCTTCATTTGTGTCAGACTGATGCAGGAGTTCAAGCTATTGAAAATTAGCCAATTAAAGAGAGCTAGAACCTTTCAAAAATTTTATCCTAGAATTTACTTATTTTCCTATTCAAATGAGATGAGAGAATTTTGAAAGCAATAGAACCCCAAAATGTGTAATGCTGTGACAAATTACTGGGCACCACACTCAAATAGTTATCCCTGTACCCATCATTACGAACTGCAATGGGCAATGACATAAACTACCAACTAGAAAAATAAACATCAAGGAGAGTTCAAAATACCCTTAGAGAAGCTTTAAAAAAGCTACCAGTTGGCATTTTATACCAGCTTGCTCATTTGATATTCTAGAACACCTACAAAGTCCATGTTCATTTATATTTATTGACTAATTTCCATGTCATCTTTCTGAAGGCAATCATGTGATTCAGGGCAGTGATTAAATCAAGTAGCAAGCACAAACAGATATTCATAATCAAAACAAAATAAATGGTTGTCATGGTTTAATCCTAGCCAGAAACTAAGCCCCACAGAGCTGCTTGCTCACTTCCCTCACAGTGGGATTGGGGAGACAATCAGAAGAGTAAAAGTGAGAAAACTCATGGGTTGAGATAAAGGCAGTTTAATAGGTAAAGCAAAAACTGTGCACACAAGCAAAGCAAACCAAGGAATTCATTCCCCACTCCCATGGGCAGGCAGGAGTTCAGCCATCCCCAGGACAGCCGGGCTCCATCATGCCAAACGGGGACTTGGGAAGACAAACGCCATCGCTCCAAACGTCCCCCCCTTCCTCCTTCTTCCCCCAGCTTTATATGGGGAGCATGACATCCTATGGTCTGGGATCTCCCTTGGGTCAGTTGGGGTCAGCTGTCCCAGCTGTGTGCCCCCCCAACTCCTTGTGCCCCCCAGCCTCCTCGCTGGTGGGGTGGGGGGAGAAGCAGCAAAGCCCTTGTCTCTGGGTAAGCCCTGCTCAGCAGTAACGAAAACATCCCTTACCAGTACTCTTTTCAGCACAAATCCAAAACATAGCCCCATACCAGTTACTATGAAGAAAATTAACTCTATCCCAGCCAAAACCAGCACAATTTTCCTCCTGTTATATTCTGAGATCTTCCAGATTGCAGAGGAAGCTGGCATGGAAATACCCTGGATACCTGAAGACTGACAAGTTGCAGAAATCAATAAAAAGTCAATGATTAGTCCAGTCATTCAGATTTTGGAGCATCAGTAACTGCTCTTATTTGCCCATCCAGATCTGTGACTGCAGTATGAATGCCTGAAGTAAGCACAGATCTGGATATGCCTGCTCAAAGGAACCCACGTCTTTCAAAAGATTAGCGGCTTTATTCTGCATTAGAAGAAATCTCTGGTGGTATTCTAAGGTGGTTCTAATGTGAGTGTAATAAAGAAATCAGTTTAATATTTAAAATATAAAGTGACAGCTGTAAAGTCATCACTTAAGAATATTAGCTTCATTTTTCAATTGTAAATGACGTAATCTAAAATCATAGATACTATAATATTGACTTTGTATCATTTACATGCTTGGCATAGAATGCAAAAGGATAGATGTTTCAAGATCTGTATTGGTGAGTTCACAAGCAACGTTAGCTCTAATGCAACCCTGAGGCTGTAAGAAATTCTGAAAATTGTAGGGTATTGACCCTTGAAACATAATCCAAACACAATCTCTGCCTATATATTCTTTAGAAAATATCAGTGGTTTGGGGGGGGATTTTATTCTCCCTCTTCCTCAACCATTTGAAGCCTATTACTATAGTATGTACAAAGCAACTATTTCATTGATTTGCTTCCAGTGCTCTAACAAGCTGCTTTCAGTACAATAGTACCAGTTACCTAATGACAAATCCTCTTGCGCTTATTTGAATATATATATCAACAGGTCTGATGAGGGGTCAGAAAAATGTAGTTTCTTTACTATTAAGATAAAAAATGCTTTGGTCTCCAAAACCAAAGAAGCAGAAAACCAGAATTCAACTAAGTGTACTTTCTGAAAATGTATCTACTTTGATCCTGAAAAATGTCCTGAGTAAAGACAGAGAGCACAGCACACAGTTCATGTAGCTTCAATGACAAATTTAGAGATATTGGAAGTGAAAGAATGAGTTAAAAAAATGAATAATGGTAAAAAGGATTTTTTGAAGTTGTTTTTCTCCAGGAAATAGTTAGAAAATGGGTTACACTGGGTATAACTCAAGGGGAAAAGTCTACTCGTTAGAACTATATACGAGCCTCAAGAACAAAAGGACTCTCTGGTAGTACACCTCAGACTTAATAGACACTGAGAAAAAGCAACAAAGTTTTATTGATATTTTAGATTTTCCCCTCTTCTGGCTCTCTTTCATTCTATAGTAGATTTTCTGCAGTCTGATACCCAGTATGTGTGAGACCCATGCAGAGACTAAAGGAACATCTGTCTTACCCTTCCAGTGCCAGAACTCAGAGAGAAGGTTGTGTCTTATAGGACAATGTATCACTTTGTGCAGTATACGCTTATGGGTGTTTCAATTTAAACTTTCCTCTCAGGACTTTTCCAAATATTAGTAACTAGATAAAAAAAAATAGCAACCAAGCATTAAGGCCCATAGATAAAAACTTGAATCTTATTGGAAAGAAGCTAAATGCTCTAAACAACCATCCAGTTCAAGCTTGGTGCCATACCTAAAACATGAAAAGATCCTAACAAAGTCTTTGATTTCTTAATAATTTGTAGCACCCTGCATTTGAATTGTGAATAATAATATTTGTCCTATAACACTGAATCAAAATTTCAACACATATTACAGCTGTCTTCACAGAAAACTTCCAATTGCAGCCATATGAAAGCAAATCCTGTGAGATATGCTTAATTTCTAGGGTGAGCATGCATACGATTAGATTAGCTGTCTTTTCTATATAAGGGACATAAGACATTGAACTTGAAAATTCATTAACAATTTATTAATAACTCAAAGATATTTCTCCCATGTTTGTCTGATGGAGGAAAATTTCAGGGACTTGTATGCTACCATTCATTTAAAATATGATGCTGTACCTCCACTGAACTTCATTTATTTTGTGCTAAAAGCCATCACTGATGAGATGAATTAAATAATTTTACCCTTTTCAGTTTTAATCAGATGCAGTGGAATAAACCTCATGCCTTAAAATAGTGAAATACAATACCTACTGAAAGTAGGATGAAGGTTGTTGCAATGAACTGGTATCTTGAAGCAACTGTCTGGGAGATTGAGATTTTTCTCTTTAATTATACTGGTAATTATTTGCATCAGTAGCCACAAGAATTCCACATTCTCTGCAGAATGTGAAGCAGCAGCTCAGCAGAGAAGTTACTCTCTGAGAGGCAAATTCCTCAGGAGAACTTGGCTGAGACATGATTATATACTGCACTCCCAGGCTGGCTGGTTGTTTTTGTTCTATTTGGTTCAGTCCCTGGTGACTCAGGATATTGTCACTGTCGCCTGAAATTATAAGTTCCATTATATTGACCAATGATTTATTAAAAGAACTTTTCAGTTTGTCTCTTGTTACTAAGCAGTTTTCTCTAACAAAAGCAGTCAATTTTACTTGTCAGGCAGGACTCCTCCAGACTATTACACCCAGATTTTCAACCAGCCCTGTGTCATCCCTGTTTATCCACACTATTTCCATTCATTTTTGCATTGTAAATGTTTGGCGATTGTCTTGTTTATTGCTACTGTTGTTACATGTAGCAGCAGTACAATGGTGGCAGTATTTTGGTCCATTTTGCTTGAGGCTATAAAACAGAAATATGTATATAGGTAAATAACTATGCATATATGTATGTTACAGGTGTGAGAATTCAACCTCAAGGCCTAGATGTGCGGAGAGTGGGATGTTATCTTCCCTCTTTTTTGCTAAAGTTCTAAACCCAGTGACCTGATTCATCCCACCTTCTCTTAGGTACTTAACGGAGACAATTAAGTTAGAAACCTAGTTACTGAAAGCTTCTCTTATGGAGAGTTATAGACATCTTGACAGAATGATTCATATCTTACACAATCTGACTCATTTTTTGGAAATTAATATCTTTTTGCACTAATGATAGAGGGAGCCTAAGGTGAACAGACTCCCAACTTAGGCAGCCCAGCTAAAGACACAAAAGTAGATGAGTGAAGTTAGGTGCACCTAATTCATCTCTAGCTGTCTAAGGAAGTCTTTGTCAAAATTGCCTCATACTTGTGTCACAAAAGTGAGTGCATTTTTTAATTCAGGAATGGTTTTAACACAGTTTAAACAAAACAATGAACAAGGTATTTCCAGTTTGGGGAACAGTTTTTAACTTGAAAATTCCTGAATCTTTTAGTGATCAAAAAGCTTTCTTTTCTTCTTTTTTTTGAAAACTTGGATGAGAAAAAGCACGGTGCTTTAGTTGTGGAAGTTCTATCATTGCCTCCAGCATACAGCCAGTCAATCAAAAGTCTCTGAGCTGTCAAAGTGACAAAGTGAAAGAAGAAGAAAGACCTGAAAAGGGGACAGTATCAGGGGACTGAGTGCTTTCTCATTTGGAACTGTAGAGTTGAGAGTAAGGTTTAAATACCTGAAAAGCAGGAAAAGAGGCACAGATCCTTGATGAGATGTTTATATGTACAGGAGAAGACAAAAGGAAAAAATCATAGGAAAGGGAACTTTTCTGAAAAGTTATTCTACAATACATTTGGTTCTCTAGCTCTGGTTAATGGCAGTGCTGTAACTCCAACTTTAACATCACTGCCTTTCTTGTTCAACTTTCCAGAGAAAGACCAGTTGACCACTAGAAATGCCAGGAAGATTCAAGGCCTTTTTTGAGTTTCAAAATTATGTTGTGATCTTTGGATGCAAGACCCTATATATGAGCAAAACCACAAATGTTATTATGGATAGGAGCCAAGGTACAGAGATACGCTGTTCAAGTTTTTCCACCCATGCAGTCCCAACTTGAACTCCATTTGCCATTAGTTTGTGAGAGGAGACTGTGTGATGCCAGTTCAGATTGCATGGTTGCTCTAAGAGATGGGTGAATATAAAGAATTTAGGCAAGGACCTCCAGTTATTTGAATTTATATTCAAAATTACATATTAAATTCATTTTTTGGAGCATTGTAAGAAGTTCCAAAAAAAATTTTTGCTTACATTTGTCCATAATGATCTGTAGGACAAGGTAAGTTTTCATACAAAACTACAACATTTAACATCAAACTGGCAAAACACTCACTTTTGAGTGAAGCACATTTCAAAGAGGTAACTTTGCAAGCAGTTTTTGTGTAGAGAAGAAAAAAGAAAAAAAAGACAAAACAAATAAAGAAAAAACACTTGCAGGAGGAAGAGTTGAAAATACACACTTCTATTCCTTACTCTATTACTCTGAAGAATGAAGGAAAAATCAAAACCAAATGAAACACAGCAAATCAAGATTCAACTTACTTTTTTTTTCACTACCTAAACCCAAACACTTTCTTCACCTGTGCAGCAGTATTTCATCTCTCAAATACATGTATTAGTCTATTTTGGCTCTCTACTGAGTGGCTGGGGCTTTATATAAAATAGTTGTACTATTTTATAATTTCTCTTACAGATTCTGCTCACAAACTTATCATGTAAGACAATCCATTCCCTTCTGTAAACATAATGCCTTAATCTCGGGGTTTACATTCCCCCATCTCCTGGTATGTAGATGGTGTCGGTTATGCAGAGCATACTTTTGCCTTCATGTATTTAACCTAATAGTCTAGAAACAGGCTTGAACAGAATTAAAACCTTTTAACTGGGAACTCTCTGAGACACTAAACTACTATCATCTTCCTATACTTGCATTGGTCTCCATCAGCAGTATGTGCCGTAAATCGACAAGAGTTAATTCTAGGGACACAAGCTAAATATATTGTCAGATTTAGCAGGCATCTGTGATTATGTAAGAATTTAAAATCTTATTTACTATTTATCTCAACTTTCCAAGTTTAGGCCTTATGGTATGCGAAAAGAAGGAATGCCTTATAAAGGCCAACAAAACCTCTATAAATAGCATTTATTTATTTGTTTATTTATTTATTTATTGGAATCTTCCTTTTTTTTTCCTTCTTTTTTTTTGGTATATCTTATCAGAAATATTATAACCATTTAAAAATTTGAAGAATAGTATTGTTTTCATTTACTTTAATAAGAATAGTTACAGGAGAACAGTATATGCAAAGAACATTATCATTTAATATATGCCTGAGCATTCAGAACTCCTATTTGCTTGTAAGGATGTAGAAGGCAAGAACAGTTAGTTAATATTCACTATATTCACTAAATATAGCAGGACATACTTTGTAGTATAGTCAGTAGGTTTTCACTGATTATATGACCTTCTTCTCCTAGGTACTTAAAGACTAAAACACAGAATAATAGTTTGGAGATCAGAATGCAAGTTTAAAGAAACATCATTGCACTTTATGTGAGTGACTCGAAAAAGAGAAAGATATTAAACTTGTATGCAGATTGGGATTTCATGTTTTGCTGTTTCCTCTAGGACACAAGACACAACTCAAAACGCAAATACTTGTACATCAGAATAATGTTAGTCAAGTCTGAAACTATTTAGAGCCATATACAATGAATATCTATGCAGGAAAACCATTTGTGTGAGAACAAGCTAAAATTTGCAAAATGTCAAGCTCATTACTTGTTGCTCCCTAACTTTAGGCTCCAGCGAAGAAGTTAGGTGCTCAGGGAGCAGTAGGACTTTAAAGAAGAATGGTTAGACACACTCCTTAATGCAGGAGACCACTGCAGCAGTCTCTGAAGTTGTGATCAAAGAGCAAAGTAATCACTCCCAATGAGAAAACTCTTATTTCCTGGGAAGGTCTATCTCCTGCCTGCTACAGCTGCAAAGGGTTTTCTTCCGAACTGACTTTCTAATTGGCAGCTTTCAGTAACTTCCTGAGTCACTCAAACTCTGTTCAGTGATCTCAGATCACTAGATCATTTCTTTCCTTGACTATGGAGAGCAGTCTGTAAGCCAGATGCCTTCTCCCTACCTGATACTCTCCCAGCCAAGCAATCTCAGTTCTTCCCAAAAAGGGCACAATTAACCCGGGATGCGTAGGGCAGGATAAAACCATCCTTCTCTTCAGCTGCCCACAGTCTTTCTGAAAGAATATAGTAGACAGTGAACTGCAAGTAAGCAAGCATAAAACGTACATCCTTCTTCACCAGCTTTCCCTAGGCTCCCTCTATAGAAAATGGCAAAAGATGAAATTTGCCAGATGACTCACAACACTTACACTAGACACCTGCCCTGCCCTTTCTCCTGGAGGAATTCATCCTTTTTTGTTGACTGGGGAGGGCATCTAGGCAAAACTGCCTCCCTGGCAAACATTAGATCAGTGAATACACAGCTATACGCCCACCAGGCTGTCTGCCCATGGACCCAAGCTCTTAGAGAGCCAGTGTTGAAGTCTTTCTCCAGTGATGCTGTACAGCGAGAACCATTCGTACCTCCAATAGGTGAGTGGGGCTGCCTTTTGATACCTGGCAGCTGACAAGCCAACTGCTTGTCTGTATCTAGAAACCAGAAGCTCCTATTCCCATCTCATTCTGGTTCCTTTACCGATGAGTGCGCTGACAGCATCTAACATTGAAGTGGTTTCTTCTGTGGTACAAGTTTTTCGTCTGCTTTGCAGCATTTAGTATAATACAAATATCCAATATGCATATTTGCAGATTTTGTCTTTTATGCATTTTGTTGGTACACTTAGCACTTTTGTTTTATTATTTTCAACTTTGATATAGTCTGAATATTGAATAAATCTATTTTTCTTCTCTGATTTGGATGTTATTTTGAACCAAAATGTTGCCTGCAATGAATGTTCATTTTTTGAATCACAAAAGAAAGTGTATTTATTCTATCCATTGTCATGCAGGTTTTTTTCTGCAAAAGAGCTTTTTTTTTTTTTCTTCCTTTCTTTTTCAGCTGAGATGAACCCTTGATAAATTGACACTTGTATTGCAGGCAATCTCAGGAAAAGAATCATAACAAACAGTTATGATTAGACTTTGGGGATCAAAAGCTGATAAATGAAATTACTTCAGTTTATTTTTAATATTTATGAAGAAGCAACCTGTTTGTTCTAGTGCTTACAATGTAGCAAAAATTAACAAAATGTGAGAGTGGTTTGGAACTTAAATTACTAGCCATAATTACGGTGGGACTTTGCATTCACATGAAAGGACTAGGAGACTGCAGAGCAGCCCATGGGGCCTTTTATCCGTAGCTAAATGCTGATGATGAACTTACTTGCTATTTCTTTAAGGGATGTGTTATTGCACTGCTAGGTGTTTGCAAACAGTTATTGAATACATGTTAGCTCAAGGTCTAGAATATTGTGCTCACATTTACTAGTCTCTTGCAAGAAGGAGCCTATTTTTCTCCTGTTCACAGATATTTTATGACAGAATTTATTACTTTTTATTCACAAATACAGCTTCCACTTTTTTAAGCAATATTCACATACATTTATAGACTTCTTTGGACAGCAGTAATCAAAAAGAGATTTAAAAAATCCCCAAACACCAGAACACCAGTTTTTCATACTTAACTGATTTTAAATAAGCATACTATAAAATAATCTTGTCAGTATGCATGTGGATTTCCTTGTGTACATCTAATTAACAGAACACGTATACCATTATGATTAAAAGACATGTATATGTGAAACAGATATTTAAACCTAAAACGTATAGTCTACAATATATGCCTTCTGCTGTTTTCAGTGGGTTGGCAGGAGAAGGAAGGATGAGTGCTCTGGTGGGGGAAAGAAACAGGATTTAGATGGGCAGGAGGGAGGAGTAAGAGAAAAGCAAAACCTTTTTTTGCTTGTGAAGAAGGAGTGCTCACAAAATCTAAATGGGAAACAGTAGTGCTGAGACAACAGACTACCAGACACTTTCTCAAAGCAGGTATTTTGTTTCCCCAGCCCAGTAAATGAAGTGCTTTGTATCTACTTCACGGAAGAAAGTACCTCACAGTCCACAACTGTAAGTGCAGAGAAGCTACCCCAGGAATCCTTCCACCCATGCCCAGTATAAATAAAGGATGTTAACAAACCCCTCTTCTTCACTCAGTCCTGCTCTAGGTCCTTCGCTATGCACACACATATTTAACTCCATCTGTGACCAAGATATTTTTTTGATATATACATCATACCTGTAGAATATATGTGTGTGGAGCTACGCTATTTAGCTGGTGAAATATGAAGAAATGAAAAGCTAATGTTAGATGTCTGTAATGGCTCATTCCTAAAAAGTTTAGGCATCTGCATAACTTAGAAAATATTGATACTGAAAAAAAACCCCAAACCACCAACCCTCACATAAAATTTGATAGTATTCTTTAGAAATATTGCAGCAAATATAGCTTTAAATTTTAATATGAAACAGACTGGTGATTCTATTCTAAGTCCGAGTCTCAAAGTATTCTAAACACTTGATCTGCTATCATTGCATCTTTAATGTAGAAAACTGTGACACAGCATGACTAACAACTTTAATTAACTATAAGCAAAAAAGACCATAAAAGAAATATAAATAACATGTTGTAATTAAGCAGTAAGTAATACTAGTCTTAAAAAAAAAAAGCAACATGTTTCTCTAAGCTGTTACATGGCCGAAGTTATAAATTTTCTTTTTTTCTTGTACTCATGCAATGTTCATGATTCATTTGTTAAGATTATAGATCAACAGCTTGGTATGCTGTTAAAAACAAAGAGTAAAAAAAAAAAAAAAAGGGTTAGAATAACCATGCAATGGAAAGAACCTATAACGTTGGGGTTTAAACTCAGACTCTGAAAACCATTTTTATTTTTGTCTCCAATACAAATTTTCCACATGATATTGTTGACAGAGCCCACCATACTATAAATCAACCAGCTTGGTGGCATTATGCTAGCTGTGATTTTAGACTCTTTCTCTACACGTGTGTAAAATATGGCTTAGTAACAGAAGTGCAGATAGCATAATAAGGAAGAGATAGATGATTTAACTGAAGATTTGCTATGGCTTGCTACAGTTTGTAGTAGTAGTGATTCTGCACTGTCATTTGAGATTACTTCCCAAGCACTCAGTGGTCACTATAAAAATTTCTTACACTCCATTTTGGGTACTCAGTGTTCCAGATTAGGCTTCCCTGTAACAGCAACTTATATGTCACTGGAAATGGCATTGACAGTTACTCAGAAAAAAAAAAAAAAAAGACAAAACCAAAACCCCAACAAACACCAAAAAACCCTTTTCATTGGAATACAGTATTTCACTGGAATACAGGTCTTTTTACCATGTTACTATCTCTTCTAGGAAACCTTGGAAAAATGGTATAGACACAGTGAAAAACTGGAGTGGGCTCCTGCTAACATCACAAAGCTGCCTTGTCTATGAAGTCACACAAATTTACAGCCAGCCAAGTGCTATAGGAATGACAAGAAAGAATAACAAATACTTAAATAATGAAGTGCTTGGATATTAAAAGACCTGGAAAAGGAAAATAACAAAAAAGAGAAGAACTGGGAGTAAGGCAATTTTGAGGCTGTATTTGAGTTCAGTATTCCTAATATAACTGAGACTAATTTCTTCTGTTCTTTCCTTCTCTGTCCTTTACATAGTTTGCAAATTCCCATGGAGTATGTGTTTGGTATTGTCCTGGTTTCAGCTGAGATAGAGTTAATTGTCTTCCTAGTAGCTGGTAGGTGCTGTGTTTTGAGTTCAGTATGCGAAGAATGTTGATAACACC
>JAVJGG010000005.1:25912500-25923818 GCA_035590195.1 Aviceda cuculoides
TCTATTAAACTGTTCTTATCTCAACCCATGAGTTTTACTTCTTTTCCTGATTTCCTCCCCCATCCCACTGTGGGGGGGAGCGAGTGAGCGGCTGCGTGGTGCTCAGTTGCTGGCTGGGGTTAAACCACGACAGGTATGGAAAGGGCTGGCAGGAACCATCCTCAGATTAAAGAAATTTTTTTACATATTCCTGGATTTTTCCTGCAATTAGTAAAGGAGGTGACCTAGTGCTGTTTTTATAACATTTAACTATTATGGCTACTTAAAAGTGATCGCTTTACACTTTATCTTATTTAGACTCTTCCAGGAAACAAAATTCACCAGATCATTTGAGTGTTTTTTTTATACCACTTCTGTTCTTCCTGCACCAACAGACAGAATACTCTGAGAAAACAAGTGCCATTGTTTATTTCTGTCTTCCATGGAGACCCAAGCAATATCTTTCATCATAATCCCTATTATTATATTTCCTTTATCTGTTTATTCTACCATTACACAGTAGAAGCTCTGAGTATCATCAAATCTTGCCAACCTTCATTAGATCATAACAGCACAAGGATGTAGGCTACATTCTCTAGTTATTTTAAGAGTTGCTTGACTTGCTGAAAGTACCTCATTGATATGTCCATCATGGGATTCATCAGATCTGATGTAGGCATCTGCAATACAGATGTCTATGCCTGAGCCAGCAGTGTATATTCCCTTTATAGCCAAAGGAGAGAAACAAGCATTTCTAGAATGCAGCTTACCACCTCTTAAGGTAGATTCCCAAATTAGGTCAGATGAATCACACCTTAAAAATTGCTATACCTCTCTGTTGTCTGTTAAGCGTGTTGGGTGACTGGTTCAGATATAGATAAATGACAAGCATTCCTCTCTTTCCAAACCTGCCAAAGCTTGTTTGCCTCATTCTTTTCAATAAAACAACCTATGGATCTTATTTTTTTTACTTCAACATTATTTTTTAATAACTTTTATCTTAGCTTCACTTTCCACAATAGTGTTAGTTAATTACATTTAATTTGTTGACTGTCTGTTTAAGACTGATCATTGTGTTAGCTCCAGAGTTGATGCAGGGGAAGAAAGCATTTCAATAGGCAATTTCATAGCCTAATTAAAGGCATAAATGGGTATAAATTAGAGTGTGAATTTATAAATGTTCTTTGACTGGCCCTCTCCTGAGACTACTCCTTTCTGTGGGATAGCAGCTTCCAGCTATCCTTTCAAAGACTGGAATAAAGTTTGCTCTTCGAAAAGAGAGAGAAAAAAATTACATCATGATGATATCAACTTTTTAAAAAATAGGCTAGCAGTTAGGTACGTAACTGGTTAGATCAGATGAGTTCTTTGAAAACCCTCAGATTAAAAAGAAAATTTAATCCAGGTGCTCAAAGTATTAGGTTATTCTGTAACAGACGATATCACTGCCTCCTAGAAAAGAAGAGAACAGCAACAAACAGGCTGAGTACACCAGCCTATTCTTATTCCTGGCACACGTGATTGAGGAGCCAATGAGCAAAGGATCTCTCCTGGACCTGATACTTACAAATAAGGAAGACCTGGTTGGGATCTGAAAGTCAGATACAGCAGCGATTGCAGTGGTAGTGTTCAAAATCCTAAAAGGAGGGAGTAGGGCAAAAAGCAGGACTAGAATCCTGGCTTTCAGGAGAGCAGACTTTGGTCTCTTCAGGGACCTGCTTGGAAGAATCCCATGGGATATGGCCTGAGAGAGGAAAGGGGTGCAGGACAGCTGATTGATATTCAAGGATCACTTCCTCCAAGCTCAAGAAAGAGTCATAGCGACAAGGAGGAAATAAAGCAAAGGCAGCATGTGGACTGCATGGATGAGCAGGGAGCTCTTAACTGAACTTAGACAAAAAAAGGCATTACATCAAAGGTGAGCACAGGGGCAGGTGACCCAGAAGGAGTACACAGTGGCTGTCCAATCTTGCAGGGATAGGGTTAGGAAAGACAAGGATAACCTGGAGTTGAATCTGGCAAAGCCAGCGAGAAAGGATTCGGGAAGTACGTAAACAGCAAAAGGACAACTAGGGAAAACATGGACCCCACTGCTGAATGGGGCAGGGGATTTGGTGACAAATGACATGGAAAATGCTGAGGTACTCAGTGCCTTTTTTGCCTCAATCTTTATCAGCAAGACCTACATTGAGGTATCCCAGGCACCTGAGATCAGAGGGAAAGTCTGGAGCAAGAAAGCCTTACCCTCAGTGAAAAAGGGCAAGATTAGGGAGTACTTAAACAAACTGGATGTACATTGGAGGTTGTGGAGTCTCCATTCATGGAGATATTCAAAACCTAACTGGACATGGTACTGGTCAGCCTGCTCCAGGTGACCCCTCTTGAGCAGGGAATGGGACTAGGTGATCTCAAGAGGTGCCTTCCAACTTAAATGGTTCTATGATTATGTGATTCCAGCTACAGGCACCAGCTTTTAGGGACAGTGGATAGAGCAAATTTGTGTTTGAACTAAAGCTGAACTGCGGTGATGTGAAGAGTTCAGGATATGCACAAAGCCACATCTTCTAGGCACAAAAGCTAACCTCAATTTGCTGGACCTGACCTGGTTAGGTTTCTGACACAGCCAATGGAAAGAGAATTTCCTGTAGATATAATTCAGGGTGGACGTTTAGCTGTAAGAGTTCTGATTTCCTTCTGGAAGGAGTCCTATGCTTCTGTGGCCAGAGGGACCCCTGAGAACACATACAAACCTGCGGAGGTTATACGGCAGCCAAACAGGGGGCTTTTCAGTTGCCGCTTTAGACCTCATTGTTAAATCTCACCAAGCCCCACTTCAGGACCTTTTTTTGGATTTAACCCAGAAAACTTTCTTCAAAGCCTGAATGGTGAATGAGAGAAAATCTTTGAGCACAGTTGTCTCATTAAACACCAAGCTGCCACGGTTTAAATTCAGAAATATTAGTCTGATGTTCTTTCATCTGCATAAATACATTTTTACAGGACATTTGGCCTTTTTCATTCCCCCAGTTTTATAATAAAGATTGAACTTCACAGGAACAGAGAAGGGCAAAGAGTCTGAGAGAAGAGAGTAACACTGGGCAAGTAACTCTTTCTCTATAAATTGAATCTCTCTGACTCAGATTGGTATATATATGATATCAGGAGCAGAATGATTGACATTGCAAAAAGAGAAAAAGACAGAAACACCTCCAGAATACCATAGCATTCACTTTGCTATTTTGAATCATGTGAAAATTCTTGATTTAGTTAAGAACCATACTTAGATTTAAAAGATATGCACTGAAAATGACCAGAAGTCATAGGTTACATTTTACACTGGAATTTTTTTCCCCTGTTTAAAAATATACTTTTCATTACTTTTATAGCCAGGCATTTCTAATTGGGCAGAAAAATAGACAAGAACCACTTGGACCTATTCTTTGGATCTGAACCTTTCCCAAACAAATCTTCAGTGAAACATGTATCCATCAACCCAATACTTTTGCACTCATAATCATCCCACTAGTTCTACGTTATGATGGTGCCTTTATTTAGTAGGCAGCTGGATAATTTCAGTGTACATGCTCAAAACCCAAATCTTGAAGGTGTTTGTTTTCACTTCCTTTAAAATTGTAACTTAAAGTAACTCAAATAAATTTAATTTCCCCTTTTTTTTTTTTCCTTTCTCTTTTTGAAGGGTGGGATTTACTGACACAGGTAGAGCTATATAGAAAGTTTAAGCAGTTCAAAACTGCACTCACAAGTTAGCTGTGAAGAAAAAAATGCAGTTGAGGAAAGCATAAGCATTTTTAATGGACTTGGTTTTAACCTCTTTTATATAGTAGTCATGGATTTTTTAAAAGAATGAGGGTACTTAAAACTGTCTTTTATAAATATAATGAACATAATTAAACCAGACAATGACTTAAGAGAAGAAAACATTTTAGCATTTGTAAATGCATGATATACTTGGTGGGTTGCTGCTGGCTGGCTGCCAAGAAGCCACACAGCCACTCGGTTTCTCCCCTCCACCTCCCCCCAGCCCCACATGATGGGGAGATAGTAGGAAGAACAGGAGCAAGAAAGCTCATGGGTCAAGACAAAGTCAGGAAAATCACTCACATATTACTGTCATGGGCAAAACAAGAGTCAGCTTGGGGAATTTGACTTAACTGACTGCCGATTAACATAAACATTTAGTCACTGATTCAGGTAACGGAAACAAACAAGACAAACATTTAAACACTTCGGGAAAACTTACTTTCTCCCCCTTTCCCAGGCTAAACTTCACTCAGACACCTCTCCTTCCCCTCTCCTAGTCTCCATTCCCCCTGTTATCACTGCAGACTACACTCAGTGTCCTGGTTGAGGTGGAAGGTGGTACAGGAGGTTGGGGTAGAGTGTGGTGGTTTCTTTCTGTTGCTCTTCATTTCTCACCCGGTTCTTCCACCGCTCCTTCCTTCTTACTTGTGTCTTCTGCTCTGGCATGGGTCCTCCAGAGGCTGTAGTTCCTTTGGGGCTTATCCATGGGCCATGGTCCCTCTGGGGGTGTGTCTGCTCCAGCGTGGGCTTATCCATGGGCCACAGTCCCAACTGGGGTGTTACCAGTTCCACTGCAGATCACCTCCTACTGCTCTGGCTGCATTGGTTTTTTTCCTTGGTGTTTTCTCTCTTTTCCTAAATATTTCATAGAGGTGCCACCATCTTGGCAGATGGGCTCAGCTGTGTCCTGTGGTGTGTCCGTTGAAACCAGCTGTAACCAGCTGTAAAGGTAAATGCCCACTCAGTAACTGATTATCAAGTAACACCCTCAAACTTCAAGAGTCATAAGAGGAGGGAAGAAAACAGGTGAAATAAGTAAGAGAGAGGAGAAGGAGTAGGAAGCATATGAGATAACAAAAATGGTGAATCCATAAAAATTTCAAACTGCAGGCGAATTGTTTCATTTATTCAAAATCTAACATGTGAAGAATCTATTTACAAAGGAGCTGACCTTTATTGCTTCAGTGAAATGCTTCAGAGTAGTGTTGAAGTAACTCCATAGCAAGGTGCCTTAGTCCATGAGCTATTGAAATCGGCAGCATTTCAATGGTTCATGGACTAACGCCTGCAGAATTTTCTTGTCCAGTTTCCGTTTCAGGGCCTATGAGTGAACAGAGATACAGGGGACCACAGGCACCGTGCATTGCTGCTTTTCATTTGGAAATCACAGTTCTCTCATTTATGGCATCACAAAGATTTAAAAGTTTTTTCCTCAATGTGGAAAAATGTAAACAATGTCCCTTCACAGAATATTTATTGTCTGGCTCAGAAGTGCGGCTGAAACATGGCGGGATTTGCTTCATTTTGGTTTGATAGGGAAACAAAATGTTTGCAGGATTTTGTTCCTTGCAAAACCTAACTTCGAGACTTTCTATTTTAAAATATGGCTGATTGCTTCTTCATTCAGATTTCACCAAGCATAATACTCCCTCACTAGCTAAATCTAATTCCAAATGCTAAGTGCTAAACCGAGCCCTGCTCAACAATCAGTAAATTGCGACGTAACCATCAAAGGATATGGTCCCTACACTTAGTTTCCCTGATGCCTCTCAGTTGTGTAGAGGCTGTCATTATAAGTAGTAGGGATCTAATTGAACCAGTGCATAGTGGCGGAAAATTACAGTCCTGATAGTGAAATACGAGCTGATACGATTTTGCAGCAGTACCAGCACTATTCAAATCTCATAATGTTAGAGGAAAGTAATTGCCAGGATTGATGGAGGATGCTCGAATGTATATTGAAGCCCCTTTAACTTCGCATGTTTGATATCTACTGTTAAAATGGAACTTTTATATTCGTGGCCTCTCAAAACTCTTGGTGCATTACTCGTAGATAAAATTCTTTTCTCCAATGTCAGTGACAATCATCACAATAGGTCAATGAGCACTCAAAACATTTGGGCATATTTTTCCAAATATAAGGATTCTTCCAAATTGTATTATCACTCCTTTTGTGTTTTTGGACTTGTGTTTCCATGGCTCTCCAGAAATACAGGAAGAAGAGATTTTTTTTTTCAGATTATCTAACTTTTCACATTTCTTACTTTGTCTAGTGACTGTAACTAAAATAAAAAAAATAAATGCTTCTGAATTTTTCAAAGCCCTTAAGTGTTACTTTGAATTAATGGTTGAACTGGTAGTTCAGCAGAGTATTTTCAGAAATAGTCTCAGCAGAAATTTTCAAAATTTCAGTGAGGAAAATAAACCCAGTTATACACCTCTATTGTTCCTGTTAGATTTAGTAGTTGAGCATATTCATAGACAGTAGTTTCACATAACAGTAACAAAATAGAGTGTATTCCCTGTATCTGAAATATTTTTTTAGAATATGTTGAATTAAGCTTTGGGCTAGGTTTGTTACAAATCTCTTGCTGGCATAAAGTAGCATAAAAAAGACCAAGGTTAGATGTGAATGGAGACAACAAACAGTAGCCAAGGGCATAACGTTTTGTGCAGGACCAAAAGGTGAGATGGAATTGAGAGAATGACACAGCAGCATTACGAGGTTCTTTGTAGGTAGGAATGAGAATTCTTGGGAGTGTCAAGGTTCATGTCTATTAATTTACGGGAGGCTTCATGTTATAAGTTTTAATATCTATAAACATTGCTAAGTGTAACTCCTAATCCTTTCAAGAGGAACTAGTTGTATACAGAGTTTCCTAAATCCTTGTGTATCATGGCCAAAGGACTTCTGAGGTAGCCACTTAGAATGAAATACTAAGTTAAGTACCAAACTTTCTGCTGTCTAGTGCATATGCAGAGTTGGATGTCTCTGAGTGATGCCTCAGCGCACTGGTAGGAGCTGTCTAGAGATTCCCTGAAGGAAATGCTTAGAATTGGGTTTTATTTGAAAAGGTCTTGGGTGTCTCTATCCTCTTGAGGTCCAGTGTCCATAAATCCTCCCCAGTCTCAGATCCTGTGAAAAATGGAAGAGAACCTAATGTGAGGAAAACGCAGTCTCACCTTTTGCATTATTAGCGAGACACAGGTCCCATAGCTTATCTGCTTTTTAGGTATTCAAACTTCTACCTCATTTATTGAGAAAATGCATTCTCTATCAGACTGCTACTCTTTCAACACTCCTGCTGAATCTGCGTCACTTTGCAGCAAAGAACACATGCTGCACAGGGAGACCCAGTGCCTTACAAAGGTATCCCAGCATGCTGGCACATTGAAGAGTGAGGTATCAAGCAGGAAAGATATGCCGCATAGCCAAGAGATTAGGATACTGAGGAAGGTGTCCTGGGTTCTACGCCTGTGAATATAAATGAATTGTAGATCAAGTACTTCAGAACCAGTTATTGTCGGACATGAGGATAACTTCTGACTATCAACCTTTGTGTTGGTAACTTTCACTTGCAGAGAAAAAAATGAACTGTTTAAAAATTCTTCACATACACTTTTCTTTTAAAGAGTGTTTCAAAGCTGATGAGGCCTTAAGCTTCTCCCTTATTTCCACCTCATTTTAATTTATTGCTAGACAATATTCAGGATGGCCTCAGAATCATGAGATCTGACAGACGTTTGCATTCTTTAGAAGGTGAACTCCACAAATTCAGTGCTAAACTCTTAAATAAAAATCGAGCCTGTGTCATATGAGAAGCTACATGACAAAGCAACCAATTCCACGTGATGTTCATAAAAGCCTCCCAAACATAACCCTCAGCACAGAATTGTGCAAAGCCGCTCTAAAGGGAAATTCATATATCGTGGAAAGCACTTGAACTGTTTTGTGTTTGCTCTTGAATCAAGTTGATAGGATGGCAAAAAAGTACTTTTCTTTGTTCCCACCATATCTAGAGCTGATAATGTCTCTTGTACACTTAAAAAAACCTAGTATAAATTATTGCTTCCCACTACAATTTCCCCTCATTGTTCTGCTGATTCTGGACTAATCAGGTCACTGCACAGAATACTGCAACAGCATTGCTGCCATGCACCGAGTTAATATGGGCAGATTTGTAATAACAGCTCCAACATTTACTGCAAATGAACCTATGAAAATGTTCCAGTGTTGTGTAACCATTTTAGACTGGCAAAACCCCCCCCCAGGAGTTATGAAAATACATATCCTGCCTATTAGCGTTTAAGCACAGTAATGATGCTCCAAAGATACAATGGACAAATGTTATGCTAAGCAGTTTCAACTGTATGTTCAAGAACTCTTTTGAAAGCCTCTTGTACAGCTGCACATTTTAGAAAAGTAATACAATTAAGAAGAGCAACTGAAGCTTTAGTCTGTCTACTAAATTTTACTTTTCAAAATTAAGATGCCATAAAAGTGCTTGAAATCTCAAAAATTTAATGTTTTGCCAATTATTAAATCAAAGTGACAAATAGCTAAATAGAGCTATTTAAATCTCCTCAACTGACAGGCTAAATTTCAGTCTCATGAAGTCTGAAGCTGCAGAAATACTAACGTCATCCAAAAGAATATTAATAAAAAGAATGTCAGTGGAGTTTGAGATAGGGTGCTGCTGCCAGTGGCAGAAATGTTTAAAGTTTTTTCTAGTTTGGCCATTTCAGAATTATTACTACTGCAATTTTAATTAATTTAGTTTTAAATTTGCTTTTTAATTTTATTTAAGTGAGCATACTCAGTACTAGAAACCCCCTTACGGCTACACCTTAATCTCTAGATTTGTTTAAAGATGTTTCTAGGTCAGTTTTCTTCATCAGTCTCTACTACATTAAGTGCAAGTCAGTTCGTTTTTTTCTGTTCCATTTTCACATGTGAAATGTCCATGTGCAGTGCTCTATTAATTTTAAGCAGTTTCACACACTTGATTGAATTTTCCTTTCTTTCAAAAGTCAGTTTTCTTTCCTCCATTACTGAGGAACAGTTTTACCTTGCAGAGACAGAGCAGAGAAGAAAGTTGGGATTATAGATCTGCCACAGAAAATGGTTAAATGATTACATTATCAGACACAAGATATGTCCACCTTGTGAAAATATTGGTTATATGTTGTGATAGAACAGCTGACTTGAGCAACTCGCCCTTCTAAAAAAACCAGGCGACCCCTTCCATATTATTTCCTGGGTTGGTCTTCAACGCAGTTGAAGGTAAAGCAGGCAGGTCCTATCTGTCCTATACCAATAATATTCTGGGAGGCTTACTGCCTTTCTATAGTCTACAAAATATCTCCTCCCTGTTGTAGTTGCAACTATTCCTGATATAGTCCAAAGTACACTCATCACTGTGTAAATAATTCATAAAGTGCTGTGGAATAACTTTGGATAAATTTTATCCTGTAAGCTTGTTATTTTCCCTTTTCTCCTTTATTTTCTGGTAAGTATTTTTCTTCATGGCAATTTGTTTTGTAGCTTTTTACTAGACTGCTTTCATGGTGAAAGTCATGGAACTGTACTGGGCTGGTTTCTAAAGCTTCTCATCTATGATACCCATGCCTGCAACTTTATCTGTTGAAGGAAGTGTCTCTGTTACTGAGTATCCTAGCAGCTTATTGTCAGCTGCAAGAAAACTAACCTTAGCCGCGAATGGATGCATCTAGCGACATACACAAAACCTGGAGAGAAAAGTGTGGATTGTACAAAGAGACAAATACAAGCACCAGGAACCCCACCCTGTTGCAGCACCTTTCTAAACTGTCTGCTTGATTTCTGAAACGGTTTATTTTTACAGCAGGATTTATACCAGGTTCGGTTTGGTTCAGCCAATGGTGACAGCTGGGTATCTACCTGCCTGCCACAAGCTGCCAGCAGCTTCGTGGTTCCCACCGCTACCTCCCCGTCTCCTGGCCGAGGTGTCTCTGGCCCTGGCCTGCTGTGGCCCCGGCCGAGCGTAGCGGGTGGCAGGGAGCACACCGCACCGCCTCGGGGCACGCTCGCGCTCAGTGACACTGACATTTTAGGACAGAAACTGGGGAAGAAGGGATTTAACTCTCCTCTCCATTGATGAAGTCCCGCCCACCCACAATGAAGGCTTCGGGGTTGGCCGATGGCATCTTTTGAAGATTTCATTTGTCTTCAGGTGATGTTTGCTCGTATTCAGTGTCATGTATCTACTCCTTACAGGCACCAGACCAGTGAATCTACCCCACAGGATTTTCCCTCTAATTACATCTTTCTATGTTACCATACCTACTCATGAAGAAATCTCACTTATAGTAAATTGTTTGGTTCTAGCAATCCTTCCTCTCTGCAGTGTTATCCTTACTTTTGTTATCCTGTTGTAGCTTAACATAAAAAACCAGTGAGCTTTGATATATCTGTGATTGGCTACATATCTATTTTAGTACCTTCCACACTGAAGTTCTTTTTGATTTCCTTGTCAGATTCTAGTACAATGTGAATACATCATGGTAATAATTTTAATTTGCCTTGTGTGTTCTTTTATTCTTTAACAGATTTATTTGAAATATCTTCCAAATGTGCTGATTTTTGTCTTTTTCCCTCACTTTCCTTCCACAGTTTTTTTTCTAAATCCTCTTTGCTTGTTTTTATAGTCTCCCTTGTCTTCTTTCCTCCAAATACATTTGCATTACTTACACAGATTCACCACCTTAAATGTCTTTTACCTGCTTACTTAGGAATACTACACTTTGGTTCTCTCTGCATACCTCTTCTTTGTGTTTACTGACACAAATTTTGCTTGTAGCTTCTGATATAATACCATTTTTCAATATATCTTTCTCATCCATTATTGTCCCTCATAGTATTATCTTCCTTAACTTTCAATTTCTTTCAAAATTTCATTTTCTAAAGAGAAATATTTGTCACTGGGGAATCCTTCAAGTAGTTCTTCTTGTTGAAAACTGAAGGGTATATATCAGAGGTTAGAGGTGGGCATGTAATGTTTAGTTCGTGTGATCAAAGGCTCATCTCCATGAACCCAAGGGAGCCCAGGGGAACAAAGATGGTTGGGGGAACTCCAACAGCCTCATCAGAGCAACGGGACCCCCCAAGGCAGCTCCTCCCTGGGCGATCCCAGGGGAGCCTCAGCCCATGGCCCCAGGGTGGCACCCACCAACCTCATCCCTCAGTCAACCAATGCAAGGTGATTCCTGCCTTTGGGGACGTGGGAGTCGTTGTAGGATGTCAGGCAGAGCCTTCTGCAATTGTGCAAGATTTACTGTGGGATGTTCAGGGGAAGGATCAAAGGCAAGGAAAGGATCAAAGAGGGCTGGCGAGGAACAAATGAGGGAAAACAAAGGAAAAAGGGGATAAAAAGGTCCAGTCATGCAGTAGGCTGTTCAGCCTGGTTGTCTGGCCATGCTCTGCACCTGATCCCCCACAGTCTGTCCTGTCTTCTCGTTACACTCCATTTCTAACTATT
>JAVJGG010000005.1:25934687-25944910 GCA_035590195.1 Aviceda cuculoides
CACTGACCTGGTACCTGCAGAGGGGCTCCTCTCACACTCCCATCCCCTACTCACTGCAGGTTTCCCCTCTTAAATCTCTTCAGGTGTTACCACCATCGCTGACGGGCTCGGCCTGGGCCAGAGGAGGCTCCGACTTGGAGCCGGGGAAGCTTCCAGCAGCTTCTCACAGGAGTCGGCCCTGCAGCCCCTGCCCCGCTACCAAAACCCCGCCACACAAACCCAAAACAATCCATCTTCTGTATTTTGTTCAGCTCCCCTCTCTGAAAAAAAATATTTTGTTAACTTGATTACATGTCAGAATATTTACAAATTTGAATAGGTATGTTCGCAAAAATTCTGTGTGTGTTTGAATGTTTTCCTTACATATTGAGAAAGAATTTTTTCAGTGAACCACACCACCTTTCTGTTGTCTAATTTCAACGTGTGTGTCAAGGGTTGTTACACACAGCCATAATAAACTCATTTTTTAATTGTTCATGACAATACAGATATGGTGTATCTTATCTGTAAAAAAAATACAGTAAATCTGTTTCAAAACAGTTTTCTTTTATTCATATGTATTTAAAGGAATCAAGGAGATAATTGGTTATTGACTTTTTAATCTCCCAGAATTCCCAGCTGAGGCTTGGTGCACCTTCACGAGGAGGTTGTGCACCTGCTTGTACTGGGTGTCCATGGCGAGGCGCTGGCAGCGGGGGGGCTGCAGGGAGGGCGGCCTCTATGAGGAGAGGCTGGGGCTGCCCCGTGCCGGACGCAGCCGGTTCCAGCCAGTTCCAACCCACCCACCCCAGGGCACCGCTCAGTCCCGTGGCCAAGGTGGTGGCCTCTGGGAAAATGTATTTGAGAAAGAGGAAAACAGCAGACTGAGACAGGAGGAGGGAACAAAAGTAGAGCAAAACAACAGAAGAAACACCAGAGTCAGAGGAGGGGGAGAAGGAGTCGCTCCATGGCAGAGCAGATATTTCCTGCTACCCATGGAAGACCTCCGCTAGAGAAGGTTTTCCTAAAGCACTGAAGCCGATGGAAGACCTCATGCTGGAGCAGAGGAAAGGTATGAGAAAAAGGGAATGGCAGAGAGAAACTGCTAAATACTGACCATACAGTGCCCTTCCTCATTTTTTTGCTGGCTGAAGGGATTGAGTGTAGCCTGTGGTGATAAACAGAGGAGTCTGGAGTGGAGGAGTGAAGTTAAGCCTGGGAACGGGGGGACAAAAGTGTTTGTTTCAATGTTTGCCTTTTTGTTTCCCACTACTTGAATTAGTAATCAAGTATTTACTTCAACTGAGAAAAACTTAAGCTAATTTTCCCAAGTCAAATCTTTTTTTGACCACAACAGTAATTAGTAAACAGTTTCCTCATCTTTATCTTGACCTATGAACTTTCTCATTCCTTTTCTTCCTATTTTCCATATATGGGGTGAGCAAGCAACTGGGTGGGAGTTTGACTGCTAGCCCAGGCTAACCCACCACACTGGTTTGTCAAGTTCTATGCCTGAAGAAGAGAGTACATGGTCAATAGCTACAAGCAAGTCAGTTTACATAAGGGGGGAGGTGAGAGCTATAGGCTGGAGAATTTGCCTGCCTTCATGGAGGAACTCCATTCCACCATCTCCAGTTCCAGCTGTCCCCATCAGAGCACTGAAGATTGTCTTCCCCACAGTGACTGGCTGTGGCTGCCTTCATCATCAAAAAGTAGATGCTGTAGCCAGGGGAGGTGTTGTAGAGGGGAAACATGACATTGTGCAAGAATAATTTGCATATTCAGCTTTTGGGACCGGACAGGTTTGAAAGCCCACATATCATCTTCATTCAAAACAAAATCTCCCCAACCCTCCCAAACACAACAGACCTGTCAATTTATGTCAAAGTACCATACTGTGACAGAAAATACAGCCCAAAGGCTTAGGTTTATCCTTTAAGAAAACTCACTGAAAGAAAATTTCATATTTATTGTTCTCAGAATCTTTGAGATACACTTTTCCCATTTTTCAGCCTCACTATAAATATCTTTTTTGCTGTTGGTGTCCTACCAAAATGTCCCATGTTTACATTTAAACCCATATTTTTGCTGAAAGAGACATCTTGGCTTACTTCACTGATTCTTACAGTATTGAGATCACCACAAATGTCATAACACGGAGTGTAAGTTGTTGTGATTTCAATGGCTATTTTAGATGTCATTTAAAGCAGTCCAAGGTAAATGCAAGTTCCTCAGATATTCTATACAGTCCTTTTGAGTATTTCAGTATGTAAATCTTCAACAGCTTTCTCAAAACAGCTCACTAGAGGCTCAATGAAATAAAAGCAAATAAATGTCTTTGACAATGATGGAATTTAGAGCTGTGAAGGGATACAGTAATTTACTAGATTTGTTGTACATTTATTTACGGTTCTATGAAGCTTTCACCTAACTTAATATTGACTTTAATCACATCTGAAAGACAATTTCTTTGGAAGCTGTGTTGAAGAAGAAAAGATAGATGCTGTATGTATGACCAAGTTCAGCAGTAGCTTAAATAACGAAGTTAATATATGTATTGTAGTGAAATAACTTATCTTACACCAATACGTCTGTTACTGGGTTTGCTAAGCAAATGTAATTCACCTAAATTTGGTGCTCTATGAGTAGTAAATATAATTTTATTGTAGTGCAACTTCCACTGAATCTCACAGAGACTGCACTTGCTTGTAATGGCTACCAGTTTAAGATTGCAGGGTCATATTGACTTTTTTGCATTAATTTTTTTCCTACTTTTTCCCAATATAATTGGTTCCATACTTTATCCTTAAGAGTGTGAAATTCATACAAAAATCAGGTATAGGTGATACAAACTAATTTAATGGGAAAATACACACATAGACGTCAAAGAAATGTTAGTTGGAATGATGATTGTTTTCCAGTTCAACCTCCCTGTTGAAGCAGATCTATCATCACTTTAAATCAGGATGGCTATGGCTTTTCGACTAGTTGATTTTTGAAAGCCACTATAAATGGAGATTACCCCCCCTTTCCAGGTGACATTCACTTTCCGTTACTCTCCTAGTCAATTTTTTTTCCCTATATGTCCAGTCTGAATCTCCCAACTTTGCATTTGTAGCCATTTCTCCTTGTTACATCATCTGGTACTACCAAGAAGAGTTTGGTTCCACCACCTCTGTAACGTCCCCTCAAGTAATTGTAAGTTGCCATTAGAGCCTCTCTCTGCCTTTTTACCAAAAGATACTCAGTTGCCTTAGACTCTTCTCATAGCTCACGTTCCCTAGTCTCCTGATCATGTTGATATCCCTTCTTTGTACTGTCTCCAGTTTTTCCACGCTTTTCTTGAACTTTCAATCCAAACCTGGACAGACATATCTCTGTCTATACATTTGTCTGTCTGTACATCTATCTATCTGTACCTCAGGCACAGACTTCTACATTGTAGGATGCTGTCCTTTAAAGTTCATCTTCTGCCTCCATTATGCTTCCAACTTCCTACATCCATCTGCATTTCTCTTCCTCCTCTATCTCTATTTCCTCAAAGAAGAACCTCAGCTCAGTATTCTCTGGTGTTCATATCATCCTAATATACTACTTACAATCATCAAGCTCCAGCATCGATCCCATCCTTTCAAGCCCAGTCTTCTACTTCCCTAGTGTGGTGCTCCATACACGTTTTTTGTCCTTCCATCAGTCCTTTATCATAGATCTTCAACTCAAGGAACAAGCTGTCATGGACCAGGGTTTTTGAGACCCCACAGTGACCTATTGCTTCTCTCAAGAATTAAATTCCTGGAGTCCTGGGAGTTGGACTCGATGATCCTTATGGGTCCCTTCCAACTTGAGATATCCTAGGATTCTATGAAGTTCAGTGTATCAGCTTTTGTCCTCATGTAGATGTCCATGTGCATAGTTACTTATATATGGGTGATTGATGATGAGCAGTTGGTATTGAGTTACTGCAACCAGCTTGAAGGAAAAATAGAAGTGATGAGTAGCTAAGGACTCCTTGAAGTATGGGGCCTTAAAACATTATATTGTCTCCTTGTGCTCAAGACCAACACAAACAAAACTAGTGCCAACAGTAATGTAGATTCTCCTCTACGGTAAAGTTACACATTCCATGTTTAGAACAAAAATACACTCTTTTGGATTGACGACTCTCTTCAACATCTTTCAAAATGGTTTTATTTATTCTCTTATTTGACAAGCCTGGTGTCTTGCACTCAACAGTTTTATGCAGGTGACTGAGGAGCCTCTACTGTGTTCTTGTGATACCCCACCTGGAGTACTGCATCCAGCTCTGGGGTCCCCAGTGTAAGAAAGACATGGACCTGCTTGAGTGGGTCCAGAGGAGGGCCACAAAAATGGTCAGAGGGCTGGAATACCTCTCCTGTGAAGACAAGCTGAGAGAGTTGGGGTTGTTCAGCATGGAGAACAAGAGACATTATTGCAGCCTTTCAATATATAAAGGAAGCTTAGAAGAAAGATAGAGAAAGACTTTTTACCAGGGCCTGTAGTGACAGGACAAGGCGTAATGGTTTTAAACTGAGAGGGGGTACTTTTAGATTGAACATAGGGAAAAATTTTGTACGATGAGGGTGGTGAGACACTGGAACCAGTTGCCCAGAGAAGTTGTGGGTACCCCACCCATGGAATTTTTCAAGGTCAGGACCTTGGATAGGGCTTTGAGCAACCTGGTCTAGTGAATGATGTCCATGCCCATGGTAGGGTGGTTGGACTAGATCATCTTCAAAAGTCCTTTCCAACACAAACCATTCTATGATTTTAAGCCTGCTGGAGTAACTCAACTCCTGTGAAGGACTAAGAGAAATACGATTCTGACATGAGCCCAAGTAAAATACTAAAATGGATGGTATAAAGCTCTTGAAACCAAGAATGAAAAGGACAAACAGTACAGAAAAAAATTCTGTGGGGTCTAGTGTGAAATTGGCTGGTCAAAGTGGCTATTCTTTTTTCAGATAAAATCATATGTTCAATTAATAGAAATGATTATCTGTAGCTTTATATTATGTATGTTAACATTGTAAGGTAAAAATTAATATTGTAAGCCCCAAATTAGAAAATATTAAATGGTCTTAAGACTGCCAAACTGACAGTCGGAGTCATGTTAAGCAGGTAGCATTTTATAAGTTAAATAGGTTTCATAAGTCTATTTGTCTAATGTTTTGTAAGAAAAATAACCCAAAAGGCTTGATTTGGATCTCACTTCTTGCATCTTGTTGCCTGTATCTGAAATTTTCCTGATTTTCATTACCTGGAAAAGACAACTTACTCCTGCTATTCACTTTCATTTGTCATCTCCAGTACGGTCACATTTACAGCCTGATCCAAAGCCTGCTGAATCCAATGAGAAGATATCCAGTCACAGTGGTGGACTTTGATGGAGGCTTTGTTTTGTTTTGGTTTTGCTAACTTTAAAGTTATTGCCAGCAGAATGCCTTTTTTTTTTTTTTTTCCCTTTCATTCCGTCAGTATATCTCTGTAGGGGATATTGCTGAAGAGCTGCTTCCAGTGACCTATCAGGGAAGAGAGACTTCTTTTATTCAGCCAACATGCTGTTGCTTGCAATCCTGCAAGTCTATTACAGGGGAGGTGTTGTAAATGAACTTCTGTAACCCAATCTCAGCAAGACTAGAAATTGAAGTGAACATGCATAACCAAGTATGAAAAATACATTAGTTGTTTCAGTGTCCAGTGAAGTATTAGTTCATCAAAATATCAAGTCAGTTAAAAATAATCATCAGTTGGATATGAGTGTAACTTGAATATTAGCTTCTGATCTGAGTATTTCCTTAGTTTTTAAACCCTTTCTAAGTTGGGAAAGGAAAATATGTTAAAAAGTTGCACTTAGTAACTTCCACTCCCAACTTTGCTGGCAGGGCAGGTGGCTCATTATATTGTCTCAGGTCTGACAAAGTTTCATGGTGCCAGGAAACTGTCTCAGGTGGTCTGCCTTCCTGAAAATTTTGCACATTATTTCCATTTTCTTCAAAAGCTTTAGGTGATTGTGGGGAGCAAGAAAAAATATGTGTAGCGCGTACCTTCAAAGAATCACAGAATCATAGAATCACAGAATCATAGGTTAGCCCAGGTTGGAAGGGACCTTGAAAGACCATTTGGTCCAACCTCTAGTGGAAAAGGGAGCCTAGATGAAATTATCTAGCACCTTGTCTAAAGGCATCTTGAAATGAGGACTCTACCACATCCCTGGGGAGGTTGTTCCAGTGAATGATTGCTCTTACTGTAAAAAATTTCTTTCATATCTTGAGATAAAACCTTTCCCAGTGCAACTTGTACCTGTTGCCCTTTGTCTTCTCCATGTAGTTCCTTGTGAAGAGAAAGCCTCTTTCCTCTATGTAGCCACCCTTTAAGGACTGGAATACTGTGATGAGGTCCCTCTTGAGACATCTCTTCTCCAGGGAGAAAAGACCTAACTCCTTCAGTCCTTCCTCAGAGGGCAGGCTCTCCAGCCCTTTGATCATCTTTGTGGTCCTCCTTTGCACCGTGTCCAGTGTGTCTGCATCTTTCTTGAATTGTGGGGACCAGAACTGGACACAGTACTCCAGGTGTGGCCTGACAAGTGCTGAGTATAGTGGGATGATTACATGTCTATCTCTGCTAGTAATGCTCTGTGAATGCAGCCCAGGATCTGATTTGCCTCTGTTGTAGGCAGCGGTGTGCTGCTGACTCATGTTCAGCTTGTTGTCCCCCCAGGTCCCTTTCAGCAAGGCTGCTCCCCAGCCACCCAGATCCCAGCCTGTACTGAAATCTTTGGTTATTCCATCCCAGCTACAGAACTTTGCATGTGTTTTTGTTAAACTTCATACTGCTGTTGCTAGACTGCTCTTCCAGCCTGTCCAGGTCTCTCTGTAAGATGTCTGTCCCTTCTGATGTGTTCACCTCACCACCTAGTTTGGTGTTATCAGCAAACTTAGTGAGGGTGCTTCCAATCTCATAGTCCAGGTAATTTCTGAAGATGTTGAACAGCATGGGCCCATTATCTATCCCTGGGGGACCACTGATCACCATCCTCTGAGTGTGACCTGCTAGCCAATTACCTACCCTTCTTGCAGACCACCCATCCAAGCTGTATCTTGCCAGATAAGCTTTAGGCCAAATTGCTCTTCTGTAAGAGGAAAGGAAAAAGGAGGAGATCAAAGATTACATGTAGTAAGAAATATCCCCCATGCCTTGTACTAAAAGTACATTAATATTTCATAATCAAGTATGCTCAGATCAGGCAAAACTAAAATACAAGTTGCTCATGCAACCTTAATTCTATTCCCTTGGAAATATGAATTATAATGGTTTGTGTGGTGAGATGTAAGAAATGTATAGCAGAACCATCAACATGTGGATTTAATGGAAAGGGGGAAATGGCTGTCTGTAAAGCATGTATGGAGTCTGACACTCTGAGTTATCTGGAATTGGTTAGTTTTGTTAGATTTTAACATTTTTATTTAATTATAATTTCTATTTTAATACTATTAAAAATTACAAAAAATATTACTCTTTTCTTTTACTTTCCAAAATTATTGAAGGGTGTATTTTTTTTACTTCAGAGACTGGGAAAAAATGTGAACTCCTTTCCCTTCTTCTTTACCTCCCTCCCAATTACCCTTAGCTAGTATATAGCTCTCCAGGGAGTCACTCCTACATCTAAAATAGTTCAACGCCTTCCCTGAGAAATAGAAGAATAGGATACTTGTCATCCTAGAAACTTTTTCTATTCACAGCTATGCTAGAGGTGCCCTTACACAAACTTTTCATCCTCAGTGTCAATATACTTAGTCATTCTTCTACCCACTATTGCAAGACCCAAGTTATTTTTTAATGGATTATACTTCCTACTTCTTAGTAGAGTCACTATTCAAAAATAATGCTCTATGAAGTACTGAGAACTACTAGCAGTAAGTGGAAAATCCAAGAATAGGACTTGCCTTAACCAATAATCTCAAACAATGCCATTTCTAGTTCTCATAGTTCTTTTTATTTTATAAAGTATATTACAAACATATACTTCAACATACATACATGTTACTGAAATGGTAATTAGAATGTGGTTAGCTCCTGTGTTTGAGAGTTGAACTAAAAGTCTTTGGAGTAAATGGAAAGGATATCATTAATTTCAATGGAGAAAGCGCCAATTTTTGTAGAGCAGAGGAAGAAGGCAAGCCTGACAAAGGTATTAAAATTTAAAGAAATCCTGCATGGTTGTTATGCTTTGCCTACTAAGCAGACAGAAGTAATTCCACTGCTGTCAATTTGGCACTTTGTAGTGGCTTTTTATTCACTTCTGGAAAGGAAAAAGAAGGAAATATGTTTTAATGAGTATCTATTACACTGTTAAATTAGAGATAGTCATGGGAACATGGAATTTGTATTATTTTAGCAATGGTCATCATTTAAGTTCTGTTACTCACCACCTTTCTGCATGTTGCTTCTATAAGTATTTTTGATGTGTCCAAGAGGATGTGTTCTGGATATTCCCCTAAAACCAAATGAAAGTTTAATTCCCATTAGAGAGAATTAAATACAAGTTTTTTAAAAAATCCAACACTTTAGCCCCTTCCAACAGAACACATAGTTATGATGCATCTAAAGAAGAAATAATGATCTAATTGTCCAGATCTTTGCTGAGGAATCCACACATACAGTGGTCCTGTTACTGCAAGAAAAAGAAGCATGCACTGGAACTAATTTCTGCATGAAGCTGTAACCCTAAATGAGGTCTGATGTTGTTTGAAGGAGTAGGAAGAAATCTGATACTTACAGTATATTCAGATAGTCAGTAAAGAAAGAGGTATTTTATTCAAAGGGTTACTCATGCAAAACATAAAGTAATTTTTTTTAAAAACTCTATAGAGAAAAACGATGGTACATATTTACCATGAAATTTCAACTATTATAATAATAAATAAGCTATCTCAATGCGTACCTCATCAATTGGGCCTGTGCAAATTCAATCACAGAATCCCATGTGTTTTATTTTGGCTAGGACTGGGCATCTGTAGGCACATAGACACCATCCTGGGCTGCAGGGTCACTGTCAAACACCCTTTCCCAAAAGGATGGGACTCTCTATGTCAGTCATCGACATCCTGACGCCGTCTGCTCTTATGCCAGCTCTCCCACGAAGTGGGAAGTAGTTCTTTCCTGCTTCCACAACTTCACCAAAATGGAGATTCTGAAGATTTTTTTTTTTTTTTCTAAATACTTTCAGAGACAAGACAACAATGAAATAAAGGTACGAACAGAGTAGTCAAAGGATTTCTAAACAACCACAGATAACTCACAGATAAGCCCAGGAAGTATGTAGTCTTTTGGAAAAGCAATAAAAGCTTCTACTCAAAACCCAATCTCAAAATGTCTGCATTTCTTTAAGTTTTATTCAGTCCTTTCAAGATCTTAGGGCCTATGCAGAGCCCTTCCTCCTGCTCCTGCTCTCTTTTCTTTTTGTAAGTATCAGTGTGAAAGCTTTCCTTTTGTAAAGTTCTGGAATCCTCAGTCATCTAATTATTTTGAAAAACTTGAAAGACTTCAAATCCTTCAGCAGGTGTTCTGCTTCCTTATAATCTTCCCTGAGACAACTGTCTTTAGCTTTCAGCTTAGTCATTGAGATAAGACTGCCATTTCAAAGGTAACAATAATGTTCTGCTATTAGCTCTCTGCTAATAATCTCTGCCAACCCCAGAGAAAAATAACAAACAAGCACACAACGTAAGTGGAAATCCTTCTATATCCTGTATGAAAACACTTCATACACAAAAAACACCCAGTAAACAAAATGAAATATAGTAATATATGCATATATTAGTACCAGTTACGTGTAATCTAAGTCGAAAATTTATTAGAATGTGTTTTAAATTATAACATAACCATTTTCCAATACACCTCTAAATCAGGAAAACAGAGATATCAAGCCTTCTACCATACTTGTACTAAGAAAACTAAAAGGTAAACCATAGAGGAAAAAAAAGCTTTTAGGTTTCTGTTACCTCTATCACATTGCTTAACAGAGGGTAATACAAACTGACTTCATAATTCACCTGTCATATACACGGCACTTCTAAAGCCTTAAATAAATCATTTTAACTTTAAGTAGTATCATGATTTTGTAAACATATAAAGCAGCCATGAATTGTAACAGACACAAAATCATAAACACTAGAAAAACACTAGAAGCTGCTTTTTTTTTTTTTTTTTTTTTTTCAGAAAAA
>JAVJGG010000005.1:25944920-25963985 GCA_035590195.1 Aviceda cuculoides
TACAGGCTGTGTTTAGGTCTCCTTAATAAGTCCCTTGCTGCAATATTGGGCTAGCTTTGTCTTTTATTTTTTAGCTTTCCTGTGTCAGCATGTGTTATCAGTACCTCGGAGGTATATATGTGTTGATTTTCTTTTTGGAATTATTCAGAGGGCCAAATTCATACCTCCTTTTCCTTATTTCAGTCTCCATCCTCGACTCACCTCCACGTTTCCACAAAATATGTCAGAATTTTGTGTCTCTAAGATTTCTACCTCTTGATTTCTTTAGAAATTGCCCAGTTAAATTATGTGGGGAGGCACATAGGCAGAACAACCCAATATACTTAACTTTCTTAATAAATCAGGCATCAAGACTCCACTACTAGTTCTTCCTCAAAATACCATCTCGAACTGTGGGGCACTAACTTTAGATTGATCAGGAACAAGAACCTAAAAAAAGACCAAGAACAACTTGCTGTTTGAGAACTGTAACAAATAGTGCTGGCCCTTTGTATTTCTTTGTAGGTCAGTGAATTTTAATTTTTTAAACCCCCACCCATTCCCTGTACTTCGGCACCATTTCAGTTAATTTCCTTAGAAAGCAACAGGTTTTTCCAGAAAGAGTTGATTTTTAACAGGATAGCCTGGCATGCCTGATGGTTTTATTAGAAAATACACATCTTAGTTTTAAAATACACAATCATTTCTTCACTGTTTTCAATTTATTTTCTTCTAAGCGTAGTTTGAGTGTAAGAGAACCAGAACTTAGCTTACTGCTATCATGTGTTCTGTACATTCTATTTTGTGTGATACTGATGCAAACTACTTCAATAAATGTTGCAGCATGTTGGCCAAATGAAAACCTTGCTAGAATTAGTTGTTAAATCACTTTTCAAAGCAAAATTTGGAAAGAACTTTGAAAAAGAAACAAAGCATCCTCTACAGCAATAGTGGTTTGTTGCTCTGTAGTAAGTGAATTGCCAAGATCTACTCTATATGAAACAAAAGCAGAATTTGACCTCAAATGATCATAAATTGCAATAAGGAAAACTGGAAAAGCCAGAATTTTAAAGCAAGTGTGTGTTTGGAATGCAGAGCTTGCATATCCATTTTTCTAAGCAAGATTTTAACCTCCACCTGCTCTTTGGTTTATATCTTTTCAATACAGGGCACCTTTGAAAGTGCAGCTGAATCTGTCATCTACAGATTAGCATATTTTGTATTAAGAAGCCTACTTAAAGTCCTCTCTGATTCAATTTCATCTTTACCATACTGCTTTGAGGATACAATGGCAGAAAGACAGTTAATGCTATATGTCTTTTCCCTTTTTTATTTCAGTGTTTGAAAGAAAGAATTCTCAGCCACTTATTTAGATACTTGCTTGTCATTTCTCTGCATCTGTTTTCAGGAAATACTGTATGGACTTGTAATCTCTGTAATCTTAAGAATAATGAGGATTTAAAGGATCGTTCTACATTTAAAGGCAAGATAACATGATCTTATTTTTTTCTTCTGGCAAAAGAGAAGCAAAGACATAGAAAATGAGGGAAGATTTTATCTGAGTAGTCCTTTAATCTTCTCTTTTATAGAGAAAAAATCCTTAACTACTTCTTTCTCCTTTTTTTATCTCAGGAAGAAAAATTGACTACAGAATCCCATCATTTGAAAGGTATTGTCTCTTATTTAAGAAACCATAAAGGACAATGTATACAACATACTTTTATGGCAATCTATACTCTTATATGAGGAGTAGGTTAAAACATTTAATCCTTTATTTTTTTATTTTTTTTTTTCCCCCATTTGGAAAGACTGTGTTTGTTTTCTACTCTTGTTAGGTGGAGTAGAAAGAGTTAGACTGGGATTGACATAATGGAACTGCCTAACTGCCCATGAATATCATTCCAGTCCCATCATCTCTTGATGATACAGAAAATCCTGATTTATCTCACCACACTTCCTAGTATAAATTCTGCACTAAGAATTTTCCTTGAATTTAGATTTGTGGGAAGAGAACAGAACAAAAAAGAAGGATGGTTCTCATATTGTCATTACCTCACTAAACACTCTTTGTGCCTTGTCCCTGTGATATCTGAGTGTGTAAGTGTGTGGGTGTCATTGCATTAAATAATATCTGGTCAAATATTTCAATAGTTAAACCTCAGTAGGTAGTAAATTTCTTCTTTTTTTTTTTTTTTTTTCTTTCCACATCTGAGGCCTAAGGACGCACAACACATCCCGTGCTGATCTGAAGTTGCATTTGTAAACTTCCTGGGATACACCTCTTCATCTTGGTTCACGTGCTCAGAGATGACTCCATGAGCTAAGTGTCGTAAGAGTGTCTTTAGTGAGACTGGAGACTCACTTTAAAATTGTACTATTAAACCAAAAAAAGTTTTTACTTCTGAAAGAACCATGAGCATTTTATGCAGAATGAGTTATCAGATTTAGGGAAAATAATATTTTTTTTTTCCTTTTTTTTTTTCCTAGTTTCCTACTGTTGGAGTTACAAATTTATAACAACAGTAAAATTCAAGACATGGCATCTCAACTGATCTTTGCCCACAATACTGTAATGGTCATGACCATATAGCTTCACCGTTCTAGCAGACTTTAACTGAATCATTGTCAGGAGATGTAACAAATGTCAATTATGAATTAATTTTGCATTGACATGTAACAAATTTTGCCATGAAGTCACCTTAGTGCAACACCAGGTAGTCACTGTAGTGGTGAGCAGTTCTTAGAGAACAGTGAGAGGAAAGAATTGACAAAGTAGACATTGTACTTAACATTCAGATTCTGCAGATGTATTGCATTGCCATAAATATAAAAGACAATTTATTATAGCTCACAATAATTAAGACAATTTATCTGGCATGCTGGGAAAGCTAAACCTCATAATTTCTATATCCACTAGGGATAAATTTTTATTTTGTAATGCTTTCAGTTTCATTGAATTGTGAAACACTTTTGGTTTTGGTGAAGGACAGTGGATAAATGCACTAAATGGCAGGTTCTAAAGAGTCAGAAGTATGTGAACAAATCACTGCCTCTTCTCATCATAATGGCAATAATTTAGGATTTAAGTAAGCTAGTATGGAAATTAAATAGAAGAATCAAAGAAGTAATTATTTCACATGCTGTCATCTAATCTAATCTAACCTAATCCAATCTAATCTCAAATATTCATAATTATAGACGCTGAATATATTTTGTCACAGGAGGACCACTTGACCCCTTTGTTGCAGAATGCTTTTCTTCTTGATAGATGTAAGCCTGTATTTGTTATTCTCTGTTTTTTTCTTTTTAAATGTGTATTGTCTTCTTTATTTTCATCCTGACATACTTACGCGTTTTAACACCAATAGGAATATCTATCACTTTTGTTTTACATACAAAGTAAACAAATATATGCAAAATGTAAAAATAAAAAACTAAAATAAGAAGGATGTTGAACATGAAGTAGTTTCCTCTCCAAGTCCATGTTAAGACAGAGCATTCAATGGAGTCTAAATAAAAGAATAGCAGCTCACATGTATTTGGACTTAACAGGAATCTGCAAAGGCAGATGATCAAACTGGCATAAAATATGTAATAGTCTTAACGAATAAGCTGTTTAATGAACCAGGAGGTACTAAAGATAAAATTCATCACATTGACATCAGTTTTAGGGTACCACCCTTAGAGTTCCATTAGCTCAATAAGAAAGAAATTAATGATATGGATTAATACATAAAGAAAGTAAATTGAGGTCTCACTTGTAAATACTTGCACCAGTTGTTTTAATAACTTACTTTCTGCAATTAAAGCAGGCAGATTATGGAATTTTATACACCCAAAAGCTCTGAATGAGACTCGTGAACAGGTATATTGGCCTTTGAAAATAACTAAGAGTAGAATTATTTTTAAATGTACATGATAGCCATGCTTTTTGCAATTTCTGGAACTTCAACTCCTTTATATAGTATAACCTGTATAGCCTGCATTAAATCTGACTAAGATGTTGCCTTTTGAATTCAATTTGTTTGGAGCTTCACTTATGAGAAAACAAAGATTAGGGAGCTATAGAAAATGTACAGGAAAGTATGCATTCCACATACTCAGCTACTCCAGTCTTGTTACAGTAGAATGAACATGTTTTACTGCTGTGTGCATCTTTCTTATGTCCTTCACAACCCATTTTTTAAAGAGAGTTTCAGATGTTTAATATTAATAAACAAATTTCATAGTTCTCTTTTACTGTGTGGTTTGACAATTTTTTGGGAGAAAGCTAAGATAATGATTAAGATAATGATTGCAAAAATTCTTCTGGAGTATAAAGTATATTGCAATGAACTGAAGAGTTAATACAGAGGTCTTTTCTTCTGATTTAAAATCACAAATTAGATCCGCTGGTGAAATTGAATTATCAATCAACTTAAATGCAGTTCCAGTTCAGATTCTCTTTAGCACATTTATATTTTATGAGTGTGGAGTGGGACTGATCTTTGCAAGTTTAGTTCACCTAAAAGGCAGGAGTCTAGCCTAAGGTAGCTGCCCTAAGATCTTTCTATGCTCACAGAAGAGAAAGAGGCACCCCAGCAGATAATTAATTCTGTCTCAAAACAGAATACTAAGGTAGGACTAATGACAGTGTGATCTATACGTGCGCCCCAGGGGATATTCTGTAATGAGACTAGTAACCCATCAGATCTCACAAAGCTCAATGAAGAGCTAGACACTCCTCTAGAAAATGATTCAGGGCATCCAACTTAAGCTCTGGAGGAGCCTCTGCCTTTCCTTTAGCTTCAGAAGGATTAAAGAGTAAAAAATGAACTTTTGACAAATCCTCTCCTTTCCCACTGGTTTCATAAGGTATCTTTGGTGACCACCTTATAATAGATGCTTTTTTTTGTTGTTTTTGAAAGCTAAAATTAGAAGACATGAATCTTTACCACAGTTCCTTCTCACAGAAGGTTTGCATTCCAGCTGTTTTTTTTTCTGTGAATAAGGATTGCAGAGTTGAGCGCACAGTTGTAAATTCTAGTTTATATTTAAACAGCAACCATGCCTTAAGAGTCTTGCTAAAAGAGAATAATCCAGGAATTCAGCTTTCTGTTCCTTAGGTAGATCAGTGACATCCCTGCGTGTGCAAGAAGGCTAATTTTTAAAACTGGTAATGCCACGGAGTAAAAAGCAACAGCTCAAAGTAAATGATAGTAAAATTATCTCCATGGAGCAAAAGAAGCACCATGCTTTCTTCTTCCATTGATATAAGCATCAAAATCTTGTAATATCCTTTCAGTTGTATCCTATAAGCCCATTTCTTTAGGAATTGTCAATTCCCTCACTAATCTTTCTGTTTCTTTGAACTTACTAACTACCATGAAGGAAGTTGAAGAATACCTTGGACATTTTAGGGGTTTCAAAAGAAATTGCCTTTATATCATTCTGTGATAACGTCATTCTGTTAGGTTGCATTTTTTAATGTTATGGGAAAGAAATACAAGAAAACAATTTAATAAAAGACTACAGAGAAAGAAAAAGAATGGCAAAAGAGGGGAAAAATAATTATCAATAGAAGGAAAAGAGTTGTATAAAATATTGCTTAAAACAAACCTTGCAAATGCTCATAGTCACTCAAAGGGCAAAGTGGTTTTTACTCCATTTAGCAAACAGGTCTCTTGAGACAGAGACTCTTCTTTCATTGGTGGAAAGACAGGAATAGGTGTCAGCAATTCTGTAAATGTGAAAAAAATGGCAACCTTGATTCAAGTCCAGAATGGTGCCATAAAACTGAACAAGGTTTGACCACCTAGCCATGTTACTATGTACTGATATAACACCGTTATGTTCTTTGGGTGATAGTTACATAATCTCAGGTCTACCTAGTAATATTCGGATTTCAGAACAAAAAATCAACATGACAGCTGTCTTTACATCTACCCTAAATTTTATATTTGTATTCTATTAAAAAATCAGGGAGTGGGAGTTGGACTGATCCTAATATTGCTTAATGAAATCAACACATTCAGTTAATTACCTTATTTTATGACATTGTTTGAGTGTGTTTTTCAAATAACTAATTTTGCATCCTGTTGTTCTTTTCTGGTTTTATGCTTTATAATGTATTCTCATAGTTGTCTCCTTAGGAGTTCTGCACTATATGCTTTTTTTTCATTTGTACTAACTCAGCGGGTGGGTCTCCAAACTGTGTGTATGCAAAATTTGTGTAACAGCTAGATAAGGTCCCTCTTCGCTGTTACATGATGCAGTTCCATTTTACACGATTGGGACAATAATTCCCGTTGTTGTTGTTGTTGTTTTTAAGAGAAAAAGAGAGAAAAGGCACCGTAGGACAGCATTATTGAAAAGATTGAATAAGAGGTCTGTGATTAGTAAATGTGACTGCATAACTTTTTTCTTGGGGGAGTTAGATTGCACACTGATGTATCCCAGTAGAGGAGCTGCCTCCTCTACAGAAGGAGGCCTCTGGAAAGATACCGTTGTAGAAACTGTAGTTTATTTGTGCAGAAATATTATTTGCAAATTTCCAGGTTTAGCCTAATTAGACAGTACAAAGTTCTGAATCCTTGCACAATGAAAGGTCTTGTAAGCTTTGGTATTCAGGAATTGCTTTGAGTCTCTGTGCTTTAAAAAACAGGCTGAATTCCAGTTGCAGTTACCTAGTGGAATACGGCCTTCTATACATCCTTCTCTCCATTTCTTCACATTACTGGCTCCAGACTGCTTCTTTTTAAAATGAAACCACTTAATGATACAATTTCTGTACTTTCTTTCCCCAAGCAAATATAACAGAAGTTTTATATTACATACATTTCTAAATGCATTTATTTAGCCCAGTAAATAAATAATTTAAAAATCCAACAAAAAAACCCCAACATTCAGTTACTTCGGAATGGCCTTTCATTATCTGTAGATTTCCTTGAAATATTAGCAAAAGACAGTTACAATTATTACAATTATTTGATGTCTTGGGACTTGGATAGTTTATACTGTAGTAGTTGTTAGCTGACAGGTCTTCCCAGGAAAAACGGCAAACTTACTATCTTCCCTTGTGAAAGATGAAATATTTTCAGTAACTGTAGAATATGGTCATCAGATGTTAAAATCTAATGAGAGAGAAGAGTAGCATAATGTCATTCATTTATATTTATGAACATCAATCTTTGCTGCAGATGTGCACTTCATTTGCACAAAGAGACAGTGCCCAGAAAAACAGGGGCAGGTAATTGTACTGTTTTTTTTCACTAGCATTTTTCTATCACAGTCTTTTTAGTCTGGAACCTCCATGGTTCTTATTTACATGCTCTTTGCTAAGGTGCAGAATTACGATTTTGCATAGACTGGCGTTCATATTATTCATCTTAGATTATTGGATCTTCTATAGATTCTTAGATTCCCAGAGTGAACAATCTATCCACCTCTTCTTTTACTCTGTTTCTTTGAGAAAAGGGGACTTAGCAGAGGCATGAATTAAGTAGTAACTTGAATTGTAGGTGATATAGTTCTCTGCTCTGCTGAGAACTTTCTGTCTAACAAAAGCTTCTGTTGGGAAAAAATTGACATGTTTTAAATTTAGAATACAAACATTGTATTGTTGTTAGTAGGAATCCTATCTTTTCCATATTTCCATTTGTATCTATTTCTTCAAATCTTTTATATACCCATGTACCTAGTTTATATGATTCTTAAGTGATCATAAACTCAACTCTGCCAGCTTCAGATTTTATCATTTTATCTTTGGCTTTCTAACATTGCTAACAAAGTGACATGATGTCATGACCTAAAGGGTTACCTGAGGGTGTGTAGAGATCATGACTGTAGGTTCATAGGATTCAGTAATATACAAGAACACGGAGGCTTTATCTTCTAAATTTCTCTACTTTATTACAGAATAACACAAATACCACAAAAACCTCCATTAGCAAGTAAACTATCACAAAGTCAGTAGTAGCAAGTATATCTATGATTAATAAAGCTAATATATATAATCTATTAAAGCTAATAGATTATATCTTATTTATTCTGTATCAATAGATATTTCTTTTTTTCTAATAAGCTATTACAAATTACTATCAGCAGTCAATAATGTAGTATCAATCAACAGTATGGCAGCAGTTAATAATAGCAGCAACCAATTGTATAGTAACAACCAGGAACACCAACAACCAAGTAGGTATATACTGTTACAGATTACTACAGACTTATCATTAGTGAAGCAACTTGCCAACGATGTAACAGCGGATATACTTATGATAGATTACTTATAACAAATGTGTTATGGGTATCAAGTGAATTAGGCAGATTTCAGAAGGGGCCAAACCATCCCAAAAGGGAGGACAAACCGATCCCAGAGGGGCACCCAACCATCCCTGAGTTGGGAGGACAAACAAAAGCAACCTCAAGAGCGGGGGACAAATAAGATAACAGAGTCTCACTTCAGAAATGGTCTGTGACACAGAGTCTGAAGTAGCCAGGCATCGCTGGTGGGAGTCCAAGATCACGTAGAAAGTTTGTGCAGAGAGTTCAAGGTGTTTGGGAAAGGAGAAGTACATGCAACATGGTAAATTCTCAGAGAGATGTTCCATTTTGGATAAAACTTAAGTTCTTTTTATATCAGAGGCATAAGAATGTGTAGAACGTCACAACTTCAAGCAGCTAATAGATGCTATTAATTTTGATATTTCACCTGTAACAGCCAATAGATAATGATATTTTGGTTCTTTCAGACCAATTTTATTTCCCCAAACTGTTCCCACTTTTTCAGATGATATGTTGCCGTTACAGTTTCTTGGGTTTGAGCTTATCGATGGCGCCTCAGGATGTGTCTTGTTTCTAGGTACCCCAGCTGTACTTGGAAGAGGCCAGCTGCACTTTTCAAGGATGTTTCTGGTTCGAAGGCCTAGTTCCCAGGTTCATATCTCCCAGCCTGGCAGGCAATTTCTCTGTCAGTATTTTTCAGCAGACATTTTCTTCTGTTAGGTAATTTTCCCTTTCTAACCAGGCCACCTTTATGGCTGCTCACATCACATGTTCACCAATGATCAGTTTAAAATCTGAAAAGTCTCATTTCTTTCTGTTTAGTTGTCCACTTGCAACACAGATGGGGCACTTAGGAACAGGGTTTATTGGTGGACTTGGCAGTGTTAGGTTTACAGTTAGACTCGATATTGAAGATCTTTTCCAACCTAAATGATTCTATGAATCTATAATTCTACTTTTTGTTTTGTGGGCGGAGAGGGCACATGAGGAAAAGAGCAAGGTACCTTCCTCAGTGATATTGTTCTGGTCTTCTAGATGACACTGAGCATGCTGCCCTGGAGCAGGAAAACTTAAGCGATTAGGTACCCATGATACTTCTTACAAGCTCTCTTGTACACTGCACATTACCTAGATTGTGCTGTTTGTTAGAGTGAGTAGTATTCGTCTCACCTTGAGTTAGTCACGTGAAAGTTTAATCTGAAGTAGTAGGGTTGGCTCCTACGCAATCAAATGAGAGAGTTAAACAAACCTGGAGAGAGACACTTGTCTCATCATATGACATATATCATTGCCTAAATGAAATAGCCGGAAACCCTTTCTGGTGGTGTATGTCCTTTCATTGCATATAGATTAAACTTAGCATGATTGTCAGATACCTAGAATCTCCTGGTTCTGATATAACTTTGATTTGGGGCATTATGTACCTTTTCTGTCTCCCTGTCTTTGTGTCATCTTTCAGATCCTCTGCTGTGGTTTTTGGTATACTGCAACACCCAATCAAATTCATCTTGTCAAATTACAGTGCTAGCGTACATTCTTTATCAACTTCTTTTTGGCCATCCTTCAATTGCTCAGAAATTTTTCATTTACTTGTTAAAAGATAAATTAAGGTCTCACTGAGTTTTTTGTTCCACATGCCTTTTATGGTTAGATCTCCTATCAGATACTAAAATCTTTATTGGGATATTTATCTCTAATTTTGCCTCCTTTTCTGCATGTGATACATCAGTAGTGATGCAATCTGGCTGCAACCCAGATAAAAAAAATAGCAAATTTTCTGCCTATCTGTCAGGTAGAGCAAGGTTCAGTTTGCATCTGAGGTTTTTTTGTGAGAACTATCTAATATGAAGGTTACATATCTGAGCTAACATACACATTAAAATCCTTTGCAAGAAAAATAGAGAAAATAGACAAGTAGAAGCGTAATTCTGGGAAGGTAAAAAGAAATGATAAAAGAAATTGAAAAATGTACACAAATAGGCAACCTGGAAATCTATCTGTATAGATGATATATATTTGGATAAGATTGTTTTCCTAAGTAATTTCTGAGACAATATCTTGCCCTAAAGATTTGGCTGTTGTTAATCATACTTGCAAATCTTACTATTATTTATGATTCACAATTATTGAAAACCAATATCCACTTTTTGGTGACTACCAAACAACTTTCTAGCTTAGAGACTAATTGTGTAGGACAAGCTCTGGTAGTAACCTCCAAACGATAGTTTTATCTTGAAGTCATTTAAGAGCTTGAATCCTCTGTGTAGACCATAAATAGTAGCACTAAATGCTTTCTTGTGATGTGGCCGTGAAGGGGTCAGTTAGCACATCTATTCATTTCACGTTGCTTCTACTGACACCAGACCTGTCCTTTCTTCACCACGGAGGGAGATGAAGAGGAATAATGAATGAGCTAAAAATAGAGGAGTGAATCTATTTGAGGATGACCTGATAGAAAGTCATAGAGAAGAAAGGCAGAGGAAACCATCTGGATATTTTCTGAACAGTAACCTGGGCTGACATCTTGCCTCTGCTGAAGACATGGAGTCTTTCCATTGTTCTCACTCTCTTCAGAATTTCTGCTTTCTTTTTTCAGTTTTTGAATGCTTCTTCTCATTATTCTGTTCCCCACTGCTACTGACGTGATCTTTACCCCTCAAAACGTAAAATTAAACAAATCTAATTATACAGAACTCTGACTTTTCCTAATAAGAAAAGAGACAAGATTTTAAGTTCATCAGGGTGCAAATACATGCTCCTATGAATAACTTAGGAAAAAATAGTGGTGACAAATCTACGAATCAAATATTTGTTACCCCACTGTTACTGAGACAGAGGCTGTGTGGAAGGACAAAACAATAGTGGCAAACGGGCAGAGAGGCTCGAGTTAAAATATGATATATTTTGGAAATTATAAATAAATCTAAAGCAAAGAAAGAAGTTTGAGAAGTTAGAATCTGATTTATCTTTTATAGCATTATTTAATCCTACTGAGAGTAAGAAGAAAGGGGAAATTGAATTTTTATTTATGGTGTAAAGCATTCCAAAAAGTTAGCGAAAAAGGGACAAACCTCCTGCATAATTTCAGTTCAGAATAATTAAATATTGTAGAGGCTCTGATTTCCAACAGGAATTATAACGTAGCACTTTGAGCCTTTATTACGTACAGATTTCTGGCAAGTATGTGAATAAGATGTGAAATTGAGAGGAAGCACCGGAGGATGAGGGCAGGAACAGCTGCCTCAGAATGTGTTTGCGTTCCTGCCAGAAATAATTTCTTAATCAGAGTTCACTTTGTCACTGGTAGCATTAAACACTCTCAGGCTGAGTGTATGGCCCGAGTAGTGACCAAAAGAAAGATTATTGCACCAGACTCCAAGAAACTGGTCATGAGATAGCCTGTGAAAAGTGCCAGGGGAATCGGGGCGAATCTGGCAGCCCAGCAGGGGGGAGGCTGCTGTGGGTCCCTGCCCTCAGCTCTACGCTGAGCAAAGGGGAAAGATCACCTCCCTCCACCCAGTGCGGCCCAGGGTACTGCGAGCCTACGCTGTCGTGTAAGCAGGAATAGTCTTGTAGTTTTCTGTTCAATCTGAAATTAGGCACTCTTGCAGTATGTCACATCCTTCAGCAAAAATCAAAGGCCAGAGAACTGATGTTGGGGAGAAAGATAGAAAAGAAATCTGAACGTACTGCCCAGGATATCATTCTGTCTCAGGACTTCTTTCTTAGTATTCCTTTTCAAGCAACATTATTCTTCTAGCTCCGCTTTTGCTATATTCCCAAGAAATATTTGATGGCAAATTCATTCATGTATGTTACTGAAATCTAGGAATCAAAATGAGAATAATCTAAGAGCATAGAAAGAGAAATCCCTCAAGGTTTAAAACAAAGCTAAGTGCACAGCTATACTATTGCACTAAGCTGTTCCAGCATACTGCATGTCTAAGCACTCATTGAGAAAAATGTGGGAGGAAAGTATTTATAATTGTTTGGAAGAATAGGACAAGGTTTTCTAAAGTAATACTTTTGAGTGTGCACATATTTTTGTGGTGACTGCAAGGCTATGAAGCAACTCCAGTGCAACCAAGTTTTTCCTCCAAGCACTAATATTTCTCATGTGACATTCACAGGAATAAATTGGGCCCACAGTGTCAGCTTAAGTGTTTCTAACTAACATGGGAAATTTAAGAAATATAAAACCTCTCAAACCATGGAAAAGAAAGCCTGGCTCTCAGGCAATGTATTTGATCTTTAATTTTGCTTTGCTGTGTATCTAGAGCAAACACTATCTTTTTTTCTTTTGGCTCTGAAAATTTTTCAACAGCAGCAAGCTGCTATTACTGCTTCTAAACACCTACATAATAATCATAATAATAAAAAAAAAGAGTGTATGATCTATTCTCCCTTCCTCTAGAGAACTTAATTTGTCTGACAGCAGGGAAGTGTAGAATCAGCTGTAGAGTTAGCAGAAGTTTTACTGTCTGACTCAGAGCAGAAAGTTGCTATTAGCTACTTGACAATAAAGAAAAAGAACGAGCACTCCATCAGCACCCAAGCCCTTCAGTTTCTAGAAATTGGTCCCACTGGAAGCATGCACTTGATGTTAAAAGATGACCTCTGCTCCGTGTTCTGCAGGAATGAAAAAGAAAACAAAGCAACTGCTCGGGCAGTGTACTTGGAGAAAAAAAAATTCTGGTCCAAAATGAGTTAACAAGCTTAATTGTGGAGATAAACAAGGAATGATCTGAGCATGGCTGAAACTAGTGTCATTTTCCCATCCATCCGCACTTCAACATTTCTGTCATTTATTTCTCAATTTTGATATGAATTGGTTTCCTTCTCATTTATAATTTCTTTAGTTGTGATAGTTTTATAGAATTGAGGAGGAAAAAAGACTTGGAAGCTAGGAAAGTAATTCACACTGGCAGGGTTTAAGGTGAGATTTTTTCATGCTTTTGGAAAGCTATGGGAAAAAGAGTATCAGATAAATACTAATTCATTAATAATTATATGCAAGATCATACTACATGCACATTTTTCAGTCAGAACAGCAAAAATATATTTCCAAAAGAAGTGAAAAAAACATCAGCTAAAACTTTAAAAAGTATACTGTAAATTGTGGTTGTAAAGTACTGTAAAGGTTGTACTTTGAGAAACAATCTAGAATTAGCAGAGATGAGCTACATGATTTATTGGGTTTTTTCATCTTAATTTCACTGACACTTGACTTACTTGTGGACTATTCATGATCTGCATGAACACAAGGAAGTAAAGAGCTCTGAGGTATAATGCATTTAAACTCATGCATCCTGCCACCACGAATGAAGAAGGTATGTTGTAAATTAAATCATGTGGTGGCCAAGTTCAGCAAAGCACTCTAGGTGTCCTTCAGCTTGTGCATGTATTAAAACTGATGTTTCTCAGTGTTGTGAAAGGAGAAGTTTAGATCACTTACAGAATCACCGTCAAAGATAGTAGTAAAAGTGATTTTTTAATGTGAAACTATAACAGTGCGACTTAACAAAGTTCAATGGCTATGTTCCCTCTGTTTCTTACCATGGAAGAAACAGACAAAGTTAAATCAGGTTAGAATCAATTTAGAATAACTGACAAAGAGACCGGAGACACAAAAGGGTAAGGGACACCCTCCTGTTGAGTCACAGGGTTCAGAGTGACCTCCCTTGCTTTCTAAATTCCTGATGGAGCTTAGGTGCGGCTGGATCCAGTCTTAGTCCCAGACTTGGTCAATGGTTTCTGTTTAATGGAATTAATACAAGGGTAAGAAAAACCTCCTGTTGAGTCAAGAGGTTCAGAGTAGACCCCCTTGCTTTCTAAACTCCATCTCAGAGAGGAGTCTAGGTGCAGCTGGATCAAAACTTAGTCTCAGACTTGGACAATGGTTTATGACTAATAAAAGCGATACAAAGGGTACGGAAAATCTCCCACTAAATTAGTACACCAATTTGTTGGGGAATGAGTGATTATAGAGCCTACATGACTTTGAGGTAGCAGCAATTTAAGATTTATTAACACTATTACAGTAAATCACAATATTAGGTTATATCATTTTTAACAACACTTAATCATCAGTCAATTATCAGAGTGATTTAATAAAGTTTGCTATCAGCACTACAAAGTTTCCTAAATCAAATTGCACATGCACACACACACAAACACACAGATATAGAGATTAACCTATAATCAAGATTTTTCTCTCTTGGCCAATTTTAGTAAATCATTGGTACCAAATGTTCTTTAAAAAACTCACAAAATCTAATGATGTGAAATGTAGCAAATTGCTCACTATTTTCCTTTGCCAGCATTTGTCAGCAGAAAACCTTTGACCCCTTCTTCTTTGTTGGCATTTATCAGCAGCCGATCTTGGAAATCCTCATGAAATCAACTCTTTGAAGTTCTCACAACATCTACTACTTAAAATCCTCATGAAATCTACTCTTAAAAATCCTTGCTAAATCTACCCTGATAGGTGACCCAACTCAAGGGGAGATACTGGGTCACAGCCTGCTGTGATCCTGGAGAGCTCAAAGGGTCTCATTAAGGATCATTATTTATAGGACTGTGAGATGATTGACTTTGGTCAGCGTATTTCCATTCTGGCCAGAACTCTTGTCAAGTAATTCTGGCACCCTCCGAGTTGGGCCATGATCCAAGCATCAGGAGTTTCAGGTATGGTTCCAGGCATCAGGAGTTTCAGGTATGGTTCCAGGCAACAGGAGTTTCAGGTATGGTTCAGGAGTGCCTAATCATCCTAACTCACTGTACCGCAGCCAGGATAAGAAAGTACCAGATTGTCCCAACTCACTGCACAAGAACACAGTGTTGGCTGGTCCGGACATTGCAATGTGGCCCAGGTGGGCTGCACCACCACACTCAGCAGTGTGGGAAAATGGCAGTGGGATTATCAAAATGGATATCAATGTTATACAAATATGTAACCATCCAGGTCTGCCCAAAAGCCTGCTGAAGGCAATGAAAAGAATTTTATTTATTTACAAGAGCCTGTTGAATCTTAAACTAATAGAAATCATAACTGCATATGGTTCCCTACCTTTGGAAGTTCTTACTCAGGTATCCTCAGGCAAATCTTTGACACCAAAAAGAGTTTGCCTGACTAAAGACTGTGTCAAGCATCATAAGAATGAAAACTTTTAAGTTCTGTATTATCACTAAAAAGCCTAATATCAATGTTACTGACATTCATTCCCACTAAGAGGAGTTAGCTTGCCAGTTTTCTGTGTTAAAACAAAAAAGAATAAAAAATGAATCCTTAGTAAACCCAGTCTTCTAAAAACACAGTACAATAAAGCAAAGGTGAATACTAATAATGTCCAAGCATTGTCAAAAAGAAAAGTATCCTTGCCAAATATCAAAACCAATCATATCTTGAACAAAGAAACAACCATAATGCAGTGCAATTGCTATAATTTTGTCCTCATTATTTACTACTAAAGGTTGTGCATCTTCTTTTTAATCACAAATATAGTCTCTGGATCAGCAAAACTAGAATATATTGGTTACTTTTCTTTCTTGTGGATAAATTGTTGATAAACATTGGTAACCTAACAGCCATATTTTCAGAATTCTACTAACTTCATAAATGAAGGAAATTTTTTAGTTAAATAAATCTTAAAAAAACAGGACGAAGGACAAATAAAAGTACAAGTGACAATCCCTTCAGTAGCCAGGTCTCTGTGTTTGGCTTGTCAATTTAATTGTAATAAAACTTTGGGGCTTTTCTTTAGATTTTTAAAGCTTCCCCCCCTTGTAATCTTCTACATTAAGCACTTCAAGTGTTAGAGTAAGGATTAATCAATGGGATTTTTTTTTTCTTTGTCCATATGATACAACAAAGAGGGAATGGTAGGGCAGTGCACTCTTTAACCAGTACACAGAGTTTAAAAATGCTAAGGCAGAACAGTTTGACTATTGGCATCACTGCTTGGCTTAGCAATTACACAGTCGTGATTCTCAGGACGATATTGGTGGGCTTTGGCAGAGCTGTGCAGTACTGAGACCTGTAGACGTTGCAGAGGACATGACCTTGCCATCACCTCATCTTTCATTGTAGGAGCTAATGTATACAAGCAGAGGTGATAGCCTACATGGTAGATGCATAATTGTTTAGCTGAATGACGGCAATGTAATGTCCACAACTCTTCTATGATGCATCTGGTTAAAATTAGGAGCAACACAACAAATGGACACATATAGAGCATAGAGAGAAGAAGAAACTTTCTGGTTCCAGTCAGCAGCAGCATTTATTTTACTGGTTAGATATGAGATATTAGATAGAGAGTATGAGCCATGTTTTAAAGGTTGAGGGGAACGTGATAAGATGAAAGCCTGTGGTAGACCATTTGAGATGCATAGCACAGCATTTGTAAGAATTCAGTGTCTATTTTCTCCATTCTTCAGCTGGGAACTAAGTGACTACTAAATCAACAACAAGAAGAGACTATTCAATTACAGAAAAAGGTAAGATTAAAAAGTGTATATGGAGACATAATCCTGAAGATATGGAGTGGATGAAGAGAGTGGGAAAGGCAGAGAAGGAAGTATCTTACCAATATGCTTGTACATGTAGTGCTGCATTCTGAACTCAAATATTTTTGGCACATGCAACGGAAAGGCTGAGGAAGTCACAGTAATCACAATTCACAGTGATTGAAACAACAACAAAAAAAACTTCAGGAGACTCAGAGCTAGGGCTTGGCAAGTAAAAATTATACTGTGAGAATGACTGAGTGATGAGTTGCAAGCCATAGAATTGTGAAGGACGAATCATATTAATTTCAATATCTTTATCCTTGTTTCTAACAGCTTTCATGATGGGATTTTTAAAGCTTCATATTTACAAGCAAATTACAGTCCATATTACTTTTCACATTCACAATAACTTTGTGGGATTTTTTTTCTTTGCTTATTTCTTTTTATTTCCACCAGTTTGGAAACTACAACTGGACAAGAAAATGTCAGTATTTAGTCAATGTTATTTTTGGATTCTTAGGACCATTTTCTCTGGTGATGGCTTCATAACACAAAGGGTGTTTCTTTTTAACCAATAAACAAATAAATATCCATCTTTCAGCAACCATTTCATTATTTTTCTACCACAGTTGCATGCACATTATTCCCTTCTTTGGCTCAAACAGAACTATTTTTTTATCAGACTTTTTATTTAAGCATTCCTTCATCTTTTTTTTTTTCTTTAATGATGTATATCCTCGTCATGTTACAGAGTACCTAGGAGACCAGAAGAGCGAAAAATTGAGCTTTTTAATCACAAATGGCGCTTCTAGTTGTCTACCTATTTATATATTAAGATGTATACACATGCATGGATAAATCCATGTAGACAGGTATAAATATTTGTCTCCCTGGGGTCTTTGGTTTTATGAACCATACATTTATTCCAGAAACTCAGATTACAAACTTGAAAGGGGCTTATAGGATGCCTGAGTATCCTTATATACAAGGTTCCATGTATTATATTGCAGATAGTCAGGTTTTACACGTAAGGATTTTCATAGATTTAATTTTGATCTTTTTGTTAAGATCTGAACAAAATGCATTTTTTCCTCTGTTCATATAATATTCCACTGGGATATAATATTGCATGTCATTCATATTCCCCCTTATCAGCAAAATGCAGTTTGACTAATCTGGAAAGATATTTCTTCTAATAGGAGACTGAAGAAAAAAATAACCCCAAACCATGATTTTTGGTTCAACTCACAGATCGTATAAACTAAATATCTAAATTGTGATTAAAATATCAGCTGATTGTGAGTTGGATGAGATTCAAAGATACACATTCTTGGAATATAGCTGGCTAATTCTTCTGCAGAAATGCAGATTCAGTCTGCTACATAGATTACGGGATCTATGGGACTCAAGTCAGAAAAGGCATTTGCAAAAAGTTTATCAGTTTCTATTTCACATCATGGGCTATTACATTTCTGTATATTTAATTCAAATGCAATGGGAATGCAGAAGGTAGGACTATAAGTTCTCACTGATAATATCCTAGCCCCAGTTTGAAATGCTCTGAAACCTGTGGTGGGTTTAATGCATGTGCAAATTCCCTGGTTTCAATCAACCTCTATTTAACATTCTGCAAAAATCAGTGCAGGCTCGCATTGTGCTGTAGTCTGAATTTATTATTATAACCCCTCAAGTCAACACCAGTGGCATTAGTATACAGTTTAAACATATCTGTGGCTTTGCACCAGTGTTTTTGTGGTCAGTTTTATCCAAAGGAAATGACACGTATATTTTCATTTTATCTACATTCTTTAAAGTGAAACAAACAAAAACTAAATTTGAAAGGGGGGATTGTGGGATTTTAATTTAGATGACTGGGACTCTGATTTTTGACCCATCTGTGCTTGTGTCGTGGTTTAATCCCAGCCGGTAATTAAGCACCATGCAGCCGCTCACTCACTTCCCCCCCACACAGTGGGATTGTGGAAAGAATCAGGAAAAAAAAAATAAAATGGTAAAACTTGTGGGTTGAGACAGGAACAGTTTAGTAGAACAGAAAGGAAGAAAATAATAGTGATAATAACAACAATAATAAAGTGACAATAGTAATAAAAGAACTGGAAAATACAAAACAAGTGATGCACAATGCAATTGCTCACCACTTGCTGACTGATGCCCAGTTAGTTCCTGAGCAGTGATCTGCACCCCTGCTCGGCCAGCTCCCCCCAGTTTATATACGGGGCATGACGTGCCATGGTATGGAATACCCCTTTGGCCAGTTTGGGTCAGCTGCCCTGGCTGTGTCCCCTCCCAGCT
>JAVJGG010000005.1:25981395-26037504 GCA_035590195.1 Aviceda cuculoides
CAGCCCTGCTCAGCAGTAGCCAAAACACTGGTGTGTTATCAACACCTTTGTAGCTGCCAATGCAGAGCACAGCACTACCAGGGCTGCTATGGGGAGAATGAACTCCATCTCAGCCAGACCCAATACAGGTGTATTGGTAGATGGAAGATTAGATATGAGCCAGGAATGGGCACTTAAAAGGAGTGTGGCCAGCAGGTCAAGGGAGGTGATTATCCCCCTCTACTCATGACACCCTACCTGGAGTACTGCATCCAGCTCTGGGGTCCCCAGTGTAAGAAAGACAGACATGGACCTGTTAGAGTGGCTCCAGAGGAGGGCCACAGAAATCATCAGAGGGCTGGAATACCTCTCCTGTGAAGAAAAGCTGAAAGAGTTGGGGTTGTTCAGCCTGAAGAACAAGAGACCCTATCGCAGCTTTTCAATATATAAACGGAGCTTAGAAGAACGATGAAGAGAGACTTTTTACCGGGGCCCGTAGTGACAGGACAAGGGCTAGTGGTTTTAAACTGAAAGAGGGTAGATTTAGATTAGACATAAGGAAGAAATTATTTATGATGAGAGTGGTGAGACACTGGAATAGGTTGCCCAGAGAAGTTTTTGGTGCCCCATCACCTGATCTAGGGAAAGATGTCTCTGCTCACAGCAGGGGATTTGGAACCAGGTGATCTTTAAAGGTCCCTTCCAACCCAACCCATTACACGATTCTATGATTCTGTGGTTCTATGCTTACAAGAACCTTAGAGCTAATATCGCTAGGAAACACATGTATACACCCACACATCTATAAAAGATTAGCAAGAATTTCTCAGAGCTTAAGCAGGAACTTTAAGGTTTTGCTGAATCATACTGTGTTTTAAGGTTGGTACTGCTCCTGTTGAAATAGTAGAGTTTCACAGTTGACTCTTATGGGGAGAAAATTGCATGCACCATTTAAGCAAATAAGGATTGAATCAGCACATTCTCCATGACACTGATTTCCACCAGTGCCCTTCATACTGAAGTCTACTTTCTGTCCCCACTGGATCCCATTTTGATTGACTTAAATATTAAGAGAGCTCCTGAGATTTTAATCTTTGCCTAATTTAAATGATTAGTCTTCAGCTGCTTCATGTGCTTTTTTTCTTGCCTTTCTTCTATCACTGGAATAGTTCGAATACATCATATATGCAAAAAATATACGATTTTATTCCTTAAAGATTTTTATCTCAGTTACAATGTTCTGCTGAGATTCATTAGATTGGAGTGATGTGCTGTACTGTTTATGCTGTTATCTACAAGGTTTACAAGGCAAGTGTCCATGTTGTGGTAAAAAAACAGGAAATAAAGTTCCCTACGAAATATGGCCCTAGAGTGGTCACTTGCAAGAGCAGCACCATGTGTACTCAGTCCTTTGGGAATGTCAGGGATTGATTCTGCATGGCTTCCACATGAGGAAATAATCTTATATACACCCACACTACACTCCTCCTGCCCATCTGCACAGTAAAGCTTTTTAGCCTTATTCTCCTCACTTGGTTCTTGGATCTTTAGGTATTCATCAAGAAGGCATATGTCTCCTACCACTAACAGCTGCTCTCCCCTTTCGCTAACACTCATCAGTGTTGCAGTCTGAGAAAACTGGACAGTAATATATGAACAAAAAGTCTAAACCCACGGCAGCCCTTTGGACTACCGACATAGCCCTAGAGATCTGGTTGTTGGGCTGTTCCTTCCATAACTTATGTCAGGATGGAAGCTTAACAAACCCATCTATGAGTAAAATCATTATATATAGTCTATTCATTGGCAAAATGTTATAACTTACATGAGGTAGCCAACGGATGCCACTAACCCATCAGATGGCGAGAGAAATCAAATGGATATTTGAATATCTAAAGGCTGATGGGTATTTTGTTATTTTAGCTATATAATCTTGTAAACATATTAAAATAATTTAATATAGTTCAGAGCAAATTTGACTAGTATGAGTAGTATGACTTTCACTAACCTTCCTTATGAGAATTCCTTATAGTGAATGTCACAAGATCTTTAAACAAGTTCTTTGAAGAGAACATCTTTGGCAATGTCAAGTTAATTGCTCTAAGATGTGATGGAACCCTTTGGTTTGCTGGCTGTGTTCTTCTTCATTTTCTCCTTACTGAAACACTCCTCCTTCCTTCAGAAGTGCATCATTATAATCTACATATTTGCCTTGATGTGACAAAGAAATACATTCTGAAACAATTTATGTTAGGCATTTCCTTTTCAGCTGATGTTTTGTTTCCAGAGCATTTGTTGTATAGTACTCTGTTCATGATATTATCTTTTACTAATGTCAGATGCTTTAAAAGACCACAACATTTTTGCTTCATTTTTTTGCAAACTGTCATGGATATCACAAAACCAGAACAGGAAAGTTGTTTTTAATTAAAACCAGGTTGGAACATAAATAACAAAAAGAAAAGAAATTTGGCCGTAAACCCTTGGGTTTACTACTAAACTGACCCCTAGCACAGCTATTACATTTTACTATGGGTCCCAGTAACAAAGTAGGATATTAGTTCTTCTTAGCCAAGGTATCTGATTAATTGGTATGAATTAGATAATGACTTGATTTCTGATGGATTTAATAGCTGCCATTACAGAAAAGATTGGCTTGTTGTCAGCCAACAGCATTAGCTTTCCCTCAATAGTGGTTAAAGGTCATAAACCAGCACTTAGTTTGATTTATTTTATTAATCAAAACCATATGTGTTTTATAAAGGTCTCATGATCTTGCATTTGATATCTGCAGACTGATGTGACTCCATCAGCCTTTAAAACCTTCAGCACCTTGAGGAACTGTTCTTGGATACTGCTGGCATTCTCTTCAGAGAACACGCCTTAAACACACACTTCAAATTTTGCAAGTAGAAGTAAAGCTTACTTAATTAAAAAATAAAAGTAAAAATTATAAGTAATTGATGAAGTCAGTAAGGCTTTACAGGGACATGGGTGTTGTCTGCAAATTGGGAGATTTGTGCTGAAATGTCCACTATTCTATTTCAACTAACCAATTGCATCACTGCTAAAATTTTCGTTGACCTATGCAGAACACTTTGTACCATTAAAGGGCTCAATTAACTTTAGGTCCATTTTATTAAGATAAAAGGCATTTTTACTGAATTAAAAAGAACATAAAGTTTGTCCTGTACTTTTGTCCTGTACTTTTCCCTAAAGTCACACAAACGTTTCTGAAAAAAATATTGCAAGTAATTAAAAAACTTCTGTTCCATGACTTAACAACAGAGATAATTGAGTAATAAGCCTATGGTTAGATAATACTGCTGAATCACAAAGCTTTTTTTTTTTGAAGAATGGAACAATAGCAGAAGTTCTGAATTCAATTGGCAGCTGTTCTCAGGAAAAAGGGAATTTACGTGACATAAGAGGGATTTAAAACAACCCCCCCAAAAACTTACAGAAAGGAAGGAATAATTACCTCTAGCCTGTTATCTGAGAGGAAATCTTCAATATGAAAATTAATAATTTCAAACATTCTTTTGCCTTTTACTATAATGATATCTACAGTTTTCCCTCAGCCTGAAATGTAAAATATTAATTTAATCATGGTGATCTAGGACAAGAATGCAAATGGAACATGGCCAAGCAAGAACTGTCATTCTGACATTGAAATTTCATTTCTTAAGCAAGAATCCTGTATCTTTATGGAGTTCTCAGATTTTAATGAAGCTATGCATGGATTGAGAGGTTTACTTTATAGACAAAGCTGGGGAACTGGAGCTTGCAGTAGGGAAAAGAAAAGGAATTCCCAGCTGCAGTATGCAAGAGAATAAAGAGTATGTTTAGTGAGACATTTCAATTCTAATATTAAGGTAATAGTACCATTTCAAAATATTGAACATTAATTACCTAATGGATTGCACTGAGAGAAAGTAATAGTCATAGAGCTGTAGATTGCCTGAAAATATTACCTACGTTTCAGTTCTTGCTCAGAAAGTATATGATTGTCAGGAACCATTTAAACAATTATGTTATACTTTAGCCCCTGCTTAGAAAAGAGGCAGTAGCATACATTTATGTATGATTTTTCTAACAAAGATGTGATGTTCATGAAGTTTAACAGTTTGGGGTTTGTCTTTTTTTTTGGGGGGGGGGAGGAATATTTTGAAAATTACAGTGCAAATATTAACAGTAAATTTACTGCAAGTATTACATTCAGTGCTAATAAGAATAGTGTTAGTACAATTTACAAGCCACCTGCTCAGAAAATGGTTTGTTACACAATGTCAGTCATGTCACTTTCAGTTTCAGTAGTTAGACAGACAAAAGGTAAAGAAGAAAAACAATTTCCTTTACAAAATTTGAATTTGTAAGGGGTTTTGTTTCCAGAAGGTAAGTATAGCTGACAAGAGGAATCAAGTATCTGAATTCTAAGAAATTTGTTGCTGAAATAAATACATTACATTTTTAAGCAATAAATTCCTTTTTGTAAGACTGTAATTTCTCTAGGCAAGTGAAGGCTATTGATCCTTTTGAATGTGTGTTCAGTCTGTCTTATCTACCTATTCACTTGTTTGACCCGCATCAATGTAAGCAGTCTATAAAAATGTTGATGATGTCTGAAGATTTGCATTTAAGTTTATCATAAATTAAATCAATATAGAGAAATGAATACAGAGATGTGAGGAACAGATTATGTGAAAAGACGAAAAGTTCCAGCTCTAAATTAGTAATTGGTATAGAATGCTGCAGCACTAGACCATATATTTAGGTTGCCAGGACAATAACTAAGATGGGAGTAAATGAAAGTGAAAACACCCCCAGCAAACTGAAAGGTATGAACACCAGCTGTACTGTGTTTGGCTGGGATGGAGTTAATTTTCTTCATATCAGTCCATATGCTGCCGTTTAGACCGGTGACCAAAACAGGGCTGATAACATTTTATCTGTTGCTGAACAGGGCTTGCACAATGTCAAGGCTTTCTGTCTCTCACTCTGCCCCACAGCGAGCAGGCAGGGAGCGGGCGAGAGGTTGGGAGTACGCACGGCTGGGACAGCTCGCCAAAACTGACCAAAGAGGTACTCGGTGCCATGTAACATCACGCTCAGAAATAAAACTGGGGGGGGATTTTTTTCAAAACAGTGCCATTGCTTGGGGACTGGATGGGCATTGGTCTGCTGGTGGTGAGCAATTGCTTTTGCATCACTTAGGGGTTTTTCTTTCTCCGCCTCCCACACTTACTAAACTGTCCTTATCTTGACCCATGAGTTTTCTTGCTTTTTGCTCTCCTAATTCTCTCCCCCATTCCACTGGGAGGGTGAGTGAGTGAATTGGTGGGGGCTTAGCTGCCAGCTGGGGTTAACCCATGGCACCAAGGTAAGAATAATTGCAAAACAAGAATAAGCACCTATTAGTGTAATATTTCCTCCTGTACCTTTTAAAATGGGCGTAAAATCAATGCAAGATAACCATGGATGAGTCCCAGAACTCTTGCTCAACAACTACTTATTCTATTAGATCTTACCTTTTAATTTCTTCAGGACTTCAGTAGAAATTTTGCCTGACAAAAGACTGAAGGACTTGGCTGCAAACATAGGGCAACATTATAGATGATATTTTAAAAGTGTGGATGTGATGGAAATTAGATTTCTGGCAATTTCATTATGCTTAATTCCACTGACAGATAAGTATTAAAGCCATGGTTTCAATGACCAAATCTATACCACTAAAAAGAAAAAAGGAACATGATTCAGCTTTGGAGCATTGGTTGTGGATATTACCTAAATTTTAAGTGTGTTGGGTTTACTGGCACTTTCCAAGAAGATTCCAAAGCATAATTTTGGGAAGAGCACATGCCAAAGACCATTCACAACAGGCAGCATGGATAGGTCGATAGTGGTTTGTTTCCCTCTGTCCTGTGTAATCCTTCAGCATTATCCATTTCCACAACCGAATAGAAAAACATAAGAAAATAATATTAATGTGTGAGAGTTACCTAAAACTGAGGGGAAATCTAGGGTCAAGTGTTATGTAAAGCAGCTGCACCCAGACTATGCCACTTGGCTTCTGGGCTAGTGGTTCCTGATCTTATGTTATTTATCAGTATAGATGGAGCTAATGTTTCCACAGGCTATTTACCCTAAGCATGCGATGTAATTGTGTATTGCAATGTATAAATAGCAATATGAAGTTTTATCAGGTTAAGACACATGTTTGCAGAAAGACTGAAAAATTCTGATGACAGCATGACAACTTTTAGTTTCCAAACTGTGTTTTCATTAGGAATGAATACTAAATTTTTTTTTTTACTGAATGCACAACATAGTGTAGACTAGTATATTCATTCATTTATCAGGTAACCTTGAACAATACCTAGGTATTTACTGTTTACTTCCTTTCTTCATGTTATAACTGGTTCATTCATCTTTGCATAGACCAGCCTTAAAAGTAAATTTGGTTTAATTGTTCCTACTGTCTACAGCTGCAATGCTACCTGTGTCTATACGCGGGTTACCAAAGTCATGTGGCTCAAGTTGGTTTCGTCTGTACCACCAGTAAGGATATAGCACTAGGTTAGAGCCGGTCCCCCTCGGGGCCTGAGTAAGCTTGACTGTCCTCACACAATCTTTTGGTTTATTCTGAATTAGAACTAGCATGTGATCGAAAAAGTGGAGGCAGGTGATCTGGGCTCATGTGTGTACTGGCCACATAGATGAGGTGACCAGACACTTCTTTATTCAGCAATCCTTCCGTATAAGATCTCTGCAAGCCAGTGGGAGCCTAGTCATTATTATTCATTCTAGTTATAGTAAAATGCTACGTACAGCAGAACAACTCTAAATAACTTTGCTTACAATTAAACCATGCTAAAGCTGAGAAACATCAGACTGTCTTTGAACATTTTGGAAGACATTCCTGATTTTACCTTCATCCGTACTCTCATAATACAAAAAGCACTGAAACGTGGTAGAGTATCTTTCAGGCTTTCCTAAATTTTCTTTCTTTATGTATATATTTCTTTCTTTCATAGTAGTAGCACTCACTTTTTGCTGCATAAGTACGGTTTAAGCCAGTGGCTGGTCCAGTTCTTAAAGCAACATGTCTGTAGACAGCACAAAGTGGAAGAGCACAAATATTTTGCTTTTTGCAAAAACTGTATGCAAGTCTTTTTGTCTTACATCTCATATGCAATTTCTTGGTGGAAAGTGAGCTGTACTTTTGCTTGACTGGTTGCAAAGGGTTTATTATCAGAAATCAACTCCTTTTCCTTTCTCAGGTTCTAGCTTTGCTGTAGTACTTACTAAACTACCTGTCAGCTTGTATAAAATAGCTGAAGATAAGCCGTAGACACACTGCAGTGATCCTAGATCACACTTCTGAGTGTTGTTGCCCCTTTCGCTCAGATGCCCAGTTGGTCTGTGATGTGGCTGGTTCTGTTTTAGTAATGCAGATGATTAAAAATGTCACTGTTCATATTGCTACTGTACTGATTTGTAAAAGAGAAGAGCATTCATACACCTGACTAAAATGTCAATTGCTTCAGTAACAGAATAAATGAATAAATGTGTTTTTTTCACAAGAAACTCCTTGAGAGCTGAGTACTTTGAATAGTAAATTATTATTATTATTATTATTTTAAACAGCTGTTTACTGAAAGAGCTGTATTCCAGTTGATATCCTGCTGACTTTTCCTCTTGTAGAATTTTTTTTTTTTTTTTTTTTTTTTTTTTTTTTGTAATAGTAAGTGCTTCCAATTTTGTTTGGAGGCATTTAGCACAACCAGTAGGAAATTCCTAGGAGAGGGGAGAATCAAACTAGCAGACCTAGATCAGGCTGGAGAAAGACATCCTTGTCTCCACTCAAGTTTGACAGCTGTGAACTCTATTCTAAAGCTCAGTGACTGCACTCACAGCAAATAGAAATGAAGAAGCAGTGATTTCCCAGCTTCCCTCATACCAAAGCAGTCTGGGAGTGCCTGAAGTATGCATGACCCTTGCACAAATCTTTCTTTTACTGAATTTGAGCTGGAAGTAGTCTCCATTAGCCCTCCACTCTACAAAACTGCAACATTTCTCATTCTCTTGTGCTGAACCCAGTCCACCATGTACAATAACTTAAATATTGAGTTGAAGCATGGACTTTAATTTATTTATTTCACATGGATGCATAATCACTACTGAATTACAGTATTTGCCTGCCCTGGTGAATGTTTAAGTTATGGAAATGGTGTAACATCAACTAGAAACACTGAGAGCAAGCTATTCCAGAAACTCTTATAAAGCAATGGTTAGGGCACTCTTATTATAAAAGATTGTATTTCAAAGTCCTGCTTTAAATTAGATAGAAGCCAGATATACATGAAGGTGGGTCTAGAATGGACATAAAGACAAGTGTCTCACAACTTCAGAGGAACACAGGAATGAGTGGGCTACTTGAAGAACTGGAGATGGTTTGGGTGACAGATATTCTTGGAAAGAAGAATAGGTGAAGAGATTGTCAAATGTTGAAATCTGGAATGACCTGAATTGTCTAAATGCTTTGGTGCCTTCAGGACTCTGGTTGTAAAACAGATGCAGAGCAGCACAAATGCAAGCACACAGGAAATTTTATTTGTGGAAAGTCAAATGTCCATACAGGTGGGAGACTGCTAAGCTGGGAATTATTCAGGATAAAGATAATAAAGTGGAAGTTAAGTATATAAGTTGATTCATGAACTGAATTGAAGATCACTGTACTGCCAGTTTACCCCCAACATACATGATAGTTCAATACAAAAGCTTGAATATTTGAATAGATCTCTGTGGAGCTACCATGGAAAAATATCCAGACAGAAATGCCAACAAAGAAATTAGAATTTAAATTTTTCTCTATGTAAAGTGCCAGTATAAAGCACAATGTGCCAGAACTCATCAGCAGGATAAAACATACTATGAGTGCCAAGCAAACTACCTACAAGATGCCTTAAAAAATATTTTTATTGTCCCAAAAAACATTGTTCTAAAGAATTATCTAAAACAAACAATTTTTATTATATCAGAAAAAAACCAACCTAGACTCTCTTGATCTAGCAGCAAGATTGTTGTATCAGTAGCTCATTGTCACTTGCTTACATGTCGCACTGATAGTACCATCTTTTCTACATACACAGGCTGTGAAACATAACTTCAGAAATTCTCTATTTCAAGCCAGTGAGTACTGAAAAGCAACTATTTCCCTAGTAATATTCTAAGAAGTGTGGTGGTACTTAATATACCTCGCATCTTCAAATTTAAAAAGAAAAATAATCAAAAAGTGTATTAAAAAGAAGACAGGCTTAGACATGAAACACTTCAGACGCTCAGAACATCTATAATTGTGACAATGACCACTGAAGTTGTCATCATTTTCTGAGCAGTTTGGGCATTATTTTTGTCTGTAAGCTAAGACTCAAAAGACATATTTAAGTTTTCTGTTTTTTTCTGAATCATCAAACATATTTACTTTTTCACCCATATGTCACAGATACGTTTTTCTGGTCTAGTGTATGTAACTAAAATATTCTGAATCAGAAAGAAGGTACTCAGCTGTAGTTTAAATTCTAAAGGTTCATTTCAATGCCAAGATCCTAGTGGAATGATAAACAGCAAAGTATACATCAACAGCCCAGGAAAAGTGTTCCTGAGAAATAGTTTAATAGTTTACTACAGTAGTGAAAAGTCTTCCTGCCACTGTGGACCACAGATCATTATCTTCCCTTACACAAAATGTGCATACTGAACACTTCATAAGCTCTTCATAGGGCAGGGAGTGTTCGGGGACAGGTCACAAGTAGGAGATGACAAGGGCCCCCTCCATTTCCCAGTGGCTGACCACAGAGTTTAGCTGGGTGTATGAGCGAGGTCTGAAAACCGGCAAGATTGTTCTCAGTAAGTGCCATTGCACCAGGCTTGGACTGCCCAACAGCCTGCTTTCCAGCACAGCCCTGCTGCCAGGCATAGGACACTGTTTTGGCATGGGAACTGTAGCCAAACCACTTGTAAGCCTCAGGCAGACTCCTACTGTATCCTCTGCACTGATCTCAGGCCAGTGAAGGTGAATATTGGAACCCAATAGCTAGAATGTTTCTGAAGATCTTGGAGCTTCAAGATCTGAAGAGTTTGAAGCCGTTGTACCGTAATGCCATATTGCTTGCTAACCTCTGTCGTTTGCCTTGGCACACACGGGGAGGAAGTTGTGCTATATTAACATCATGATGATGATGAGGTAATTAACTTGTAGTCAGTACCTTGTGCTGAGATCAGAAATTAGGTATACTGCTATCAAAGTGAATACCAATTCTGACTTCAGTGTGAGATACCAACAAAAAGAAGAGATGGATTCACGGAGATATCTGAATTATATCTCAACTACAATCTTCAGGAGACAGAACTTGTTCACTAGCACCAAATAAAGGCCTTATATTCAGGGATGGAAGCTCTGTCATTAAACTTCAGAAATGATAAAATCAGTCTTCCACTTTTTTCTGATGGAAAATATTACAAATATCTAAGTGGGAAGGAAAAGGAAAAAGTGTTCAAAAGTGGTCAGGTGATTAGGACAATTATCCAGGAACATTCAAGTTCAAATCCTCAATCTAAATCTGAAAGAAGCAGTATTTGAACCTCCACCTCTTACATCCAAGGTGAATAGTACAACCATATTTACTGGCTATGCTGGACTTGCATATTCTTTTATTTCAGCTGTAACTATCTGAGGTATATTATTTCTAACATGCTGTGTGCATCTGTTTATGCACTCCAATATTAATGTAATATTTAAAATAGCAAATAAAATTAGGTAAGTTGTCTTTTTCTTGAAGGCAAAGCTAGAATAGAATGTCCTATTGAGTAAAACATGCCTCAAGCATTTATATTCCAGTGTGGTGAAAACCGAGAAAAGCAGCTTTATGAACTGTGCTGGTTGCATTCCTTGATTCTAGTACAGGATGTCAGCTTACGCTTCAATTCACAAACAAGCAGAATGGAAACTGTAACATGGCCCTTTCTGCTTTCTTCCAGTGTGGGCTGAATACTAATGTCATAATACAATCAAACAAGGCAAAATAGTTGTCTTGAAAACCCTCAGAAACATGTTACAGTGTTAGCTTGGTGGTATTACAGGTAAGTCTCGCTATTCATTTGCTTGCAGTCTTCTGTAAATTGAATCTCTCCAGTCCAAAAAGGAAGAAAATAAAATAAAAAGGACATGAAGAAAATAAATCTGTTGTCTGACATTTTTCAGAAGTTTGAAAAAAATATTAAAACATCATTCTCTTTTCCACAGTGAAGTGTTTTGAGGGGGTTTGGAAATCAATTTACACTTCTTGTTTGTGAGTAGGTTATCTTTTTGATTAAAGATTCTTTGCTTGTTTCTTCCTGGCTGTTCAGTGGCAATTCTGTAAGTCAGGGGCTGCATTTGGACTTGTGGAGGGCATACTGAAAATTGGCATTTGCTGCCTAATGAGGATTTGTGAATGCATGAGACTACCTCATCACTGGACAGCAGGTTAAGAGATACAGCTTTGAAATAGGTAAAAATATACCAGAAGGGAGAGGGAGAAGAATAGCATAAAATATTTTTGGTATGTGTTTTTGGTGAAAAGGTTTGTCAGTTATTTTTATTTTTATTGTAAGGGGGAAACTGCAGGAGGGCAAGTGACTCAGGTCTATTCAATCTCCTGCTCAAAGCAGGACAGCCCAGGGTCTTGACCAGTTGAATTCTGGAAAATCAGCAGGGAGGGAGATTCCTCTGCCTCTCTGTGCAGCCTCTTCCAAGTGCTTGACCCTTGTCACAGTGAATAATATATCCAATGAGAATTTTTCTTCCTGCTGACTGTGGCTACTACCTCTTGATTTTTTGCTGTATGCATCCAAGAGAGAAATCTGGCTTTTTCTTCTCTATAACTCCCCTCTAGGTAACGGAAGACTGAAATTAGATTCCTCCTTAGTTACCCTTGTTTGCTCCATGCTAAGCAATGTTTCTTCACCCTCTCCTGATATGTCACGTTCTTCAGCCTCTCTAACCATCTTGATGATTCTCCTCTAGACTCTGTTGATATCTCTTTGACCAGGGGTCCAAAACCAGACACAGTACTCCAAATGCACACACATTGACATGACAATCACTGAATGGAGAAGAATAACCATGACCCCCAATTTGAAGTCATCCAAGAACCTGATAAAGGTGAATCCTCATCGAGGTCACTGTCAAAGTTGTTAAATAGTATCAGCACCATTACCAATTCCTGAGGAACATGACTTATAATTGATCACTAGGTACACTTTGAATCACTGACCACTACCCTTTGAGTCTGACTATCCAGACAGTTTTTTTCACCCACCTCATAGTTCACCCATCTAATCTTTATCTCTTCAGTTTGGCTACCAGGACTCTGGTATGGAAACCTTGATATAATCAAGGTAAATGCAATCTACTGCACTCTCTTCAGCCACAGAGCCAGTCATTTATGCAGAGCAAGGAAAACACAATTTGCCCTTGAGAAACTGATGCTGGCTATACCCAGTCACTTTTTTTTCCTTCACATGTCTAGAAATAGCTTCCATGAGGACTAGCTCTATAATTTTGCCAAGTAGTAAAGCTGACTCTTCTGTCTGCCTAATAAAAAGATTTTGGAGTTGCTTACTGTCTGGGGCCTTCTAGGTAGGAAGCTAAGTAATCAAGATTAAATAACCTAAATTTGGGTGTCTGTATGTGTATGTCAACTAGCTAGCTTTCCTACTATAGCCAATGGAGGGAGGATTCAGGTACCTAAATGGGAATCTAGTGTCATTGGAGAAGCCTTAGGATACCTGAGACATCCCCACAGGACTAGAAGTTACAACTGACAAACTATGGAAGAATCATGTTTTCCCACATCAGAAGCTGGAGACCAGGGAAGATATTTCAAAGAATTTCAAATGGCAATAAACACATGTGCTTAACAAACTGAATCATGCCATGGACAACTGCTTTTGAATTTGAATCACCCTCTTGGCTCCACTAGTGGTATAACTTGTTCTCTATGGGTTGTGATGGAAGCTTAGGTTATGTTTATAGCATAAATGTAAACATTATATTTTGAGCTGAATCTTATCCTTAATTGTCTGTACCTACTTTTCACTTCCATAGCATCCGTTAACAGCGTGCTCAAAGCAAGATGAGTGCATAAAGTATTAGGTTTTAAGTAGGCTGTAGAGTCTTATTGCTTGTGCATTACAAAGGAGTGTATAGGATGATGAAAAAAATGGAATATTTTCCCTAATTCATGTGGATTTGTCAGGTCATCAAGGACTCAAATAGACATGAATTGCATGGGGACATTCTTTCAGAGTTTCCAGTCTCCCAGCAAATATTGACAACTGCTTGTATTTTTATTATATGGACCTCCAATGTACAGCTAGTTTTGCTAAGAACAATCGGGAAAACTTTGTCAACAAGGGCCACTTCACTAATGAATGTTATTCTTTACTTATAGCTCTATGAAAAAGGAAAAAATGTCTTCCAAAGTTTCCCCTTTTTTAATAACAGAAATACTGTACCATTCAGAGTTTGTTTTTTTGTTGTTGTTTTGTTGGGTTTTTTGGGGGTTTGGGGTTGGCTTTTTGCCTTTTTCTTTATCTACTCTGAAATCTACATTTTGGAATTAAAAAACATTTATAAACATAGGTCAGACCTGAAGAATGTCCTTAAAATGTAAGCAGGAGAAAGTTATGTTCAACTAAATGGAAAAACACAAGTACAACAGTCATTCCTACATCTGCTAAAATACACCAAAGTTTGCAAATTTCCTGTTACTCTAGGACAATGGCTAATGTTGCCAAAGTCTGCATCTCATCTGTACAATTGTACTCTAAAAAATAGATCATGAAGAAAGATTATTATTTTAAAAGATTTTAAAATTACTCAGTTCTGGCACAAATCTAATTTGTGTTATAACTATGATAACTAACTGTTGGACTATAGCATTTACCTTATTCTTAATAATCAACCCCCTTTCTTACAACAGATAAGAATAGCTATTGCGATACTACTCAGATTATTCCTAATGATAAATTCCTTTTCTTAGAGCAAATAAGAATTTGCATCACGTTTTTATCAAATCAAAATAGGGATAAAAATAATTAGTACCACTCTATAGAAGTCACTGTTTACTTTGGTTTCGTTAGAAAAGAATAGTGATTTCTAACTTAAATGAAAGTCTTTGATTTCCTCTGAAAAAAATGCACAAGATGATATGCAATTTAAAAAAAACATAATAGCATAAAAACAATAGCATGAAAATTATTTGGAAACTTTCTTCAGTTTCTGGGAGGACAAGAAATTCCAGCAGTCTTTGAAATGTTAGTAATTTATCAAGACAAAGTAAAATATCTCCAGAATAATAGCAACAGGGGAAAAAAAAAATAAAAATTAATGCTCCTGGATGTCAGCTCTTAAGATTTTATTCAAATTACTGAATAACAAGGAACTCTTCAAGCAAGCACAATTATCAATGCTTGTGGATTGGAGGGCGGGGCAGAAAATAAAACTGTATTTCTGAATCATGTAAAATGCAGTGTTTTTGTTGAGCTGCTTGTGATAGCAAATAATGAAATGACAGTTCTGTGATGATTAGCAGCTACATAGACAACTTCATCTTCATTCCATTTTATAGTGAAGATGATATACTGTGATGAACAGGTCTATATATCATAAGTCATCCCTCTGAACTCTAGACCTCCTTGCACAATTAATGCTGCCTATAGCAGCCTAAGTATCAAAATTTTGGTTTGAGGATCTAAGTCTGCCTGGTTCACTGCTAAATCTCTTGTTGCCTTCATATTGCAGGTTTGCACTCAGGTTTAGCCAAATTATATTTACGAGTATGCTTTATGTCAAGAAGAAATACAATGGCTTGCATAGAAAAAAAAAACAAGCAACAAACTCTAACTTTAAAAGGAAGAAGACTGTTATTATTTTGGACTGTTTTTCAGCTAAAAACTGTCTTAGTGCTTTCCTAATGTAACACTTTATATTTTGCAGACGTTTAACAATAGTAGTCTTAAGGAGCTCGAAGGAAATACTGTACCACAGCAACTAACGCCTCAGTAATTCAGAGAGATTGTTCTGACTCAGTTGATGGGGGTGGAGGAACAGGAATAAATAAATTAGGTAAACATTTTCAGATTCAAAGGACTGAAGCTAACCACTGTTTCCTATATAACAGACAGCTATTGTGACCTGATTTTTGGAGATGCTGAGAAACCCATGCTGACTTCTAAGTGCTCCGTTCAGTCAGGCTGTTACATTTATCACAGACTTCCTGCATGTTATAGAGCAAGGAAAACAAATTAATTATTCTAAATTACAAAAAGAAGAGAAAAAAACCAAGCCACCAGAAAGTTTGTCATGTTCTTTTTGTCAGACATGTTATAAGGTTGTCATCTTAATGTGATGACGGGGTTTGTCCATGTTTTTCATCCAGTTCAGTTTCAGTTTATATCATTTAGTCCAATTGTTGGAATTCTATCTTTTCAAAACTACATTTAGTCCCATTAAGAGCAAGGGAAGAAAGGAAAAAAGTTTTGTTCTTAGCATGAAGCAAACATATTTCAAGAGTCTTATTTTTGGAAACTTTCCAAATGTAACTGAGATTCTATGACAGTGACAAAATTAATTTTTGTTCTCTGCTATTCTCAAATATGTATAAATTGGGAATTGAACTAATATGTTGGTGTTCTATTGCACAGTGAAATAATGCAGCACTGACAATAAGCTGAAATCTTGAGCCATAGTGGAGAACATTTGAACCAGAGATTACACATTTCTTCCAAAATGGAATATCAAATAAGCTCTCAAGCTATAAATAGACAGCAGACATGATACTTCTGCCACTAATGACTCATGTAAGGAATACTTTTGTGTGTGTGTGCATGTGAATTTATTATTGATTTATGAATCATTGAGTGCAATTACTAGCAGCCATTGTTTCCAAATACACTTTTCAGGCATTAAAAATCTTGGAAAACAATTTTCCTTGAGTGCATGCTTTCTAGAGGCCTACTAAGTTTAACTTCTGGGATTTAAACTTCAGAGGCTTGAAAACACGTATGACATGAGCAAAACACTAAGATTCACCTACTGAGTTGCCATGTGGAAAACTCTTTAGTGAGTAATGCATTTTGAGTTAGATAATTGACATTCATGCTTAATAGTGTAAACTGTTGTAGGTAGCTCTAGATTTCCAAGAAACTATTCTCAACTTCTCAGACATCCATCAAAATTTCATCAGTGGAATCACTTTTTTAAAAAATCTCTACATTCACTCAGGTGATGGGCAAGCAGTTCCATTACAATAAGATTCATTACTAATTCCAGTTAACTTCAGTTTTTTTTTTTCAAGTTTAATTAAGCTTATATTTCCACATTAAACTGCATAACTCACAGTATTTAAAAAAAAAAAAAAACACCTCCTACATTTTGTCTGTCTCATTTCAGATATAGTTAATAAGTAGAAAATCCTCTTTGGAAATTAAAGAGCCTTTTTACATTATCTTTATAATTAACTCAGTATTAAATTAATAATGGAGATGTAGTAAAACTTTAAATTGAAGCTTTGAAATACAGAATTACAAATAGCTAATCCAAATAAAAATACAGATGAAAGAAAAAAGAGAGATGGGCCCACTTCAGGGAAATGTATCATGAAACTAAGACAGTAACTTTTGTGTATCTATCTGTCTGTCTATCTATCTATCTATCTATGTATCTATCTATATCTCCAGAGTGACTCCAAGCTACTCATATTTCCAAGTTCAGACTATGCATATATTGTGCTATACTTGCAAGCTGTATTGCCTAAGAAATTATGAATATTGTATTTCACTTGTAACCCAATTCTGCTCTAGGGGAGCAGATGCACTTCTAGTGTCCCATAAGAGGCATCTTCAATGCTTTCTGTGCAGGCAGAATAAAGGTTTAGTCTCCAGATAGTCTGAAATACGTGACCTATAGCATGGCTGAGTGTGTGCCATAGAGCACTCCACAGTCCTAGGCCCTCAAGCAGCAAGACTGGGGAACTGTTGGAGCCCCTTTGGACCCTCACATATGGGTATTGCTCCAGCCGACATCAGGGCACGAGGCTGGAGAAAGAGGGAATGATACATCCCCTGGGTTTGTTGCACCACAGAGTTGGAGCATGACGGCTGTTGTGTGTATCTAGAAAGGGCAACTAAGAAGCCTGGTTCCTCAAAATAGACATCATCTCCAGTCCCGTCCCTGTCTCTCCTTTTGCCATAGTGGGACTCTTCATATTATATGAGATTAATGACCCAAAAGATCAGTACCAGCTCACATTTCCAGAAGACATTTCTAATGCCGGTACATACAAATACTTATGTTTCACATTCCTCTCACAACAGCATTTACAAGATCAGTATCAATATTGTCAAAATGTCAGTCCATTCTAAAGGTAATTTTTACAACAATCCTTCTCTTAACCTTTTTTTGCCAATACTGCAATACTTGTGATACTATGTCATCTAGGTTTCAAACGATCATATTCAATTTTATATTTCTTCCTCTGTATGTCAATAAAGCTGGAATAATTTTCAGACCTTGTCTAGGCAGAATGCTAATTCAAACTTTGAAAGGAGTTCTGTTACATAAGAGGCAAACCTGCAACATATGCCAGAGAGAATTAATTCACTTCTTTCCAAATAGAATAAACAAATCTGTATATGAATAAAAATGTATTATATTTCTAAGTGAAAAGTCAAAAACTAAAACCACAACCTATCAGAAACAATTCATCAGAAAAAACTCAATTGTGAATGTAAATTACATGCTCAGTAACAACACTTTTCAAATCTACATCACCTCCTATTTCCTTTTAATTCATATCAGTCTTATTTTTTTCTCTCCTGCCAAGTGATGTGGGTCATATAAACTTTACTTTTAAAAAGGAAGAATTTAAAAAGTGAAAGGAAAGCATAATTTGAATGAAAATGAGAGGATTTAAATACATTTCTGAGGGATGCTTCTGATACTTGAAAGACTTTGCAAAATGAGGTTTAAGTAAGTTGATACAAACAGCATGTGATTGCAATGTAAGGGTTTAAGGATGTGCATTTACCATTGATATGATACCAGAAATAGGCCTGGAATAAATTGCCTAAAGACTTAGGGTTTAAATTATGATTAACAATAATAGCTGTTATTATAATTACTGTAGGTGTTATTATGACGGACTATAAAATAATGATTCAGTGAGGAAATTAGAACATTAGATTATTTTAGAATGGGCTTTACAGGAGCTGCTAGCGATGGAACATTACCCCAATTGACTTTCTGCACCTAGGTCCCTTGATCATTCCTTCTTGAATCACGGTTCTTCCCATAGAAACTTCCTGTTCTTCAAGTAATATTTCATAATGTAAAAATGCTTAGAAACCTCAAAAGGTCCTGTCCTTTAATGTATAGTTCCTCTTGCAAAGGACTTAAAACCCAAGACAAGGGGTCATTGTTGAGAGAAGAAGAGGGTCGGGTACAGGAGGTTGTCCTACACACGCAGGTCTAGCTTAGCCTCACCTAACTTTAGACCTAATGTGCCCACGCTCAGAGAGAAGTTGCCATAAGCTCCCTCCCTGCTTCGGATCTTGGATTGCTGCACCCTCAGTTGCCAGCAGACTACACAGGGAGCATGAGGGGATTATTTCCCTAGTGGGATTCTTAATTAGGACCAACATGTTCAAGTTTTATTTATTTAACAGTGTGTGTGTGTTCGCAAATAAATGTAATCTTAGGGTTATTTATGGTCTTATTCCAGTGCAAGGGAAGTCTGAAGAAGGAGAAATTGGCCATTTTGATCATCTGTGTGCTAAGTGAAAGGTACCTTGTACACCTTAAGCCACTCACCAGACATAAAATGAAACTCAGACACCCCTTGCAGAGTGATAATGAAAAAGGTGCTATACTAAAATTGGGAAAATAAGTAGGAGCAGAAGAAATATAAGGAACTATGAAGGTTGAGTGGGTGGATTTAAAATATAGGGAATAATGTAGTTCAAATGTCAAGCAGAAGAGACGATCTTGTTATATTTCATACTTGTTCTCCAAACTAAAAAAAAAACACCAGACAGGAATAAAATGTCTTAGCTGAAAATAAAAAGTTTACGTGACATAATTTCATAAATATACCTAAAAATGTCAGTGAAGTCACTATTATCCCATTAATTTGGTGCTGTCAGGCAGTCATTAGAGAGTTACTGTATTGTAACTCACCATTTTTTTTGAACTCTACTACCGCAATTATTTTTTTTTAAGATCCAATGTTGACTGTACTGCTCTCCTTCAAGGGAAAATATTAGTTTCAACAAACCACAAAGAAGATCAGAGAATAACAATTCTGGAGAATATGCTATATACAGATTCAAATTCTGAAGCCGAAAAATGCTTTCTATGACAGAACCATGCAGAAAATTAGATATATGTAATATAACATCATGGCGTGAACAAATAGCACAAAACCAGAATGTTTTCTTTGGGAAAGAGATCTAGAAAGTTCCTACAGAATTTAATGCTTCTTTTTGTTTCATGTTTTCTACTTTCTGTTTTGCTCAGTGGACAATATCAAATACTAGAAAATAGGATGCAAGTCACAAAAAGCTCATGAAATTTTTTGGCATTATATTAGCATTTAAAGAGATCCCTTCCAGATACCCAGCAAATTTTAGTTTATCCTTCAATTAAATTGTAGTCTCAAAGAAAAAGAGCTACTTTAAAAATTGAAAAAGAGGTATATTGCTTCTGTATAATACGGGAGTCAGTGCTGTAAATCGGTTAGGGTCATCATTAGACAGTTAAGGCCTGTGCATTTTAGCTGCATCCAAAGTGCCTTACTCAAGAGAACATACAGAGAGAGCAGAGCAGATGTAGTCAAAGATATAGAGATAGTATTTCTTCTTTTATCATAGAAGACTTAAATGCAGACTGTTTTCTTTCAAGAAATTTCCAATCAGATTACGTATTTTTCTTGAAAATGCCAATGTCTAAAAAAATTTCCTAAGAGTAGACAAGATGGCATACTTAGTTCCTATGCTATTTTGTATTTGATTAAATATAATAAATTATTACATTAAAAATAACTACATAAACTTGATATATACCTGTGTGCTGGGTTGACCTTGGCTGGACGCCAGGTGCTCACCAAAACACTCTATCACTCCCCCTCCTCAGCTGCACAAGGGGAGAAAATTACGAAGAAAGGCTTGTGGGTTAAGATGAGGACAGGGAGATCACTGAGCAACTACCATCACAGGCAAAGAGACTTGACTTGGGGAAATTAATTTAATTTACCAATCAAATCAGAGTAGGATAATGAGAAATAAACCTAAATCTTAAAACAACTTTGCCCCATCCCTCCCTTCTTCCCAGGTTCAACTTTACTCCCAAATTCTCTACCTCCTCCCCCTCAGTGGTGCAGGGGAACAGGGAATAGGGGCTGGGGTCGGTTCCTCACACCTTGTCTCTGCCGCTTCTTCCTTCTCAGGGGGAGGACTCCTCGCTCGGCCCCTGCTCCACCGTGGGGTTCCTCCCACACACTGCAGTTCCTCGTGAACATCTCCAGCATGAGTTCTTCCCACAGGCTGCAGTTCTTCACAAACTGCTGCAGCATGAGTCCTTCCCACAGGCTGCAGTCCTTCAGGCACGGACTGCTCCAGCGTGAGTCCCCTGCAGGGCCACAGGTCTTGCCAGGAGCCTGCTCCAGCGTGGGCTTCCCATGGCATCACAGCCTCCTTCGGGCACATTCCCCTGCTCAGGCGTGGGGTCCTCTCTCCCTGGGCTGCAGGTGGAGATCTGCTTCCCCGTGGACCTGTGTGGTCTCTGAAGAGGAAATACACATTTCTTATGCAGGTGAAATTCCTATATAATCCACCTAGAGTTCTGCTAAAGGATGTGAAGGAGAATTAAATCACTAGTGATTTTCTGCAACATAATTATACTTTATATAAACAAAACCCTGTAGCTTTAAGCAACTTCTGACTCTAAAACTGTCTTTGAACCAGTGGAAGGAACTGAGACATGTAAGCAATGTCTCAGGGGAACACATTTAAAAGGGAATGGGGATTATGAAGATACAGTCCAAAATGCAACTGTAGCTTTCCACACACACCCCTCCCTCAGATAGCAAAACACACCAAACAGCATAAGGAGAAAGATAGAAGAGGAAAAAGGATTTCAAGCTTACACAAGAGGAAGTAAAACAGCATTTGGGGAATTAGAAATAATTTTCCCCCAGAACATAAGGGCAGTATTGTGAGAAACCTGGACATTTCTCTAGCTGGGGTTGTAAAAACCAAAACTAATAACAAATTTTTATCATTCATGCACAAACTGATAAAAAGCAGTGATCATTTAACAGGGAATGAAAAATGAATATACAGAAGTTGTTAAAATTACTAAGCAAAGTATTATGCTGTTTTATAAAGGTAAACTCTAGGCACATTACTATATTATCTATGAAATATACCACAAAGAAATAAAGAAAATATCCCATCAGAAAACATGGCCTACCCTGGTACTGATTAACTGTCTGAAACCATGATTTGCATCCAAGAAACTGCATGACATAAGTTAGCTCTTTAATTGACTGTGTCATTCCCTACACAGCTTTTATTATTACTTAATATATATCAGAATCTCATGGATTAGTGTTTCAGTTTGAGAATTGACGAACTTTTACCTTAACATACAAACAGCCAAACCCATAGAGATCAAGGCGGTGGTGCAGTAAGTAAGATGTCTTCAGAGAGGCAAATTTACAAAGGCCTTTTAGGTAGTGGTATGATAGTAATGAGAAGGAGAATGAACACAGAATTTTCAGAATCATCATAAGCAGTTCCCTGATCACAGCAAGATCCAGCATGATCTTAATCCACTTCTTTCTTTTGTCTGTATAATTCCTTGTGGAAAGGTTCTGATACATCTCCCATGGCAGTGTTATATATTGTTTAATTTCCAAAATAAGTTCATGGTCTATGTGAAGCCATATGTTCTTTCATTTCCATAGTACCCTATAGCTTAAGCACCTTTCTCATTGCTTTGTGTTGTACCCTACAATTAATATATTTACATTATTTTCTTGAGATTAATAAAATAGTAATGAAGATGCTTGAGGTAGGTTGACCGTGGCTGGCTGCCAGACGTCCACCCAGCTGCTCTCTCACTCCCCCTTCTCAACAGGATGGGGGAAGAAAAGAAGATGAAATAGCTCATGAGCTGAGATAAAGACAAGAAAATTACTTGCCAGCTACTGTCACAGGCAAAACAGACTTGGAAAAAATGAAAACACCTTATACCCACCTGTGCGACTTTTTATCAGACTCAACTTTACTCCTTCATTCCCAACTCCTCTACCTCCTCCCCTCTAGCCCCTGACAGCATGGGGGAGATGGGGAATGGGGGTTGCAGTCAGTTTATAACAGCTCTCTGCTGCTCCTTCCTCCTCACACCGCTCCAGCATGTGTCCTCCCATGGGCTGCTCCAGCGTGGGCTCTCCATTAGCTGCAGGTCTTTCAGGGAATATTCACCTGCTCTGGCATGAGGTAGTCCATGGGCTGCGATGTGGATTCCTGCTCTTGTGTGGCCCTCCATGGGCTGCAGGGAAATTACCTGCCACGCTATGTTCTCTTCCACAGGCTACAGGGGAATCTCTGCTCCGGTGGCAGGGACACTGCCTCCACTCCTGCTTCTCTGGCCTTGGCGTTCCCTCTGCTTTTTCTCACTGCCTTTGTACCCTCCTCCTCCTCTTTCTCTCTCCCTCTTATGTTTTTTTTCCCTTTCTCAAATGCATTATCACAGAGGTGACACCACCTTGGCCAAGGGGCTCAACTGTGCCCTATGGTGGGTCAGTTGGAACCAGCTGGAACCAGCTGGAACTGGCTGCGTCTGGTATGGGGCAGCTCCGGCCTCTCATCACAGAGGCCGCCCGGCAGCCCCCTCACTACCAAGCCTTGCCATGGACACCCAACACACTGCTGAAGGCCAAAATCAAGACTGAAGCCATTGTCATAGACTCTATACAAATACAGTGTAGTAGATAATTTTGTGCCATGAAGACTTTACAGTATATAGTTCCTTATAAACACAAACTCCTTTAGTCAAGTCTATGTTACTCATCAGGGGAAGAATAACAGTGTACAGATGCTAAAATAAAGAACCAAACCACTAAAAACGTTATCTAGGCCTTTCCCCCAGACTGAGGCGTATGACAGGGAGAGGCCAGTGATGGCAGACTGGCCAAGGCAGAGGCCAGAGGGATCTTGCCAAAGGTCAAAAGAGATTAATGCCTTGAAAAGTTTATCTAGAGGTAGTACTCACATTATGATAATGGCCATAGACTGAAAACCTGTATGAATAGTGAAGAACAGAAACATAGTGTTATATTATTTACTGAGAATGTCACTTTTGAAAAAAATGGATCCTAAGTGATCTCCTTCATGTTTGCAGATAAAATTTTGAATATACAAAGCACAAATTTGAATCTCAAAAAATTGTAAGCAATAGAAAAACCCAGACGCATTTCTGACATTCTAAAAAAATAATTTCCTTTGGCAATGATAAATTTGGCACTGGTAGCATATGTACAAATATACACGAAGAAGAGAATTTCCGTGAAAGTATTAGCCAAGTATTCCTTGGGCTATTACAACAGATAGATTAATGTAAAAAAACACAAAAAAACCTATACACCACCACCACCCAAAAAAGAAAGTAAGCTCCTAAAAATGTTGCTTGTGAAACCTAAGTTTTTAGGGTCTGTGGACCATATGTCAGCCTTGGAGAACTGTGAAGGTTGCAGGAGAGAGTTAATGTTGGGTGTAAGTGATGCTGATTTTGCAGAGAAAACCTGTTAAGTGGAGAAAGAATCCTATTTGGAGTGACTTCTCTCCTCAGGTTCCATGAGACCCAGTTCAGCACACTGGATTTGTTCAATAAAGCTATTAAGCACATGCTTAATTCACACTGATTACATCTGTAGGCAGTTAAGGTGTTTATAATTAAACATGAACTCTAACCCTTTGCTGAACATGGACAGATTTAAGTATGTGCTTGTTCAGCTGGAGTACAAATGCAGAGTTGCTGCAAAGAGGCATCTCTGTATCCCAAATAAAGGCAGGGGTATAGCCCATCTGACTGGCATCTCTCCTGCTACTCTTTGACCATGTATTATAAGTTTTGCTCCCATCAGCTTTTATATTTTGATATTCATATATACTTCCAGACCCTCTATTAAGGATGATAGAGCAGTAATTTAATACTGTTTTTAACAAGAAAATATTATGACTTTCAGTCCTTTGAGTTTTGCTTTTACTGCCAAAGATTTTTCTTACCAGAAAATTGACACTTGTATATGTACTGTTTGGTCTCCATCACCCCAGACGTATTCCAGGGAGTAGATCTGAGTTGGTGCCCATGAAGCCAGGCTGAGGATCTTTGCAATGCACTCCCCACTGCATCTGGTTCATGAAGAGGTTATGAGAACTGACAGAGTACCACAAAACTGGATAGATGAAGACTGCCATGACCATGTGGTGCTCTGCCCGAACAAATGAGTCTTCCCAGAACTCATCGTGCCAAGATATCTAAGCTGGTTTTCTCTGGTGCCAAATCAAGTTTGACAGGGTTTATTAGCTTAGGATCAAGGCCATGGTAATATAGCTATTTTGCTCTAGCTTGAATTCTCAGTTTGAGGATTGTGCCTGATCTAATAAATCCTATAGAATTGAGCTGGTTCCTCATAACGCCAGCTTGGCTGTCTGTACCCATTTACATTTCTTTGTTATGCTCTGTTTTGAAGCTTGATAATCCACCATTTTAAAGGGACAATTGAATCTCTGACTATAGCTCACACAGCTTCTGATCAGGCAGAAACAAGAAACTGGTTACAAGAAAACAAATGTTTACTGGTAGCAAAGGGCTCTAATTCACTTGATTTCTCTTTTTTTTTTTTTATCCTTGTAATGAATCAGGCTGAGACAAGCTGAACATCTTTGTTGCTAGGTATTCTAAAACATGAAGTAGATAGTCACTTTCTCTTACACAAAGGTACACATTGTAGTTTTGGTTCTTACCTTTAATTTGCCGTTATGTATATAGACTGAATTCTCTAAATCAGTAATTCAGCCAATGAGTCTTCTGACATAAGTTACTGCCTACTACTGTTTACTTGAGGCAGAGCATTACCATAAGTTAGTATGGAAAGCCAAGAGTCAAATAATATTTCATAGTTAATAAATTACTTTAATTTTTCTTACATTTCTATGTAAAAACAAATCTCCCTCCACAATCACTATTTTGTCAAACATTCTTATTACACTAAGAAGATTTCCTAGAATCATTTGTGGAAATCATTCTTTGTTAGAGCAGTTTGTTGTAAAGTGTTTTCTTTAAGTACAAAAAGTTTTTAATAGATGCAGAGAAACAGGGTATTTTCTAGTTTTATGACTCTATCTCTAAAAATTGGAGATTTGTGGCATTAATAGGAGTGATTAAAGACATAAAATTTGTCTGCCTTTCACATTCTGCAATATCAGCTTAAAACGCACTCTTTCAGCAAATAATCATGACAGTTAACTCATCTGTAAGAAAAGATGAAGAACACAATGAAAAGATGTAAAAAACCAGATGTGAATATCTGTGAAAGACAGAGTGAATTTGTTTAAAATGACTGTTCATAAAAGCTTTCTGCTTTCTTTCGTTTACTCTGGGAAGCAGGAAGCAAAACACTGAACACTAATAGTGACATTCCTGTGGCCAAATACCAAACAATTGAAATCATACAATCGTATTGCCGTTAATTTTTAGTAGGTGCAATATTTCGCATTTGAATTGATCTATGTAAGCAGGAAGCAAAAGAGTGAGATGTCATTTACACAGAAATTGATTTCTTCTATGAAGAAAATATGTATACAAATGTTTCTTGTTTATTGACTTTAGTCATCTTAATTTCCATCAGGTGCTGATTTTTCACTGGATTTACACTTACAGAATGTACTGAGTGACATTTGCCACCTGACAATCTGAGAACTCTACATCTGCATATCTTTTAAGGTTTTCACACACTATATATACAGAGTCCACAGAAATTGAGAGAACTTGAAAAGTAATAATAACAGGTCTTACAATGTGTGGATATAAGATATACTTATAAAAACTAAGAGAAGTCATTTGAATCTCTGTTATGTGATCTTGCCGAGAGAAATATTAATGATTTACCTGCATAACCTCTTTATATCAATGCCAATCAAATAATTGTTGAATTTTGCTTGAATATTATTTTGCTTTGGTAAATAATAATTCTAATGGGTTGTAAAGCTCTTTTCCTACGTGTATGTTTTATTAAAAAGTGTAAAGCCAGATATTTTACACCTTTATGAATATGTATGTTGTCCTAGATATACAGTTGTATGTCTCAGAGCAATTACTATGAAAATACAATAACTGCAGCTCAAAACTGAAGCTTGATTGCTAAGGTTAAACTAAATAATTATACTACTTGGTTTCTTCTTATCTATGAAGTTTTTACTAACATTTGTAATCATGAGATCTTGTTATACCTGTTCTAAGCAAAAATGAAATAACTATTTGGCAAAATATGAAGACCTTGCAGATGTACATACGAATGGCTTTTGATAACCAATAATATTTTCATTAAAATAATTAGTAAAGCAACTACAGAGTTGACTCTGTACCTACAGGTTTCAGGTCACAGAATTAACTGAACACTTCAGCAATCATCTTTAACTTCTTATTTATATAGTTAACACTTCCATATTGGGCATTTGAAGATGATTCCTTATATAAGAAGGCAAACAAATTACTCTAGTTGTTCCATTTTAATTCTGTATTTAAAGTAAGTTTTGCTTGTGGATTTTTAAAATTGTATAATGACACAGAACAGATTCTCTTTAACTGCATTTTTTTTTTTCACTTGGAAACTAGTGCATGTTAACAATTAACTACATGCCTTACTTTTCTTGTCCAATACTTAACCTCTGAGCCTACATACAGTCCTATGAGCATTCCAGAGGTGGAGAAGACAGGGTGGAGGGCAGTGCAATTCTGCAAGATCATTGTATCATGGGATCTGGTATGTACATGTTACAGTGTGCTAATAAGGAGGTTTCAGGCTTGCCTGAGCTCCCACTGGTAAACTCTTAGCTGTTTAAGAAGGATTGATTTCCAGTGGGAGACCTCAGAAAGCCCTGGCAATTTCACCTCTAACCCAAGCAGCAATGACCTCCAAGAGTTAAGGAAGTATGATTAGGATTCAGCTAAGGTTTAGCTAGTGTCCTCATGCTCAGCAACAATTTTTGCCTCAGCTAGCCCTACAAAACTCATCTGTGCCATTTATCCACTTGGCACATACATTTCTTCAGCCCACTTATTCTCATATTGCTGCAAACAGTATTGAAAAAATGTCCTTTTTTTTACCTATTTTATTAGTCTTTTTTTGCTACAGAAACAAAGCTTAAGAGGTCACATGACCTGTGACCTGACTCCTCTAATAATCCATGGGTTTAATTCTAAGAAATTGGTTGGAGGGCTGGATGTCTTCCAAATAATTACTCTTATAACTGTCAATAAAAAAGAGGAAAAGCAAACACCAAAACAACACAGGGCTAGAGGGAGTTTGAGGTAGAAGTATTCATAGTTTTTTCCTTAATAACTTTTTATGCCAGTCTGCCAATTTCCACAGCTCACAATTTCCCATCAAATTGTTATGCTGGAGCAGGTAATAGGTGTATGGCCAGCAGAAAAGAGAATTTTAGTATAAGTTGAAAAGTCAATCAAACAAGCTAATAGTCTGCAAAAACCCATCTCTATTAGTACCAGGATTCATTAGCCTACTGACTTTAAAAGGTGTTATTTCTCTGAAGGAATACAGAGGCATTGAAGACTTAGAAGTAATTTGCACAAGGAAATGCAATAAGGACCCATTTGTTCAGCCCTCATGCTGCTAAAGTACCTTCTATGTTTTCATCTCTAGTTAGGCACCTGAAAAGCTTCCTCTCTTATTCCGCACGCTAGCATTGACGGTCTTTCCTCCGAGTTTAAATAGTACAGTAGAGGTGTATCAATAGCAGATACTTTTGCAGACAAAAACACAGCTCATATTTCTCATTTGATAGCTGATGAGTAAGAGCAATTATAATAGTACTAGGCACTTGAAGCCATTTCCTGTACATTCTGGTACAACCACATGCTTATAAGTTAGAACCAATAATAAAAAATAGATCTCTCTTGTTTTATTAATAAAAAACAGTCCTTCCATTTATTATACATTAAAACTGTGCTGGAATATTTAGTTAGGGCAGGGACTGATTTTTTGCAGCCTGCTGCAGGAAATTTAATTGATGGAGAGCCTGTTTCTGAAAGCTGTGCAGAACCATGAACTTACTGAACTACTCCAAAGGTATGGGTGTTAAATACCCTAGAAATGGGGCAGATTTATCTCTCTGAATGAATGGCAATTAAGCCGAATGTATCAGATTGAGTGTAATGGTCTTATCAGCTTTGTATTTCCACTAGAAACAGCCTCAACAGCCTGCGTTAGAACAACATTACTAAAAAGATCTCTATTTAAAAAAACAGAACTCTACTTCATCCTTAAAAGTCAAATCAATCGATGGAAAGAGTAAAATCAAATGAAAAAGTGGTAAGGAATCTATTTGGCAAGCAACACTGTAGTATGCCTTTTATTTCCGAGCTGTGCCATTAATGTGAAATTTTGTGACCATTTTAGCATAGCTGGTCTACGATGAAAGAGAGTAAGTGCTGTGATACTAAGCCCTGTGAAAAGCCTGGAGACAAGAAAGCATTCCAAGGTGCCGAACTTTTTGCGCTGTGCCAAGACAGCTAGATCTTCTATAAGACACTTCTTTGCACATATGGAATTTTTAATGACATAAATGTCTTTAATGTAAATATAGGCATTAGGCCTTAATCAGCTTTTTCGTAGTCCAGTAAAATCAATTTGAATTATGTCAGTGGTGAATTTAAATGTGAGCCAAGGAACAGTGTGGACTTACACTTAAGGAATGTTCAAACTGGGACATACAGAGAAAGGGTACAGAAATTAGAAGCAAATTCAAATTGTTTAGAAAATAGATACAAATGGCAAAATAGTTTGTAGCTCATACAGCTGTGGTTCATTGCAGCCCATTTTGTCCATGAGTATCTTATAGTATGGATTACTAGGAGAGGTAGGATGGGACTATTTGTTGCTGGTTCGTTTAAGTTGCCTGATGTCTAAAAGTCCTGGCTCCTAAGTCACTGTCTAGGCCGGCTGTGAACCTCCTTTCCCCTGTGCAGTGTGTCAGGGGGACAAAAAACCTGTTGTCTCAGTTCAGCTTCCCTAGTCAGTCCTGTTTACCGGAAATCCTGGTTGCAAGGGCGCCCCAGCACCTTATTATTTCCTAAAGCTGCACAGGAAATGTGTATTGCAACTCATTTCTCTCTCTTGCATTGGGAGAGCTGGAGACAAAAGGTCACCTTCAAGTTGATCCTAGTAGAGCAGTAAGACAGAAAATGAGATACTAAATGCTTGTTTAAAGTCAAATAGTAGCTATAGTAAAATCTGATGCAAAAAATGATGGATTTTTGGCACTTTAGAAAAATTGTGAGTTTCTCAGATGTAGTGTCCAGTAGCACTTTGGATCCTAAAAGGGGAAGTTCACCATCTTAAAAATATGGTTTCAGAATGCTTCATTCACATTTGACATAGTTTTTCATAGCTTTTTCTTGTACCTATAAATGCTGGAAAATCTATGAAAAGAGAAGCAATCTAGAATGTAAAATGGTGGCACACGATTCTGAACTCTGCCAAAAATAGCTTATCTCAGTGTACATTATTTGAATTTAAGTGTGTCTTATCCTACTGATTTAGAATGGAGATAAAAAACTTGTTGTTGTCATATCTTTCCCATTGATTTATGTAACTTTTTTCATGGGTTAGTTTGAGAGGGTCTTTTCTGCCTTACAGTGGTCTCCTACAATTCATTTACAGTAAGAGAGAAATTACAATGACAGAGAAAATCAGTAAGATATAATGTTTAGATCTGACTCATTGCCAGCTGTGAGTGTCCTGATCAAATGCTTTAAATTTAATATTTAATGAATAATGGCTAAAAAAAGCAACTAAATGACCTGAAAAGGGAGCAAATGAAAACCACTCAGTAGAGCTTGCGTGTTAGAAGGAAAACTGGAGTAGAGATTACATTAAAAAGTCTTAACCGTTTTCACTTCCTGAGTTGCTTGAAACATGGATCTCTTCATCATGACACCAAGCACAGCACCTGCCTGCCAGGGTGCAAACTTAAGAGCTGGCATTGCTGACCCTGAAGTCAGCAGGCTAGCCTGCCTCTATTGTGAAAAAAGGTATAAACCTCCATCCTTTTGAATTAAAACATGATAAACCCTGGGGAAAAGGAAAAAAAAAAGCACCATCGTTGGCATTTCTTTCATCATGCACAATTAGTGAATAAGTCATTAAACCACATCTCATTCTGAGTACTGAAGAAATTAAACATGTCACTTTAACTCATTTCAGGATTCATTTGTGTTATATCAACATGACACTGTCAGCCTTTTGGCCTAACAGCTTTGGGTTTTAGTATTTTGGAATTCTGTACCTTTCCAGTTATGTTTTTTCTTCACTGAAATGCAATGCTCCCTTGTGTTAGTGATATTTCCCTATGTCTACATGACAGTTCCAACCTTTCAAGGACTTTGACCACGGTACAGTTTCCACTGCGTTTGTGTTTCAAGGGAGAAAATCCTTCACTATCCTAGGGAATTTTGCTTGTACCTTCATCCACATCATTTAAGCATACCTAATACTGTGACTTTATATTTTGTATATATTTTTGTTTATATTAATTTTTAATATATTTTGTATACAGCTTGTATAGCACCACCTTTTAGGAACCAGAGAAGGAGTTTATAATCTCAGATCTACAGAATGAAACTTGGTGTTAAGCTTACTTCTATAGATGTCACAGTTCCTATTAAAGTGCCTGAAGTATTCAACTGCTTAACATAAAGAAAGTGAACTAGGTTCTCCTTTGTCCCATACAAATGATGCAACAAGTCATAACAGAGGAAGACTCAAAGATTTGATGCCACACATAGAACTTGTCTGGACCTCATGTTACACTGAAATTGTAAATGAACAAAGTTGGAAGCTACAGCTGTTTATGATCTGTTACCTCCACTTTGATGTGAGTGCTTATTTTCCCTCACAACTGTTTTGTTGTTCTGTTTACAAATGAAAACAGTTGGAAGTCAGGAAAAATGCTGCTTAGCTTACAAGCCACTCTGTCAGTGGTCTGACAGGATAGTAAAGTACTTGTCTGTCCTTGACTTCTCAGTACAATGATAACCTCCCTCTGCTTCAGTTTCCTCAATGAGTGTTACGTGGAGCTCTGATACCTGTCGCCTGAAGTCAGAATTTACGTAACTATAACGTGGTGTGTGAAATTGCAGTGAAGACTATGACATGGAAAATTTCTGAATAATGCAGACAGAGCCTATATGAACAGCAGAGTATGCAGCAATATACATTTGCCAGACTCTGTAGAGCTACACACCCTTCTAAATATTTTACCCTCTTGATGTATTTTTGCAGCTAGTTGTTCTATAGAAGTAACCAAATATATACTACTTCATAAATATTTGAAAAGGTACAGAACATACTTTAATAATAACATTTCACACTGGTACACATGAATCTTTAGAATTCTCCCCTGTCACAATACCACAGCATTAAAAAAGTGTATTAGGGAAATACATTGACTTGATGGCATTCTCATTGTCTTGCATACATTTTTAGTTAAGGAAAACAGAAAACTGCTGAGGTTAAATTTGATTAAAATTTTCAGTATAGGCATGGGAAATTATAATACCAGGTGCTTCTTCTCAGCCGGATTTATTTCATCAACATGCCCAGTGCATGAAGGAAATACTTAATGATATTAGCTGCAACAGGACAGTACCCAGAAATGTCATAGAACAGCAGGACAGGGCCACCCTACTGGTCTTAGGAAGATGACTTTTTGTTAGCAGCCGCCAAGGAGAGGAAACTGCTTTGGCACCAGTGCAATAATATTTAGCCATTCACTTGCCATATGAACATGCCTATGAGTGTAGCTGGCCAAACCCCAAATACACTGCAAGGTTTGGGATCTTTTCATCGATAGTGCTTTTGATAGAGAAGTGAAAAGGATGCCTGGTATATTTTTCTTTCACAAGGGTCCTCATAGCAGAGCTAGTATTACAGAGCCATTGATAAACCCTGCAAGAGCCAGATCTGAAAGCTACAGACCCAGTGAATTAATCAAGTGTTTCAGGATCTAGTAGTACACAAATAGAGAGAGCACTGCTGGAAAATTCATTCTTTCTCTGGTTGTTTATTCTGGTTCAGATGACAGAAAAATCATATGCCCCAGTGACTTGTGAGAAGGAGAGCTAGAAGCACAACTACAAAAACAAATCAGAATTTTTGCTTGCCATAAAGCTGATTAAAACAACAGAGAAGTAAACCAAGAACATTTTTTTTACATTTTAAATACTTTTTCAAGATGATGTAAAGCATGCTAAAAATTTAAATTAACAAACAATAAAAAAGACACTTCAAGTCACACAATACCTACAACACATACAAAAATATAACCACCAAATATGTTTCTGTGTCAATTAGGCCCAGTAGCCACTAAGTATATATTATTTTATTCTGAGCATTTGTTTGAACATTTCACCTGGGAAAACTTTAAATCTATTAGATAAACTGACCTGATGCAATTACTAGAGTGCAACCTTTATACTAAACTGTTAGCTAACATACTAGAAACCAAATTGTTTTGCCGTTTATCATCTTCTAAGTAAAACTGGAAGCATGGCTCTTGACTGTTCAGGGCAAGGTTGGGAAGGCAGAGGAACATTATATTCTCAAGTAATTTTAATTTGAATAAATGTGGCAATATTTTATATAGTACAGGGCACAGATGGAGTGAACTCTCTGAAGAAAAGTGAACCCAGTCAAGTTCCAGTGATTTCAAAAATCTAACTCAGGATAGAAAACCCTCCCAAGTACTGCTCAGGTGAACCATATCTAAGAGAAGCATTACTAAACTTTCAGGATCTTTTTCTTTCCCCTTCTTCCTATTTCTTTGCCTGGTCATTAACAAGTGAGAAAATCTTTGTTTTAGTTTGTTAGAAAAAGTTGGATAAAACAGGGTATTACATATATGACATTACTTTTACCATATACATTCAGTACATGACATGGATTTTGGACCACAAAACTAAATCAAGTTTGCCTTCACCTAATTTCTACATGCAATATGATTGATCAAACACTGCCCTGGGATGGATAATTTCTTTTCTAAAAGTGACCGTAACTAAAAAAACAAGAAATTTTTTCTAGTAACTTGTGTTCACTGCTTCAAATTGTGAGGTAACATATAGTGTGATAAATTATAGTAATAATCGTTTGGCATTTTAAAGTGAATGTTCTTAAGAACAATAATATGTGCTCTAATCTACCCATATATAAGGTAACTTCTGAATATATGTTGAGATTCCTCAAAGATTCTGCAATTAATAAGGAACTTTGATATTGCCGAGATAAAGAGATGGCTTAGCTTTTAAGACACCCATTAAGGAACTTCTGGAACTAAGATTAGGTTACCATGTTAACAGAACCTGACATGAATACATATCCCCGCATATTCACATGAGACACCTTTTTTTTTTCTTAAAACAAATGATACATGTATAAGAATCCAAATCTCAGTACAGTCCAAAAAAAGCATATCTTAATAAAATATAGCTTACTAAATACAATTGTCAGATGGAAATGAACCTTTTTTTCTTTTATATGGATTTGAAAACCTGGGTGATTTTCTAGTGTTATTCTATACTATAAATTACCTAAATGATTAACATTACATTTCAGAAAACTAACTGCTCTCTAACATGCACTTTTTCTGTATTTAAACCTTGTCTATTAAACATGAAATATAAAATATACCATATAATTTACTTTTAAGAGTCAGCTTTAGAATATTTGAGTAGATGGATAAATACAGGAAACCTAACTAGACAGTTAAAAGTATTGAGCATAAATGTATCATATAAATATTTTCCACATTCTCATAATTATCATTATCAATGTTTTAATTGTAAGAATGGTTTAGTATCTAATATTTTCTCTGGAGGTTTATCAGTTTTGTGGCATAATGCTTCTAAGAAGGTCAGCAAAGTTTCTCCAGATTAAATACCCTGATTTATGAAGAAAAAAATTGTTGGCACAATATTTTCACCCTTCAGAGATTAACAGACGTGAATTTGTAATCTTCTGGGAAATGCTTCTTCAGCAGAGGAGATTGCATTAGCTGTAATAGCTTTGGATTAAGTCATTATTCAATTATCTAAGAATTTAATTGTTTAATTTTTGAAATATTTGTCCTCTTTTACAAGTCTGTTTACAACCTTATAATTTTGTGCAAAATATTGTCAGATTCAGCAGGTGACACTAATTCTCCTTTATAGTCAATGGGAGCGGTTTGGAATAGATCTGACCAAAGGTCAGACGTACTGTATCTTATTACCCCTTATTGTACGTATTTTTCTTCATTAACTGCAAAAGGGACCTAATATTACCTGCTCACCTTAGATTAGTGAATTTATGTGGGAGGAATCCCATTCCTGGAATCCTGCAGAGGTACTGAAAGACTGTATCCAGGACCAGTGTGCTTCTGTTGGGTACATGCCCAGAGGTAGGAATGCCAATTAACAGAAGGCTGAGGAAAGAAAAAGATGAGCAATAACTGCTTCCAAGTTAACTATTGAACAAACTTACAAATCTCCATGTGCAGCCTACTTTCTCAACCTTAAGCAATTTAAATGAATTTTTTCTTGTATGACCAGGTCATTAACTGAAGTCAGAGGTAAGTATCTTCATAGTACAGACTAGAACCTTACAGCTTTATTAAAGATAAAGAAGTTAAATTTATTTGTGCTACTTCCAGATCACACCCTTTGATTCTTTTTTAGGTAAATGAGACATGCAATTAAATGATACATACTCACCACCGTCCCCAATATCGTGATAACCAATTATGGTGAGAACAACTCAAGCAGGCATGGCAGAGCAACACTACAGGAGAGACTTCAACAATGCCACAGCTATTATTCACATTATTAGGGAGTTAAAATGAACATCTCAGATACAGAACTGAATTATCTGTCCTCAAAATTTGTAAAAAACTAAAGTCACTGCAGACTGTGGTTTCTTATTTAGAATTACTTTGATAGTGCTTATTAGTAGGAAGTATGGTGTCAATAAATACTGTCATAAAGTGGAAATATGTATGGCTTTTTCTATTTTTTTTAGGGGTGAATTTATGGCTCCTCATTACTTGGAATGCAACAAAACCACAAAGGTGTGACATGTTTATGATAAATTTTGCATTTTACTGAAAGGACTCTCTCTTCCCCTTGTAATGTTTTGGAGTATTAATAGTAGGAACAATAACAACATTGCTAACAGGGTCTAACTCTTTTTTGAAAGTAAAAAAGTATATTTGCCTAAAATTAGATTTGATAGGTAGGGGACAAAAATTAAAGTTATTCCAGCATATAAAGTATTAAAGGGAGACCAAGCTGAAATAGAACTTGGTGAAACACAAGTATGCATTTGTACATCTATGAACTCTTTAACAAGTGGTACTTCAGCTGCTGGCAGAAAATGCAGTAACGTGAGGCTTGATCACACAGATAGATTTTCCATTGACCACTATCATTTTGAGTCCCCATATCTCATCTTAATTTGAGTAGCAGCCAGATGGAAGTCATGTGTAGGCTGAAAAATTAGCCCTTTCCATCACAATGTTTGGCTGAAAAAGGGATTGCTTCTGTTTAGTGTCACAGGTCTAGAGTCTAGACAGGACAAACGCTTTGTAATAATACTAATATTAAAAATTCATTATTCTTGCAGAATTACTATAGCTCTTTATGATAAAAGAACCGTGTGTGTGTGTGTGTGTGTGTGTGTGTGAAGGATATGTGATAAACTGTAAAGAAAGGTTGCCTGAAGAGATGAGGCTGGAAGGAGGTTATTCACAGTAATAACTAAAATCAACTGACTTAAGTGTGCAAGCTCCCAGTGTGATAGGTGTCCTAGAGAGACTTGTCTGGAAGACACTGAAGTCTCCTAATTCAGGTAGTACTTATTCTAGTAGTTAGTCTCTGAATAGAGTCCCCTGAAGGTGTGGATTCATTTCACCTAAGTTTAAGTATTTAATTAAGATTCCTAAATTAGTGGGAGGAAAGGGTTGGATTTGGTCTAAACCAGATCCTTGAATGACTGAACTGGATTATCCAGGTAGCCAGAACTAACAAAACCCATCTTTCTTACAGGCAGGGAGATAAATAAGGAATTTTGGAATATAAATCACCTGACCTAGGAAGACAAGGACATCAGAAAGTGCCTACTTTTTCTATTGACTATATAGAGAGTCTAGATGGTCAGATGATTTCATTGGGTCGGAAATATCACTCCCTCTAAAACTGAACCATTATTACCAGACTGATTTGGAAGTTAATACTGCCTGGAATAGAGACAGTGCAGACCTAGCAAATGCAGGTACCAAACTTGGTCACTCCCAATCTTTCCCATTTATCATGGTGCAAAAGGAAATGAAAAATAGTGGCTACAAATTCCAAAGCCCTGGCCAGAACACCATCTCTCCAGAAAGTGTATTAATGACTAATGCTGAGGGTGAGCTACTGATGAGCGGATAATGAGTGCTGTGTGCTTGTGGACCAAATCATTGCCTGCTTTTTAAATTATGACCTCAGAATGCCGTGCATGACAGGTATAGTCTGCATTACTGCTTGACTCCTCATCCTACTTTGTGTTGTGGTTTTTATCTATTGTTTCAGACCTTAACTGAGAATAACAGGCATGAGAGAGTTCCTTTTTTTTTCTATTTATCTGAAGTCAAAATAATTAAAGTATTTACAAAAAAATCTATCACAGCCTGAAATGCTTTCTTCTTACGGCGGATTGCCATTACACAAGCCCCTAGGGTAAGTGAATATTCTGCTAATGGAAATGTAACAGTAATGAATCACTAGAATCTATGTCTTTGTCACAGAACAAAGATGAATCAGCTGAAATAATATCCAGAAGATTATAAGTCTAGAGTGATGGTTATCATTAGCAAAGTTAAAGGTTCCACTGTCTGATTTGTATACTGTAACTCTCAAACCTTGCAAAACTGCTTACAATTGAATTCTCTGGGGTCCAGTTAATAATTCTCACTATCTTACTATCTTGTTGACAGCTTCTTGCTGAAGGTCATATTCTGATGAAGCGGATCATTTTAAGTACTTCTTTTGCCTTTTGAAACGTAATCTAAACTACCTCTGGGGAAAAAAGAAAGGTGCTCCAATGCTCACTTTTCTTGATATATGCATTTGAGAAATTGTATATAAAAAGTAATGTTATTTCCTGACTGAAAAGTTACCCCAGCTATCTGACAACCTGAGGGAAATAACTGCATGAATCTGGACCAGGTGAACTTCACTGGACTTGACAGAAATATGCATCAGTGTGTCCTTGCAGATTCTGTCATTCCTTGTATTTGACTCCTGCCACATCCTATGTTTTTTGATTCAAGAAAACACACAGTGCTTTCTTACCCTTTTGTGTCATTTGTAAGAAGAAATGGTTCTCTCTTTTCCTTTGGGGAACAACGGAAAGACACTGGAGAATTATGAGCCCACCAATGATTTAATACCTACCCTTGCTGTAATATTTGAATGAAAATCAAACCTGAGCTCTAACCTACCTTTCCAGCGAGATATACTAGTAAAGGTTTATGGGGGGTTGACCCTGGCTAGCTGGTAGATGTCCACCCAGTTGCCCTCTCACTCCCCCTTTTCAGCAGAGCTGGGTAAGAAAATAAGATAGAAAAGGTCGTGGATAGAGATAAGGACAGGGAGATCTCTTAACAATCACCATCACTGACAAAACAGACTTGACTTGGGGAAAATTATTTTAATTTATTGGAAAAAAAAAAAAAAGAGTAACATAGTAATGAACAAAAACTAAAACACGTTCCCCCCTGCCCCCCCTCTTCCAAGGCTCAACTTCACTCCTTCATTCCCAACACTTCTACCTTCCACAGGCTGCAGTTCTTCAAGAACTGTCCCAGCATGGAAACTCCTCATGGAGTACAGTCCTTCAGGAACAGACTGTTCCAGTGTGGGTCCCCCACAGGCTGAAGTTCCTCCCAGAAAACCTGCTCCTGCATGGGCTCCTCTCCATGGGCTGCAGTTCCTCTAAGGAGCCTGCTCTATGGTGAGGTCTCCACAGGCTGAAGCTTCCTTCAGGGCACCTCCACCTGCTCTAGTGTGGAGTCTTCCAGGCGCTGCAGTGCATATATCTGCTCTACCGTGGTCGTCCATGGACTGCAGGGGGACAACCAGCTTCCCTATGGTCTTCTCCAGCAGCTGCAGATGAATCTCTGCTCTGGCACCTGGAGCACCTCCTCTCCCTCCTTCTTCTCTGATGTTGGTGCCTGCAGGGCTGTTTCTCTCACATTTTCCTGACTGCTCTCTCACAGCTGTGCAGCTTTTTTGCCCTTTCTTAAATAAGTTTTCCCAGATGCGTCACCACCTTAGTTGCTGGGGTCAGCTGTGCCCTGTGGTGGGTCCGTTGGCGTCTGTTGGAAGCAGCCATGTCTGACACAGGTCAGGCCCAGGCCTCTCCTCACAGAGGCCACCTCTGAAGGCCCCTCACTACAAAAACCTTGCCAGGGACACCCAACACAAGGTTTAAAGCAAAGACAAATCTGGATAACAACCTTGCACGTGAATGGTAGGGAGGTTTGGCTTAAAACTTAGCAAAGATCTCGAGGTAATAGTATCACAAAGGCACATCCTGAGAGGCAAATCTAGTCCTCAATGGCTTTATTCTGACTAACAGAAAACCCTTGCCTCTCCTTCTCTGTGTGTACAAGGACAGTCCATTCAGCTCCAGCTTTTAGATTATACAGCTTATCCTGCTGCACCTGCTTCCATACCGTGCAATCGCAGGTCTTATTTTAGATTCTACAAATTCAGCTGCTGGAACCACTGTATCTTTAGATCATTATTATTATCTCTCAAAACTGATCTGAACATCAAATCTGCTTGAAGGGATAGGATGGAATACAGCCAAGAACTTTGTAAAAATGGGTAAGACCTAACATTTCAAAACAATAGAGTTGCTAGCTCTGAGACAATCAGAAAATCATGGTTAGTAGGAATATACAAAGAAGGACAATAGAAAACTTTCCTCATGACCAATTTAGAATCTGAATGACGCTGGATGGCATATGACTACAAGGGAGTTATTTACTCCAGCATCATCTGACCTAGAAGTAACATAGAGCAATCTGCTGTAAGTAACTGGCAACAAGCACCATATCAACTATATAATTTTGAGGACTATCAGCTGTACAAAAATAAGTGCAACATATCTTGAGTAGGACAGAGTTCCTTATAATCTCAGAATTAACTCTGCTATGATGTCAGTTGTGCTATATATTTTTTCATTGTCTAAGAACAAAAGAATATCATTAAAGCTCCTCACAGGGTTCATACACTGGGGGTGGAGGGGTGTGTTATTACACCTAAGGAGTTTTGTTTCAATATACTGGATCCTGTGTATTTTCTTAAGAGTCCAGATAAAAAAGACTGACAAGGTGTCTGACAAGTTAGGTGAAGCACTGTAAGATCTATCTTTTGCAAGTTTGTTTATTACTCCTTTTGTCTATTGAATCTTTCAGAAAAACAAAATTTGTTACTTTTAAAGTCATTTAAAACTCTCAAAGAAAACAGTGACTTTGAATACTGAATATGGAAAAGAGATGTGTGTTCTTTTAGCCTACTTTCTTTCTTTTAAGGCATTGCTGCTTAAATATTTACAGAGAATAGTTTTAAAGTTAAATGAAAAGCAGTGAACTGATGTCAACTAAACCATCAAAATATTTAGGGCTCTGGAGACAGATGAGAGGAATACATTGGTCTGAGAGACAGCAGGCCTGGACTTTATGGAGGGTGCCAAAAAAATTAAATTAATTAGAAAAGAGAATTTATGAACCATGAATTTAATTCTCAAAAAACTTACATCAAGAGCTTTTGAAGGGATGTTTATTTTTAAATTTCTTAACCTTACATCAGAGTTAGATGTTGTAATTTAGAGTATATGACGATGTTTCAGATTTAAATTTAAGCAAATATTTTTTAAAAATGTGAATGCCAGTAAAAATTGCCTGTATTTGACATGTGCCCTAGGTTGTGTGGGCATCCACAGATGCAAATACTCTCGCTCAAGGGACTTGCTCTGGGAAACTGTTGTTGCTTCCAAGCTCTCAAAGAGTACTTGGTGGGAGGTGGGAAGATTAGGGTTTTGTGCACCTCCTCCCCTCCAAATGAGTGTATCATAACATTTTCCATGCTTGTGTTTACTGGAGTTCTGGTAGAGACTATACTTACTGAGCTGAAAAATCACTGTATATTTTGTAGTAGTTTTTTAAGTAGGTAGCATACTTTTAAGTATGCTTACACTGCATATTGAACCTGATCAGAGTTTGGAATCATGCGTTAATTCATTTTCTTGCCCAGAAGCATCCACAGTATCTCAAAGGTGAGGCAAATCATCCTTGCCTATCAAAGCTTTTGTTTGAATGGATGCCATTGTAAAATCAAGAGGTAGTTTAGTAAGTAATTCCTAAAATATTGAAGCTGTTAGATTCTGTCTCCCTGCTGAGTTTGGAGCCAGTTTACTTTTAGGCATCAAGTGCTCTTCTCTGCTATGTTCCCTGGAGCAGCAAACCAGGTTATTCCCAGAAAGGTACTGACAACTGCAGACAATATCTATCTGTTCATGTTAGAGACCAGAAATTATTTTCCCGCTACCATGCCAGGGAGGGCGGTTCTGCTCTCATTTGAATGACAATTTTCATATGCCACTGCTCAAACCTTCTCTATCTCCATCTGCTGCCAAGCTGCAGTCTTGAGGCAAGGTGTGATAAGTGTGCCTTTTCAGTGGATACCAGTAACTGGAGATGGGAGGGCAACTAGTCCATACACTCACCAGCCATCACAAAATCACTCAGCATTCAGGTGTTCTCCCCAGCATCTTCCACTACTGATTTAAGACAGGGTTTGCTTGTCGAATGTAGCTACTGGCTCCTCCTTCCCCACTTCCCATCCCAAATGTGTAGACAGAAGGCTAAGACCCATCTCACAGGATGACCTCATCTTACTTCTATCTGTGACCTAAAAAAAATTCCTTGCTTGTTTATTGCGATTAGAATTTTTATATCATGTGACACTCTGAGGGGATTGTGTTCCTTTTTCCACTTCTTACCTGAGGTTCTTTGATAAAATTTTCCATTCTATATCTTAACACATTCTAGGTTCTAGTTTGCATTTCTCTGTTACAGAATTTTGAGGGTATAAGAGTAAAAGTTTATATATACAATAAGAAATAATAAATGCACTATTTTCTTACTTGATTGTGACTAATTTTCTATTGAAAGTATTAACACATAACATGACATCATGAATGTTTACACTGTTAATCACTAAATGGCATCACATTTGTTTTTGTACATACTCTTAGTTTTACAGGTTATAATGGTTAGCTATTGGCTACCTTGGCAATGCAAAGAAGGATTTCCAAAGCATGAATAAAAAGTGTAGTATATTACATTTATAGAAGCAAATGAAACAAATATTGCAGCTGTTTGAGGCTAAATACCTATGGCCTTTGTTGCCTGAGTACAGATAGAACAGGAAATGTTTGTTTTTTCTTCTACCCACCCTATATTTAAAGCAATACATCAGAGCTTAATAATTTCATTTAGTTAGCCAGGTCCTTTTACTTCATGCAGATTTCCTTTATCTCACTACAAGCCTCTGTCTTAAACTCATGTCTCATATTGCTTCTTGCTTCTTTAATGTATCAGTTATCATTCCCCCATTTCTCACCAATAGACCCCTTAGTGAGTGTTGCAGATCTACAGTAATGTAAATTACAACAGTATGTGACCCCATAAAACCCCTACTGACTGGTAAGATCAGATAGCACAACAGTTAGAAGAGGAAGAAGTGCCTTCTAGGGTCAGTTGCTGCCTTGAGGACTCTGGTGATAAAACAGTACACTGGACATCACACTAAAATGTCCCAAAGGAGATGCCAAAACCCAGACTACAAACCCAAACTTAGCACACAGTCTGAACATAGCCTGTACAAGTTGCTTCTGTCAACTATTGGGGAAAAAGAACATGCATATTACAAGAAGTGTAAGAGATAGTATAGGACAGAGTACAAATTGTCTTTCAATTTAGTGATGTAATGAAGGAGACAGTCCTTCCTGTTAATTTGGCAATGTGTATTGTAGAATGTAAGAGGGAGGAGACTTATATTTCAATAATAAAATGTTTCAATTTATTATAGATCATTAAGAAACTTTTTTGGACTCATCAGTAGGGATTGCATTCACCCAGAAGTAGGATTATTGAGAGATTCTTCCTACCAGATTATCTCACTGCTCTTTGATTGGAGTACTTTCTTGATTCAAATTTCTGTATCAGACCAGACAAGGGAGTTGAACCTAGGTTCTCACTTACCTAATGTATACTTTAACAACTGAGGCACGTATTTTTTTAGTAATAGCTCTTCGTTTCTGGCATGATATTTTGCAAGTGAGGCAGGACACTCCAAAATATGGACAATCATTTCATTTCCGATTAACTGAAATGTTTACACAACACCCACCGTTTCTCCTGATTTAATACATTTCTGAAAAATGTTAGTGTCATGTTGGGCAGAATCAGTCTTTCCTGCAGTTTTTTAATTTTATTGCCAAAACAAAGATATAAATTGCACAGCTCTGCTATTAGAACCCCTGCAATATGTTGCCTACTATGACTTGCTGTCATTTCTTTTCAATGGTGTTTTTCTATTGGGGAGGATTTTTTGTAAGTCTGGGACTGAAGGCAATAGCATAAGGGTGATGTTTTCCGTCACAGCTTAGAAAATTAGACAAAAGTCATATCAGCTTTCAGTCTGCATCATATTAAATGTAGTTGTTGGAACTATGATTATGCAGCTTTGACAGTTAACCGTGAAAAGTGATATATAACTTTACTAAGAAAAAGCGAAACATTAAATCGTCCAACTGATGAAAAAGGAACTTCAATTCATGCAATTACTAATGAGAAAAACAATCAGCTAAGGTGAAGTGATACGCACAAGCAGTGAGGAAATAATGACCTCTAATTAGACACCAGGGTGTTTGTTGAATAAATTATGACAACTCCGGTCTTTGATCATTCCTAGCCAGCCTTACAATGAAAATATGCAAGCGATAAGAAAGAAATTAACATTGTATGTAAATATCATAAGTTATTCTAGAGGAGAAAAATCTTTATGGAAAACAGCTTTTTTGTGTTCTTCATTTTAGTGTTGTATCAATTCCCCATTTCTTTAACTAGTAGTATCTTAAATTTCAGTCAATTGCTTTGTAACTTAACTGTGGTATCAGTCTTCTACTGGCTTATGAGTGTAGTTCTCAGCTTTAACAACCATTCTTACCACTCTTCAACATCTTTAAATTAGTCCTGTCACCTAAACAGCACCTATTTTACTTCTCCTTGCTAATACATATATCTTCATACTTTCCAAGTTGTTTATTCATACATCCTCTTTCCAAAACCACTTAATATTATATTCAATATCACCACCTCAAACAGCCTTAAGTAACTTCTTTGCTACTATTAGTATTTTTTTTCCCATGTCTAAAGGTATCTTTTCCTAATCTTTTACACATGACAACATGATTTCATCTTCTGCCTTTAAGGGGGAAAGAAGATTCTCTGCCCAGCCAGGAAAGGACTATAATGAGTTCTTTACTCAATTTCCACTCCCGGCCCCCCCCTCCCCCCTTTTTTTTTTTTTTTTCCAAATCTTCAGGGCATGCAACAAAGCTCATCTTTTTTTCTCTTAACGTTTTGATGAAGATCTGAGTCGAAGAGCAATTAATGATATGGATCTTGATGTTCAATAGAATAATGTGTTTATTTGTGTAGGCAAGGACTGGTGAAAAGATGTAGGTCATTATTATGAATAACCAGAAAATTGTTAGGTAAAGAAAAACTGGGGATAGATGTATTTATGTTTCCAAAAGATTCTTTAAAATTTGCAAAAAGTAATAAAGAGGTTAAGCAACCATGGAATGATCAGTAAATAACTTGCATTAATAAAAATCCTAGGAGAGCCAATGGAAAAGGTAGAATTAGATATATATCATGCATGCTGTCTCTGTGGGGCAGTAGCAAGACAAGATTTTCAGGAAAAAGTAATATATTTTATTATAACAACCAGTGTAGCTGAAGAGGGGAAAAATCAGATATAGAAGATGCTGTTCAGTATCATATTTCAGTAGAATAGAATAAAAAAGCATACATGATCCATACAGCTGTTTCAGATCTCGCCTGTGTGTCAGAAAATATGACTATGTTTTCCAGCTGGACTTATAATGGATTTTAACTCTCTGTAGATATTGTTTCAGTTTTTTGTCATGGCATGATGCAAATCCTCAGGTAACTTAAGTTTCCATAAAAGATCCCAGATTATTTATTGCATTTATAGATGATGTGGAAGTGGAAGCAGGTTAAGATATGGCAAAATATTTTAGTTACTCAGAAGCAGTGGACCTTGACAAACCAGCAGCAACTTTAAAAGCATTAGGAAAGTGAACTTCATTTGACTAATAAAAAAGGAATGCAAGAAGAAAAATGTACTTACTATTAAAAAAAAAAAATGTTCTGCAGGTAAGCAATGTTTACTAACATATTTGTTCAGAGAGTAGGAAGTTAACACATTAACTAGGGAAAAGAACATGGACATCAAGGATATCCCAGTTGTCAGAAACTACTTCTTCCTGTTTCATAATGGAAGAAGAGTGAACATTCAAAGAGAGTTGAAAAACTGTGCCTGTAAAGAAACTCCTTTTCACACAGCGTGTGGTTTGGCTTTGAAACTTATTGCCACAGATCTTGAGGTCAAGAAATTTCCATACTCAATATGTATAAATTGTACAGTGTGAGATTTTTCCTATGACATTACTGTGGAAATAACAACACCTTAAGAATGCATATTAACTCCTTCTCTTCAGGACTTATACAAATCTCTAATAATTGAGAAAAGACCTAAGATGAAAGGCAGACTATGCTTCCTCAGCCTACTGGGCATATACTTTTCTCGGAAGAGGCAGTATGGGCAACTTTTAGACAAGATATCCAGCCAAACAAATGCGAGATCTGATATAACATGGAAATTCTTACAAACTGAAAGATGCAACAGAGTTCAAAGCTCTCAGTATCACTTCTGTCTTTGCTGTCTTGCTGAGTGCAAATGCTTTCACACATTCAGATGCATGCAATGAACATTGCCCTCCCTTTTCTACCTCCAATTCCTTACAATATACATTGTCTGTCTTTCCATTTTCCAGATCCTTTGTATTTCAGTCCCTTATGAAAAATATTTCTCTCCTCTTATGGTATTTCTGCCACTATAATTAGGTGATTCTCTGCTTGCAAGCTCATTATTATATTTCCAGTTAACAGTATCGTCTGTTGATATTTTTATTGATTCCATGATTTCCTTAATTTCTGTGACCTCACATTATCTTTCCCTTAAACTTCCTATCAGCATTGTTGTACAAATGCAAAAAAAAAAAAAAAAAAAAAAGTCATCCATCTTCAAATCCAATCCAAAAGTAAAAACTGCAAGATTTCTTTATTTCCAGCCTCAGACATTTAGAATGCAGAAAGTGCACCAGGAAGAGAAATTAAGACATTCTGAGAATAAAGAAAAACACATGCAAAGCAAAGTATAATCAGATAAGAGTACATGGACATACACAAAACTAGAAAGAGACAGACAAGAAGACAGCAAAATGATAACCACGTATTCAGTAATAATTATTTTGAGGCTATGATATGTACACTGTAGTGTCAGCAGTTAGCATCCTCCATTGGAAAATATTTAAATATACTATTCATTGCATAACAGAAGAGTTTATGGGGATCAGGAAAGCAGATGACTCCATATTTATGATATGACTGGAACACTCGCTTTGTTTCTTCGTAGTGAATTTCTGTTCATAGATAAGGTTAGATGCTGACCATTAGATTTCTAGCTGCGTATCCTTCTTATTTCTGTTAGCTTCTACAAAACATATAAGATTTATTTGGCTACAAAAATAGCACTCTAAGCTGAGAGCTGAAAATCACTCTTTTAGTCTTCTGTCATATGGTAGATGGGCATAACCGCACAGTAACAGCATGGAACAACATCTATTGGAAACCCACTTTATTTTTCCCGTACTTCAACTGAATTCTCAAGTCAGTCAGCTACATGTAGTGCATCAAACTGCCTGCTAAAGGCAGCCAAGAAATTTTCGACATGACATTTTTCCACTGGAAAATGCAGATTTCTTTATGTCAAAACAAGCACTTGTATTTTCTCCAAAGTTGTCTGCCCGTTAGAGTTACAAGACATTTTAAAACTAAGGAGCTTTGTCTTAAGCAAATGTCCATTTCAAGGAGAAAGGGATCTGAGATTTGGGAGCTGTAAGCGCTTTCAGATTTCATGTGCCTGTACCTCATTAGGCTGGCAAACAGAGACCTGGGCACTCGGGGCAATTCATCATGTTTATTTAAGGAAAAAAAAAAAAAAAAAAGTTAAAATGGACTGTAGTTTCATTTTTGGCAATAAAAGGTTTGAATGCCTCCTAATATTCAAGATATTTCAAAATAACATATTTTCATTTTAGTGCCTAAAGATGTTTAGTTATGTCTATAAATAGACAAAGAATTTCCCAAAAGTGAAAAATACAGTTTTCATGCAGCCTTATTTTCCCTCTTTCATACCACAATTTCTCACTCAAATTAGCTACTTCACAATACTGACAGTGGAAAAGTGCAAGAAGCAAACAAATGCTGGCTCTGCTAACAGTTTGTGTTCTCTTCCCCTAATCCCTGCTTTTATAGGAGATGCAATAGAAATCCCATTTGGATGAAAGCAGAATGAGGATCTTTTAAAATTATTATTATTTTCACAATGTGTATGACTTAGGAATGAAACTTAACTGGTTTTGATTAAAGCCAGTATCTATTTACATGCTGAACAGGAAGTAGTTTATGGAGACATATTTGAGGATTCACATACAATTTTCTTTCCAAACTATGAGACTATGTAGGCATTTTAATTTTTTAAAGAACTATCTCATTAAACCAGTGAACTGAATGAAATGTCCCACCACATAAAGGGTAACCCCAGAGTCACAGAAACGTTCAAGTGATCAGCTATTCTTGTTGTAGAACTTAAAATATAATATGGAAATTAGAGACCCAAGGTGATAAAAAAACAGCATTACAGTTATTCATTGATTTGTCCTGTTATATTATGGTCAATTACTTCAATAATTCCTCAAGTTAAGGACTCCAAAATGCAGGTACTGTGGGTATTGCACTGACAGCAGAAGTTGTTAGTTACCCTATGCCAGACTAGGCACAGAAAAAGGTGAATTTCTTTTGTGAGGTTGTATTCCCTCTTGCAACAAACACTCTGTATTTCTTTCTGATGTGTGTCTGTGTGTTTGTGAATACCATCCAAAGTAATTGGTGCATCCTCAGGTACCTACAGAGCAGTTTGGGAAAGCATTCCCAAAACTGATGTAGGTAGGGATCCAAACAGATATCACACTTTGAAGAAATTAAAAAGGTGTTTATCTTCAGAAATAGCATCACGCTAACTTTTAACTTTCACTAATATCACTGATAATGGATGAGGATATTCTTTAAAAACCATTCCCACGCTATAGATCTTGCTTGCTTGAGTTTTCAAACTAACATTTATTCAGCAATAGTCCAAGCTATCGTTGAGCCAAATGCACTCATACTTTGAAGATTTACTTATAGCATTCTGGAAGCCCGTGTAACATATCACTGTATAAATGTATCTCCAAGCACATCTACCTACAGCTTACATATTAGTATCATTGACATCAGATAATTTTTAGCTATGCAGACAATTGCGTGGAACTGAAAAAAAAAAATCTGGTTCAGCTGGGTAATGCAATAAGTTCTGAAGAATTTTCAGATAGAACAATGTAAACTAATTCACAGCTTTGGTCCAGGGCAAAAACCTGTACAAAGTAGATACTAATGCAAGAGGTCTTAATATTCTAGAGGAATGCTGAAAAGTACCTATAAACACAAAGTGTTTTGCCTGCAAATATACAATCACGTTTCTCGTGTTCTTTAAAAAGAAAAAGAAACTTTACAGTAAGAATATTGGCTAAGGCACAAAGGGATCTGTTAGGGATTAATGATATTATGGGTGCATTTCTTCATTGGAAATGGCTGGTATCTCAGTCCTTACCAGTTAGTCAGGCAATGTTATCACAATATCTCACATATCTCCCCAAAGTTATCACTTATTTTCTTCCCCCTATTCCACAGCGAAGGCAAGTAAGTGAAAAGAATTAATTTGGGTTGGATTTTCTAATAGTCTCCTTCTGAACAATGCTATAAAACATCAAACAAAAGAATACTAAAAGGAAAATGAAGAATGCCAGATTCTGATTGTGCTAACAATGGTCTCTTAAAGATTCTCACCACATAGTTGAATGTGAGTCTCTCTCTACTGGCTAATCACAACATTTATTTCAAATATGGATACTTGAGAGATATGTCAATATTTGGTCTTTCAACTTGCTCTTGTGCTCGACCTTCTCCAGTATGAAACTGTTGCCTGTGTTGTACTGTCAGCTGCAAGATGAACAAAATTATGAATGAAGTATGATGCCACTGGAGCAGCTTGTGTGAATATTCCTTTGCAAAATGAAAGATGATCAATGCCTCACGTCTTGATCAGCATCCCAGTATATGACCATGCTACAGTTCCAAAGTGTATATGCCTTCTCTAAGACAAATTCAACTCTAAGTCACTCTGAATCTAAAATAACTCTATTAAATTCAGTAGAATTGAACTTCTCTGTATAAATACCTGGTATAACTACAAGCAAAAATGAACTGTATTTGTTATATCCATCCTATATAGATCTATCTGCCTGGTCCTCCTGTTTATTACTTAATAGTTAACAGAAAGAAATACATTTTCAAGAAGATGCAGTGTGTCAGACTTTTTAGGATATCTCCACAAGACAAATACAGCTATTGAGAAAGGTGCTTTCCATTTCAAAGGTACTATAGCCTCTCACTTTTGTGTGCTATAGAGAGTATCTAATGGCTTCCAGTGGGAAACAATATTCATTCCACTTTAAATGAAAAGCGGCTTTTGTATTTGAATGTATTTATGAAACTGTGAATATAGAGCTGTGCTTACCATTTCACAGTAATCCACTGAAGGATTATACTGAGGCACAAGATAAGTTCAAGTGCCCGAAGTAATCTGGGCACATGAAATAAAAACAGCCGGAGGAAAATGAAAATATTAGTAAGTAGCTCCTATTTTTTTTCTCCCTTTCGATTTTGATTAACTGCACTGTTTGACTAACAAATCACCTCTCAATTTTGGTAAGAAATGTTTTGATCAAAAAATAAAACAGAAAACTTGATAAATTATTTTTTTATATATATTTTTCTGTGCACTGAAAGGTGGTAGCTATATTTATTCTTTCTTGGTAGCTCTACTTATTCTCATTTTCATATAAAAACACTGAATAATTTGAAACCAAACCAGCTGGCTATAAGGAAAACATCCAGGCAGAATTTTGTATTCTTCTATTGTATTCTTCTATTATATTTCCTCTTGGAAACCTTACAAATTAATAGGTTTGTCCCTTTCCTGTTAACCAGTTATTTGAAGACAGGCTTAACTTCTTATTTCTGTACTGATTTTAAGCTGTGCTCTCTCAAGAGTTTTACAAACACGCTAAATATGTGTATGAATTTCTCACTGGATATTTGTTGTAGCAATTATGGAATGTAAGTATTGATGTAACTGATCATCTGTGTTGTACGGTACTGGATTACTGTGCTACAGAAGTAATGAAGAGAGTTCCAAAAGAAGAAATTGTCAAGAGCATGTGTTTAGATTCAAGCAACAGTTCAAACAATTCACATATTTATAGGACCATAGTCTTCTGCAGACATTCATTCAAACAAAAGCAGTCTTTATCTTATTAAGAACTGGATATCATGGACTGAATGATGTTACTGAAAAAGACATTTTCACATGTGAAGTCAGTAGAGCAGTGGTCCATACAGTGACTGAAGGATAGCCACATTAGTTGTCCACCTCAAACGTTTTATGATATCTGCTTGATAATGTATTGCTGACTCCTGTTCTTCATTAGTCATTTCCAGCACTGGAAAAGTCAAATGAAGGGACAAACCCACCGTTTTAGCAATGTTTCTACTTTTCCTTCCCTCCATTATGCAGCTGCCCACGAAAGGAGAGATGGACAGTATTCCCATACCTGGCATGAGAGGTGATTCAGCATAGGCTGGAGTGAGGAAAGCTGCCATCCAAGATGAAAACCTCACATTTGAAAACTGTGATGGCTGTGTGGAAACCAAGTGTCAGAGCAGTCAAACAGCCCTGGAGCCACAAAGGGAGAGAAGGAAGACGAGAACAATCACAACACTCATTTGAAGTAGAGAAGGCATCCCAGCAGTTTGCGACCCAGAGGATGGAATCTACGCTATCTGATTTGCAGAATTAGCCCAGAAAGGAGGTAATACAAATATAAGATTATGTGCTTTAGATCTGTAATTTATTTGGCATTGTCCCTGTGGACATGGTCTAGAATCTGTTCCCTGTGAAACAAGGAGCAGTCTCTGAAAGAAGCTGTTACTTGAAATTCAGAGCTAACTGGAAGGAACTCAAGAAAATTCAGGGAAAGGAAATCTGAGTTTTGCTGAAGTCATGCAGAAAATGTTTTCAGGTATTAACAGTGTTGATGCTTGTAAAATGATGAGTTTGGACCATTCCAGTAAATGTTTTACAGATTTAAAATTTTGTCTTACAGACTAGAAACATGTGTATGTGTTCCCTAGATCACAAAGGTGAAAAAATAGAAGTCCTCACACTGGGCTGCATCAGACAAAAGCAACCCCAAACCAAAACCGAAGTAGTGATTTTCAGGGTCTGAGCTAAAAGGAAAAGAGCTAACCTGCCCAGTATCTAACTATACTATGTTGGATTGCCCAGATGATTCAGGCAGCAGTCGCTTGGGGCTCTGCCCACCTACACAGTCTGTTGGCGGGGCAGTCTCATCAGTGAGCAGGTTCAGCTCTGCAACAACAGCCTAGGAGAGCTGTGCAGTGTAAATGTTACCAAATTAATCCTGCAGCCCTCAATGTAAATCCCATGGTCGCAAAGCCTGGCTGGTAATGCTGAAATGGTCCCACACAGGAGAAAAACAGTGTTGCTGTTCTCTGTTCATACCAAGGCCAGTAATAGATTACGCCTTCAGCTTCACATACTGTGTCTGGATGCAGGGCTCATAGACAGAGCTCTCCCCTCATACTGCTGGCAAGGGAATGGGTTCCCACATCTGCAACTGGACGAGGGAGACCATGAGACAAATAGCAAAAAAATTATTGTTCTGTAGACTTTTTATATAGGACATGGGAATAGAGTCTGTAATGAGAGCTGAGAGTTTACAGCCTTTATGATACCATTCTCATTTTCTTTTATTGGTTTATCCTTCCCTCTGAGTCACACTGTGCATCACTGGGATCTCTGGAGGGTTGCAAACATGCATTTGAGTATCCCAAGAGAAGGAAGGAGGGAGACTGTGAGGAAGACTGAGGGGTTAGATTACTTACTGGAGAAGTATAGAAACTGAGCCCTGCCTTTTACAGTGGAGAGATGTTATGTTGCTTCTGATTATTCATCAACGCCAGACATTGATCAAAAGCAACATTGAAGACTATTCATCAACACCAAAGCCTTGGCAAGTAGATGACACAGGTTAAATCATAAGCAAAATAGGTGAAATGGTGGGAAATTCTAGATTATATCTCCATGAGTAAAGGTTTGTATTTTTGTATCATTCACTATCAATGTGATATTATTAAATATTATGTCAACTTTATTGAATACTGTTGGATTTAAATTTCTCCTGATTTGTCTTATTAAACTGCTCATTGATGATCTTGTAGTCCATAATTCTAAAACAGATTGAAAGTTACTTGCCACACAACAAACTGTGTTTGCAAATTCTTAAGTTGTATTACTCTTGCATATAGAAACTTCTTGGCTGGTATCAAATCAACTCTCACATATATAAAAATATAAGTGTGCATGTATATAAATATATGTCTGTGAGAGATGATTTGGATATATTTGTGTACATATCTATAATTAATTTTTAGTTAAATGCAACTCAGTTACTCTTGAATATATCATTGCTGACTTAAGGGAACAGCTGAACATATTAGTGTAGGCTAGACATTCAAGATCATATATACCTTACGGTTACGTTATGTTTTTTTTCTCTTTGGTCACACAGAGAAAGTAGAGGAGAGGAAAGGAAGCACCTTTTTACCTCCATGCAATAGTAAGAGTGTCAGAGGGAAGGATGGTCACATGGAAAGATATTTTTCCCCAGAGCAAGAACAAAACAATTAAACCTGTTTTACTGATAAAACAGCACTATTTTCCGTGTATTGCAATGCAACATGGAGTATGGCGTGAAAAATATCAAATTTACTGGTCTTGTTCAACTGCTTCATTTTATAATGGACAACCACAGAACAAAGCTCACACAAATGTTGCATTATGTGTTGCAAGAAAACTTTAGGATTGCCAATTTAGTTGCTACTTCATTTGCTAATCTGAAAGCTGGAGTACAATGGTATGTGAACTGTTCTGCCAAAAAGAGAAGGAAGACAGCAAAATGCCTGAAACGATTCGTATAAATACCATAGAGGTACAAACCTCCTTGATCAGGGACTCACCCTGAAACATAGAAACTAGATATGTGATCCTAGACATGAGGAATAAAGAGTCCAGCTGTATGTACTAATGAAACTCTCACTGAGTGAGAGTGGAGGCTTTCTCAGGAGTCCAGGTATGTTCACAAATGAATGTCATCCAAATAACTTCTACAACAGAAAAGGCAATACAGTGCATGTTTTACCTCTTGTTACTTTCTTTAGAGATCATGCAACTTCCCTTTACACACTCTTTTTATAAAACCTTCCCCTCTAAAGATATGGTGGATGCCCGTAGGCTGAGAGAAAAGAATTGACATTTGAAGTAGAATTTTGTTTTAATAATGTGCACTGTCAAAGGCACATTCACAAAAAGCAGAAAGATATAAGCAAGCAAATAATATTCCCAAATGCATGGTTTTGGCAGTGCAGATGATAGAATTTACAGCAACATAAATCTGTGCATTACAGGCATAAATTATACACAGCGTACCCAATCTCAAAGCTTTTAAAGAAAATACACAGGAAATCTGAAGTGAACCGTCTAGTAATTGGTCATCAAACTATATGAATTTTAGGGAAAAAAATGGTGCATCTAATGTAATCATTAAATAATATACCTTGGTTTTCCAGTCCAAGATCCTAGCACAGAAAAAGTTATTTTCTTAGCTGAATTTCTGTACTTAAATCCAGTGGTGGAAAGGTATAGAAATGATCTGCTGCTGGCTAAGGATGCTTTGGGTTCACAGCTTTTTTTGGCTTGGAACTGGACAGAAGTGATAGTAGAGATTGTGGCTGATCTTGGTATGGACTTCCATTTGTTGTCTGACATAATCTTGATCAAAGTTAGAATGCAAGCATTCTTTGTAATACTTTGTACAGAATTACATACAATGAATTATTTGATCCATATCTATAGGCACTGAAAGATAGTGGCTCTGCTTATTCTTTGATCTGCAGCTGAAAAAAAAAAAAAAAATCAAAGCCCAAACCAGATATCATCAAAGGAAACATCTGAATGAAGCCTTATCATCTCCTTAATTTCCACAAAATAATTTCTTTTCATAACTTAGAAAAAAAGCTATATTCTTTTTGTTTGCAAATGATCTAAAGAAAAAGTTAATTAATGTATCAAAATATCAAATTTTTTGTTTACATATCTTTTATGTACAGAAAAACTAATGTATGGATTACTCAATGTTTATTTGTTGTAATAATTATTTGCTTTGAGTACTTTCTTTTCATAATTCTTTTCATTGTATTCATTACTCCTGAATATTTTTTTTTGTGAACATAATGGTTTCTTTATTTCGCCTTTTGAAGCAGACACATACCCTTCCAAATAAGTATCATCAGCTTTAAGAACCATTTGTTTAAAATTTCCATCACTGCATTTATAACACAACACCGATTAACACAGAGCAATTCATTGTATGATTATGACAAACTATCCAGATATGATTCTTTGAGCTGCACCCCAGCAAAGATTCCTTTAAGATTGCACGTTGCCTCTATCCTCTCACTAACATCTTTTTCATTTGCTCTACCTAAACAGCATTTCAAAGTGCTCCTGCAACTGCTCGCTCAATAGGTAAATTATTTTTTGGTGTTGTCTAGGGGGGCAGTGACTGCCTTCATGAATCAATAAAACAAGGTGCCTATATGTCAATGCAAGGTTATCAGCATGACTGGATGCTCAGCCAAGCTTCCCACACTGACATAGCACTCAGGCAGGCTTCCCCATCCTTCCAAAGCACACATTTCACAAAGACTTTCTTTTCATAAGTTCAGAGACAAATCTTAACTTAAAAACATACTGCTAAAATAAAAGAGTAGCAAAAAGTCCAACAGAGTAGAAAATGCTAATTCAGAAGAGGTATTGAAAGAAGTATAAAGGTTTCTTATTTGTTAACATACAACAAACATTTCAATAGCTGTACATATTTAGTGAACTTGCCACATATTATCAAAGAATAAAATATGAGTTTTAAGTTGGGAAGAAGTATTACATATTGAGTAAAGAAACACTGCTGAATTGGGAAGCAGTTTAGAAAGAAGATAAAATGTTGCTAAGAAAAATAGGTAGCCTGGAAGAATAAATGCAAACTTTGTGAAGTAACAGCTATACTTTTTTTTTTTTTTTTTTAATAAGCATAACTAAGGGTAATTCAGGTGCATTTGAAAGCCACTGACTAAAAGAATGATAATAAACACCTTCAACTGTGACAAATTAAGCACAGAAAATATTTAAAAGAATTATTCATACTTTCACTGATTATGTTGAAGTTAGTATTAATCCAGCCCAGCTTTTTTACTTAGTAGACAAAATAATTAATTATTATATTCTCTTTTAATAAAGAAATAAAATTGAGACTGAACAGTTTAAGAAGACTCATCAATTTCACAAGAACAAAATGCCTTAAACTGGAAGTACTGATAGAAAATATTTACTAAAATTGTTATTAGGAATGAAACAAATACCGTAATTTACTTTGTTAACAAAAGAATTGTGCAGTTCACAATACTCATGGTAACTATACAATAATTCAAACACCAAAGAATTAAAAACAAAACCACAATGAAAATATAAAACTGAACTCATCAAAAGTTTATATCCAGCATGTCAAAACCATTTGTTCAAGGTGAAGATCTCCTTCTACAATACTTTGGTGTCACAGCCGTAGTGCCTGAGAGAAGCAGCCACCAAAAACCTCAAGTAATGACGCCTAGATGAGAATAAAACCTCCTGCCCCAGTTAGGCAAGGCAAGTGTTTTAAAACCTTCCTCATTTATGACTCTAAACAACATCCCCAATACTACACACTTGGTAAACCCAAATAAGCAGTTCACAGAATCATAGAATATCTCAAGTTGGAGGGGACCCATAAGGATCATCAAGTCCAACTCCCTGCTCCTCGCAGGACTACCTAAGACTAAACCATATGACTAAGAACATCATCCAGATGCTCCTTGAACTCCGACAGGCTTGGTGCCGTGCTCCAGGTGCTCCTTCCCTGAGGAGCCTCTTCC
>JAVJGG010000005.1:26037858-26056623 GCA_035590195.1 Aviceda cuculoides
GCAGAGGGGGACAGTCACCTCCCTCGGCCGGCCAGCCGTGCTGTGCTGGATGCACCCCAGGACACAGGTGGCCTCTTTTGCTGCCGGGGCACGCTGTTGACACGTACTCAACTCGCCATCAACCCAGTCCCCCAGATCTCTTTCCACAGGGCTGCTCTCCAGCCTCTCATCCTCCCAGTTTGTATGTATAACCAGGATTGCCCTGTCCCAGAGGAAGAATCCAGCGCTTGCTCTTGTTAAATTTCTAAGTTGATTCCCTCTTGCCATGCAGCAATTACCAGTGATCTTTTCTAATCTCTTCCTGAATTTTAATACATCTATGAAATCAGAAAAGAGAAAAAAAAGGAAAAGAGCTATGGAACCTAAAAAATGTCTAATGTTTTAGAAACAGTAGAAAGAAAAAGTGTACTAAGTCTGGAATTTATTGTGAAACATTAAACACTGTGGGGAATGTTCTGCTCTTGGGTGTGAAAGGCATCATTGAAGTTTTCATTTTCTGTATGCGCAAGACTTCTTTTAATATCTTATGTAATTGCATATCCTTTGTATTTTAAACTAAAGCCTTTAAAAAGGATTTCTAAGCAGCAGGAAAAAAAAGCGTGTTACAGGAAATAGGCTGCAGAACATGGGTATTAATTTATAGAAAACACTGAATAGTTTGAAAAGAGAACTGTTTTTCATGAAAAAATAAGAAATATGCAGGAAAAAATAGCAGGAAGAAACAGAAATAGATAAGCAGATACCTCATATTCAATAGATTTTCTACAAAAACAACCCTACAGCAAATTGTTGTAGATCAAATTTAGAGATCTACACTGAGAGCTCACCTATATGAGAAAGCTACATCAAGTTTGGTTACAAATCTACCACTTTTTTTTTTTTAATCCACAATAAATGGATTAAAGCCAGTTCAGATAGACAAAGAGCAGTTAAAACCATAAGCACACCACTGTTAAATGCAGGCCGTCTTTCACTCTTCAGTTTGTACTGATGAGCAAAAGACACCTCTTCCCATAACGTGTCTTTCTGAACTATCCTCTAGACACAACCCTGTGATGCTTAATCTGCCAGTCTAATCTTCAATTTGACCACAAGTTTTGTTTTCCTCCTGTGTTTTTTTTTTCTTTCTTTGTTACTGTCCAGCTTCTTTCTGTTTGAGTTCCTTCAGTGATTCTGTGTTTTAAAATGACCAATGCATTTTTTATCTTCAGTGTCTCATGTGTCAACCAACCTCCTGCTGGTTCTGTCTTGTTTCTTGCTGCTCAGGAATGAGCTAATTGAAAGGGAAACTGTTATTCTCATAAGCTGATGAAAAAGCTTTTTACTTTTTTTTTTTCTTTAAGAACATCCTTTTTATTTTTACAGTCCCACTATATGAAGACCAAAATTATTAATTCAGATTATCCTGAGAATGAATCTATTTTACATTAAATTCCAATTATTGGAATCTGTTAACTGAAAATAAACTTCAATTAATCAGAAGTATATATTATACTAATTCTATGAGAAATGCAGATGCTGCAAAATCCAATTTTTTTGTGAACATTTCTTTTCAGATACTGCTTATTTAACATTGCTTATAGCCACAAAATGTGAATATGAAGGAAGTCTTTTTGTTTGTCAGCTCTTCTTCAGAATGAAATTAGTGGTGACAATTGCAATACTCACTTTGTTGCCTCTTTTAGCAAAATCACTGATCGAAAAGACTTTGAGTAAAAAAAAGTCTAGATTACAATTAGTTTAAAAATTAGCAGGTTTTGAAAAATATGATACAACATATCACAATTATTTTTTTCATTAGAAAAAGCATGGGAGGAGGGCGGTCTGTGGTATCTTCTAGTTTTTCTTTTTTTATAAAAACAGTCTCTCTTGTCCTTTAGTTGCCTTATTTAAACACATCCTTCAGCAGAACAAAAGAACAGAGCTCAAGAATTGAGGACCTCCAGACATTACTAGTGGAAGGTGTCAGCAGCTACGCTTCCAATGAACTTACTTGCCTTTGCTGTAGTTCCGAATACAGTACAGCACTGTTGGACACACACTGAGCTTTCTCATAAGCGTAATTCATCCTGTGCTGCACTTGGCTTCAGAAAAAGTTAAATGAGGTGCTTTTGCACCCCTAAGTCAGACAAACCTGCCAAAACCATAGATTTCCTCAGAGACAACAAGTTTTTCTCATCAGGCTTTGTTTCCAGAGAAATCCCCGTTACCTCGCCTCCTGAGGCTAGGCCGTTAGTAATACCTAGACTTTTGGTGCCGCCTCTCCTTCCCAGATACAGACATTTGGGTGCTACTGACCCACATAAATCCGCAGCCTCTCTACTTCCGGGGGACCTGCAGGCCGCGGCCTCCCTCCTGACTAGAACAGAAGGCAGCAGAAGAGCAAGAGCCTTCAACTCTGGGAGCAGAGGAGAAACGAGAAGGCGGGATGGGCCACGACAAGGGGTTAGCTTGAGACAAACATGGGTGAGGTGGCATCTGCAGTCTCGTGACACAAGGCGCACAATCACTTAGCAATTGCACTCTAACTCTGTTTTCTATATCCGAGAAGAATTCTTTATCAGTTTAAGCAACACTATAATATGTGAACAGTATTTAAATGTTTGTCTTTTTTGTTCCCAAATACTGACAGGTAGCTTAGCACAAGCTAAAATTTCAGACCCTAAAGTGCTGAAGTACTAAGTGAGTATTTTTTGGAGGTTTATAAAAACAGAGCAGTGTGAACTGAAATTTTTCTTGTTTGCCCTGTACTACAGTGATACTAATAATGAAAAAGAAAACAAACTCCTAGTTATATTATATTACCTGTGCTCATGAATTTTTTATTTGCCTCAGGTGGCTGGGGAAGTAGAATTTTACAGACCTTTGTGAAATTTATTCTTTCAGTACTCTACTTGCAACTGGGCCTATAAACAGAATTGCTAAAACACCCCGTAAGAAAGCTTTTCTGTGTGAGATTTCCAACTGAATTTTTCATGTGAGAAATTTAATTTGACTGGATAAAAATGTTGGTGTTCATCTGAATCCTAAACTTTTTGATGATCTCCTCTTTTTTTTTTTTTTCAGAGAACATCAGTAACACGTTCCATAAAGTACTAGATATTTATTAGTAAGTTTTGTTTTTCTTTTCCCTCCCATCATCTGTGCAAAAAAAAAGAAACAAAAAAACCCTCAAAATAAACCATGTTATATTGGGCTAAGTACTTATGTCAAAGTTTGTTTTATACATTACAAGTTTTATGAAGTGATTTAGAAAAGCCTTCCTTGGCCTTGTTATTTGGAAAAGAGGGGAGCTCCCCTGAGCTTATCATCAGACATTGGCAGCTAGAAGGACCTTATCTTTATACTAGATTCTAGTAAGTACTGTCATTTAAGCATCTCTAAAGGAACAAGGACATCCTTCTTCTGATAAGGTGAGTCATAGTATGCTGTTCTTCATTTCTTTATTATCTGCAAAAATTTCGTTTTCTTCATCCACGTAAAAAACATTTTAATTAAGTGCAAGATGTAATTTCCTTTTAAGCTATCAAACTCACCACAGACTATCTGTTCAGTGTAATTAATACAAACTTTTTTACTGTCGTTCCAAACTCTATATTTTTTACCTATTTGGATGTTTATCCAGACTTTTATTTACCTTCATAGATATCCCTAGATCCCTTTTTTTAAATTCCATTTGTATTTCAACCAGTTATTTCAGGATGGGGAGAACAAGGATTTTATCAGAGAGCTAAGTGAACTTTAGTCTCTCCCTGGCCTTTGTTAGCTGGGTACAGTGTGGCATGCAGAATCCTTACCATGTAATGCAGTAGCAACCCTACTGCTGTGCAGTTCCTTGTTTCCTCCCATGTCCATGTCACAGCTAATTTGGTAAGACGTGCCAGTTCTCAGTGTCAGATGCATCCTTCAGTGAGCAGACTTCCAGGCCATTTTGGCTGACAAATAGAACTGTGTCCAAATTCTGACAAAATGTTAAGTAAGGCTCGAGTCAAGAGCCAGCTCAGCCCTTAGGACTACTAACGGTGTTAAATTAATGCACGATTTAATTGACTATAAAAATGACAAAGAGGTTATTATCATGATTTGTCTCTCAAAAGTTTCAAAAGCAAAAGTATCCAGAGACAGATCTATACAATGAGTTAGACACAATGTAGAAGAGCTACTCAACAGGTTTCTGCACTCAATTATGCACAGCAAGAATTTCTAGGTACCTTCAGCATTGTTTCCTAATCTTGGCCCAGAATCACCTTACTGTAGGCAGATATGTAGCTAAATCCTGCCTAAACACTGTGAGAATCAGAAACCTGGAAGAACAGCATCTTTATCCTTTAAGGGACCCATACAAGAGGTGTGCCAAGAACACAGCTAAGATAAATTGGAGTATGAAGTTGTGAGTACTGTATAAAAACATACAGGTAGACACCATCTACAAAACAGCATTATAGTATACGCACCCATGAAGTGAGAAACACAAGCTGAGCTGTCTTCTCGACTTTAGAGACTTGAACCTACACCTTTACAATTGGAATGCCCTTAAACAAATTAAAACTATTTGTATGCAGCGGGGAAGGGAAGTAGACAGTGCTGCTTGCTAACAATCCTTCTTCTGGTATAGTTGTGCAAAGTTCATAAGGTCAAAGCTCTTGAAGTCATTCTTCTAACTGAAGAATACTGCTTCTGTCATCTAATATTTTTTAGTTAAAAATACTGCATTCTGCTTCCAGGACTGTTTCTGTATTGGATAATAACACTTACACATGACAAGATAACTGTTAGGCACTGATGGAGCACGGAGACAGACACACCTGCTCTGCCTGACCCAATTTTTCAGATAAGGCCCTTCAGGAACCACGGGGTCTCTTAAAAGAAAACCCTATTCCACAACACACACAAAAAAAGATTTGTCTCCTAAATGGACAGACAATCCCTTGAGTCTAGGTACTACAGGTCTGGGGATGACTTAAAGAACAAAGAGACCACTATATTTAGTATTTCTTATCAGTTAGTGCTGAACTTTTAAAAAGTGCTTTTGCAGACTAGGATTCAGGCTGAAAGCCAAGCTTCCACAGCTTCGGCATTGTGATATCTAGCACTTCTACACTTCAGTCCTCTGTCAATTTTCAAGATATAAATCAAAAAATCTGTAAATACTAATCTCACAAACTGGTCTAGTACTCTGAGACAAACAGCTTTCTCTATACTGTTATTAAGAAAAGTTTTGCAAGTTATATTAGGAGCTCAGTGGCACTAGTCAAACATCATTATCTGTACATGATATATTTGAAGTCTATCATAGCACATAGATGTAAGATTCAAGTATACAGATTTGTGTCTGCAGTTTTGGGGGCTTGGGGCTGGTTCTTGGAAGGGACATGTGCACAGATATGTAAAATATCCAATAGCACAAATCTTAAGGGAATTTTAAGTTTAATTTCTAGGTTAAACCTAATTTTTAGGTTTTAATTTCAGGTATCAGATGATCAAAAGAAAGGTTTCTGCCCATCTATCCTACAAAATGGATGTGTTTTGAGTTTAGGAGCAAAAATTTGTGTTTGGGTCTAATTAAGTTTTTTTAGTGGAAATTTGTTTAGGTTTGAAATGAACTGTTTAAAAGTTCAGTAAAATATAACTCAGTTATACTAATAATCTGCAGGTGACATGACAAAATGCTACCTCATTGCTATCGGTGCTCTTGGAAATGATAGGATAAACTGTTACTCACAGTTTATTACAGTTAATTTTCAAGAAAATTTCATATCATATCTTATTTTCTTTTCCTAAGTTAATAAAATGAATGCTGCAGGAGACTAACTCCAGTGGAATAAAATTTTGATAACAGAGCTAATTAATATCTGTCATAACCATTCTCTGTTACCAAACTGACTGTGAAGTGACAGCAATGTTCACTTGAAAATTGTTGGGTTTAGTTATTCCTTGAATAGTTTTAATAAATTGTTTTCCGTTACATGTCGGCTGTGAATGACTAGCTATGTTTTGTATGTAGCCATGCAAAGTCTAAACAGTAGTTCTGCTCTTTTAAATAGGAGAATAAAAGACAGTGAGTAGTGTATTTCATCAGTATGAGTTTAAAAAAAACAATTATTTCGGCTGTAATCTGGTGCATCTTTGCCATTTGTAAACATTTTTGCTAATATCTGTCACTTCTCTGCATACTCTCAGATGAGTGTGTGGGAACCCTCCCCATCAAAGTCAGAAGAATTTGGTATATATATTAGCAGTAATATTGTCAACAATTTTTATTGTTTCATTACCTCTTGTGAAGAAAAAAAAGGGTCTAATATTAACAGTAAAGAAAAAAAATCATAGAAAGACGAATCTCGTGAACTCAAGAGAGTCCCCATATGTCTATTCAACTGATGATCAAACAGGAGATCAGAAGGCTGTAAAAAGGATCAACTTTCCAAGATAGGCTTTAAACCCTAACCTGTAATGCACTTTGTCCATTAAAAGTTAGAGTTCATGCCACTAGTTTGGTCCTTTGCTTAGCAAACATATTGATTGTACTGAAGTGAGGATAAAGACCGAAACATCCAATCTCGCTTTTTGCTCTCTAAAGACTTGAGCTTTGATCCAAAGATAATGCAAATAAATGGGAGCCTTTTGTTGTTTTCAAGGACTTTTGAGCATGTACCTGAGTATATACTTATAGTGCAAATCATCCTCACAGAAGAAAAACTTCAATCTACATATCAGATTTTTTAGGAGCAATTTTATAAAGTAATAATTCTGCAAATTGTCATGAAGAGGCAGAGAAAGTATATGGAAGTATTTCAAAGAAAATTTTAGTAGTAGCTGACTGCTGTAAAAATAGACATAGGGGTTTATGACCAGAAAATATGGAGGAGAAGAGCATTATGGGGTTAACTGTGATGCTTATTTATCTTGTGAACTGTTTGTGTCTTTAAAAGGTTTGCAATGATAAATACAGGAAACTATACTGTTGATCTGAGGATCATATTGCAATGTTTGAGAATACATGAGTTTCTAAATTAGTTTAAAAGAAAGGAAAATCATCCATTATTCAAACAAAGACATTTCTGTCCTGTTTGAATACAGAATTACACTGTTAACATCAGTACAATGACTCCAGATAAGGCATGAGGCAGAAATATGGACTGATTTTTTCTGTTGCAGTACTCAGCTTCTGTTACAGAGTTTTTTCACCCAGAGATTTGAAACAGTGGGTTAAGTCAAGTAAAATAGAAGCCCTTCCAGTTTTGAATTATTTTTAATTGTGTATTACATGAATAAAGAGATATTAAGTTAGAAAGGTTATGTGTTTATTAACAGAGACTTTAAAAACTCCTATTAAATTAATCAGTGTGACCTTTTAAACATAAAATAGGCTAAATGATGAATATGAATAAACAAATTATGCTGGGTTTTTAAAGACATGATAGTCTAAACCATATCAACTTAATTTTGCTACTTTTTCCTTATGGACATGGGAAAAATATTTTTTAACATTAATTCTCATGTCAGACTATTAATTTTTAATATTGTTCATGCTTGGTGAACACAGAATGAGGTTGGTTGGTTCATGCTATGTAATACAAAAATAATTCTTCAATATATAAATAAAATATTTTGTCTGAAGTTATTTTTCAGCCCAAGATCATTTACCTTCAATCTGGAAGATCCCATCTTCAGAGAAATCCCAAAGCTTCTATCTACAACACCTTTCTGTACTTAACAACAGGAGTAATAAGGTTGGTATTGTTTGTGATCAATAGCTGAGCATAGATCCTTTGGTTAGGTTCTTTTGCATAAATTTTCATATCAGATAGAATCTCCTATTTAAAAATATTCATTAGAAACTAATTCAGTGTATTTCATTTTCATGGGAATATTGTGCTATAAAAACATTAAATAAGAAAGATAAGTTAGAAGAAGTATATAAGCAAATTGTTACTGTAAGGAACTTCTACATGTGGTTGGTAAGGAACAATTTTTGCTCCACTGATTACAATGGCACCGATATTTCATTCATAATCATTCATTCATCCATAGTTACATAAAACTTGTGCAAAGCACTACATCTAAAATGAAGTTCCACTTCAAAGAGTGATGTGGAAAATGGAATCAAAGCATCTGACAATTTCCATATTAAAAGCTTCAGTTACAAAAATAAAACACGTTTTTACATTCAAGACTGTAGTAACCAGTAATTAAAACCCTATCCCAAGGGAAAATTATGTTTTAGTGTCATAGGTACACACCTTGTCTGAGTGTTATGCTTCATAGTTGTCCTGTAAATGTATGAAATAAACTTAGTAAACTTTTGTTGTTGGTGGTGGTTTTGTAAACTTGTTAATCTGAAACCCTAAGAAAGTTGTGAGGTAATTAGCAAACCTTTTCTCCCTTTTTAGCAAACAGGGAGAAAAATAATCCAGATCTGCTTGAAAACTTACAACTGGCAGAAATCATTTACAAAAGTGAAGTCTCTTTTGACATTTTTCAATCAGGGAGAGAAATAGAGTGGATAGACAGACACATCAGCATTTTAGTCATGTGCCAGTGTTTACATTTTCATTAAAACAGAATACAAGTACAATAAAGCATTATCATTCCTGACACATGGGTGACTGGATGGCACTGAATGTGCCTGAACTGAAGACACTTTAACTATTATTGCAGTCTAAATATGTAAGCTAAGAGAGACCTGGCTAAGGCAAAACAAAATCAGGGTAAGGGAAAAGCTGTCTTCTGGATTTCTCCTTTCTGCTTGCAAAGTGGTTTGGCTCTGACACTCATACCTTCCTCTGTGAAAACTGAGATAATACAAAAGGAGGATCTGTGGCAGAAACAGACCTAACAGGAATGGCTCTAGAGGTTGAATCAAAGACTATTCTTCATCAGCATTCTGCATCCAATAGTTGCTAATAAAGGATGCACAGAGAATGAAAAAAAGGAACACTCAGGCACATACTCCCTTACTTCCAGCAGTTCTGAGGTCAAGAATTCCTGAGACAAAGTGTAAATTGCTCAAGGAATACTTCTTCACTATGGACCTTGGAGGCCCTGAGCAGAGCTGACACTTCTGGGAATGAAGCTTCAAAGTTCAGTAGCCTATCCGTGGGTGTCTCTTACCAGCATCAGAACCCTTACAGCAGTTTGGCAGTAGCCAAAACATTGGTGTGTTATCAACAGCTTTCTAGCTACACATACAAAGTACAGCACTGGGAGGGATGCTGTGGAGAAAGTTAACTCCATCCCAGACAGACCCAATGCAGCAAGGAAAACCTGTGTGAAACAAAGTAATTCCGAAACCTGCATATGAAGCTGTTGGCAGAGCTGCTCACTACCAGGTAGATTTTATTATTTTTGACAAATCTGGACAATGTTGAGAATATATTATCCTCAGGCATTGAACACAACATTTGAAAAACACCTGGACTGTCGTGCCCCTCTTGGATATATATTCTTAATTTACTGCAAACCATGTTCTTATCATTAGTAGTATCTGGAAGTCAAATCTTGGTATCAGACTATTATCTGTATTTCTAATACAAGATAAAAAATATGGCATTAAATTAACTCAAATAATAAGACTTGGTGGCTGTGTAAAATTATTCTCTGCCTTTCTAGGTAATGGCTAAATTTGTGCAGAAATCAAGAATATGGATTTTTTTTAGAGGTCGTGCTGACAGGTGCATCATGAGTACACTTCTTATCTATAAAAGGATTAACCGTCTTTCTAAGATCATTAACTTCTGAGCTCTGGGTCACTCTTTCATCCCTTTTGTAAGGGTCAAAATGCAAAGCAGTGGACTGAGGTATCAAAAATAAAACTGCTACAGAGACAGCTGTGTTCCAGATGGCAAGGAGGGATCCAAGGTGCCATACGTAAGAAATTTCAGCATCCGTACACTTTTCACTTTGATCTCTTTTACTCTCATTCCTATTCTATCAGATTAACACATCACATAAAAAGATCAGTCATGCTTTTGAACCTCCTCTTTTGTGTGAGACCTGATGATCACTATGTCCCAATTCTGGCAGGGTCCTCCAAAGTTTATCTATGATAATCCCCTGCTCAAAGACATGATCAGCTCCAGAAGTGTTGCTGCTGATAAATATTTGCCTGCACTTTCTTAGCAATTGTCCAGTGGAAAGGTTTGGGAAATATATAACCCTTTTTCTTTTCCATGCCTTTTCTTATGTTTGCTGCATGGTGGATACAACTTTTCTTGGCTGTTTTCCTATCAGGACAGAATATTTTTTTTTTTTCTGAGACAGCAGCAATCAAATGGCAGGCTGATGCTTTATGACACATCTGTGCATCAGGCCAACCTGTCTTCATCTCTTCTTTTCCTCTTAGGAACTGCAGTAAGCAGTCCCACTACACCACAGTCCAAGAACTCCCACTGTACTTGTGCAATGGATTTTGCTTCTCCCTACTACATGACCTGGGACTTCTTGTTGCCTTTCAGAATTTACTGTCTTCATTGCAGACCAGGAGAGATGTCCCAAGCAATCTGTTCTTCAGCTTCACAGTTCCCATCCTCTTTGCAGAAAACTTTCATGCATTTGAAGGCTGTAATCATGTTGCCTCTTGATCTTTGTTTCTCTCTCTGAACAACTACAGTCCATTTAATCTTCCCTTATTGACTTTGGATCATGTTTTTTGCTCTCCAATCACTTCACATGTTTTTGGATTCAGGGACTCAAAATTTGATTCAGGCCTTAAGATGGGCTTCAAACCTTTGTTTATCTGTTTGACAAGTTGACAAATTTTGGGTCAAGTGATGACATTGGTTTTTAATAGCTGACACTTAAAACATTAGCATGGAAACTTGTGCTTTGACAGACATTTATGTATCTGTTTATGTATATATAGTTACGTTTTGTCTAATGGAAAGAAATTCTTGCTTTTATCTTCAACTTCACTTTAGCACAAACATCCAGACCATCTGTTCAGTGCATTCTCCCTAACATCATTATTAAATGGTTTTAAACAATCCATTTACAGCAGAAAGCTGGTGGTCAGCCACTCTTTTACCCTGAGGAACAGTAGTTTGACAAGTGACCCTGAATTTCTTCCAGTAGCGTATACAGCAAAAAAAGAACTGGCCCTAACCCAGCTGTCAGGCTTTGATTCAGGAACGAAGACTTTCCAAGGCAGGAGTTATCTATCAAAAAGGCAGTCCCATACTCAGGGAAATATATCTGATCTAAAGCTGATAGAGTGTGAAATCAAAGGTTGTGAATGGCTACTCAAGGGAAACCAAATATATTTCTATGGGTTTGCAGTACAGATGGTGTCGGTAATGGGCTGTGGCAGGACAAAGGACAGCTGAATTAAATACTGAGATCTGGCATGTTAGCATTACCTGATCAAAGAGGTGTAAGATGGCACATTGACATCATGAAAATTAGCCCTATAGCTTTTCTGTAGTAAGTCACTGATTATCACTTTACTTTATCTTCATCTCACCAATTTATCTGATAGAAAGAGTTCATCCAAAAAATACCAGGAGGATGCTCTGGCTATATAATTATTCTGGTTGAAGACTCTTCTTTTCCAACACATTCATACTGTGAAGGACTAATTCCTTTATAGTAAATGCTGTCATCCAAGAAGCAGGTTAAGTACTGACAAGTGTTCACTCTACCTATGGTTTTTGAAGACCTGGAATTTCAAATATATATCGTCTGTTCAATGATATCTCCAAAACATCGAATGTAATGGAAGACAATAACCTGTAGCAGCTGTATGATTATTAATCACTCTTTTTCATATGAAGGTTTAAAATGTGGATTTAAAGGTACATGTATTTATCTTTCTAGGTTAATGCTGAGTAAGGCTGAAAGTGATTAAATATTGTTTTTCTTTGTTTTTATGGGTTTTTTTAAGATTAAACAGAACACAATTCACAAAATTCTGGACAAGAAATAGTAATTTCAAAAACAATTACTTTAGCTAATAACTAAGAATATGTGTATGAGATTAGAGGATCAGCTTTATATGAATCAGGTTGGAGAAAGAGATTTCTAGTCACACTGTACTCTTCTTATTGTTCTTGATAAACTGATGTATTGTTACACTTAGGATAAATACATTGAAATACTTCTGTAGATCTCTCAGGTATAAAAGTCAGTACTTGTTTATACTATCATTCATTTAAATATCTAGGATAGCAGTTTCTGAAATGTTTGAGTTCCTGTTTGAAATTATTATTTGATATGTTCTAATTTAAGGTACTATGAATTAATTATGTTGAAATATCTAGAACAGTGCATTGGTATATTTATTTTTCTTTAATACATCAAATCTAATTAAATAGTGTCAAACGACAACTAGAATTTTGTGGTTCAATATAGTAATAAGGACATCATTTTAATAAATATATTTCAATGGGACAGTAAAAGTGCAGTGTTTTATCAAACAGTTTCAATATTAATATATTGACTGTGAAGAATCTGAGAAGGTAGAAGTACAGAATTAATACATAATGTTCTTGCTATATAGTATCTTAGAGAAAGATTAACATATTAATGGATGGTTGGAATTTTACAGCATATATTTAATCCAGTGCATTTCGTTAATATGTAAAAGCCCTGCCAGAAAATGTCCTCTGTAATGGTGGAATAGAAGCTCTTACAACAATGTTGATATAAAAGCCATTATTGTTCCTTTTTTTTTTTTTTCTTTTTCACACTATCATTTAAAATCAATATTGCAAAATTAAAATAGCATTAGGAGACCCATATAAACTGATCATATGAAAATTCCTGAATGAGATTTGATTGTGCTTCCGCTGAAGAAAATGGTAGCATTTTAATGATCCTTCCTGCAGTTATCTTTGCAGTTTTCAGAAGGTACAACAGCTCATCATCTGCTGGTGAGGTGTTAGATCCTAATCTCTGCAAGATTATATGGTATTATCCATTAGGTTGTGTTCCAGTATTCTCAGACAAATCCACCATAAATAAAAGGTGCCAAGGGAAAGATGAGATAGTGGCCATGATACTTTAACTAAAAAAACTTTGGGGTAAATAAATTAATAATGATGTATCACATTAATCAAATTACTTTTCCCGTTGACTCCTGCAAAAAAATACCATCTGCAAAAACATGTCATTTAAATGCCTTCCAAGTCAAAATCTTTAAATGTCCAGCTTAAAAGGACATAAAATTTTATAATTAATTTACTCAATTTTTCACCTCTCTCAGCTCTTAAATAGTAAAATAAACTATTTTGCGTCTGACCGAGGAAAATATTCTAGTCACCATCCAAATATCTTAGTGATTCAATTTATCATCCAACCGCTTATTTTTCTCCCACCTCCCCTTTCACCAGTAAAATGAAAAAAAGGAGAAAAAAAAAGGAAAAAAAAAAAAGGGAAAAAAACTCCCCTGTTTTGGGAAGACTCCACATTATTTTCTTAGTCCAGGAAGCTGAAGAAACATTTAGTCATGGAGAAATTCTGATGATATCTCTAAACCTGAGTAGCACAGTTTTCACTGCACAACTTGCTAAGCAGAACTTCACAAGGATGATCTAGCCCTGAACAGCCTGTTTGCCTGAAGTCATGTAGGAGATTAGTTATTTCACGTCTTTGCTTCTTCTTCTGCCTTTTGATTGACTTTTTACTCTTCTGGGATGTATTTTGAACAGCTCTTTTGGACATTTGGTCCTAATATTTGGTTCTTTAGGTGCCACCCTTTTACAAGTAGTAGTACTAGTATAATTGCTTAGTAGCTGCTACGAGTAGTAGTAGCAATTGTGAATATGAGGTATTCCTGCTGCAACCTTCTTTCTTCTTCTACTCTTCCTTCTTTGTAATAACTTTTAAAAGAATGGTTTCTGTAATATCTATATAGGTCTTTGTAAGGGTAACATGGAGATAAATCTTCTGGAAAGAAAAATTTCCTTGGTACTACTGAATGAAGAGTAGCTTCCTTCCTGAATGCTCATACACTTGTTTTGTTGGTCTTCTGATTTTTTGCTATGCCCAGAGGTTTAATGGAAAGGGTTATACCCTTCTACAAATCAGTCAGGATAGTAACGGCATGTTTCCTATAGAACGCCTGAACAGTTTAGCTGCTTTTTGGGAGTCGGTCCCAAATTTTCCTCACTCCATTCCAGAATTTTTGGCACTTTTCGCATATTCTGGTATAACAGTAAATGGCAATCCTTCCTTGTACACTGTTTAGCTCCTGAAATGCAACAGCTTCTGCTTATTCTCTGGTGGTTACTTCCCATTGCCACATTCTTTAGGTCATCCATGACGAAAACAGGTAGAAGCTAATTCTTCACCCCTCACAAACACACCCCACATAAACATTCACAAATATTTGCCTGGTCGTGTCAAGGTATTACTAATGTGTTAAAGTACGTGTCTTCTGAAGCTACTCCTTACTGAACAAAACTGGTCAGTTTTCTAGACATAGTGGATTATCACGATGCAGTGGTTCTGCTAGCAGTGTATTTTGAAGATAAATTTGAGACAAAAAAGAAAAATGCAGAAAATACAGTCTCTAGAAATGTCATAAACTGCATAACACTGAAAAATATCCCTAGCAAAATAGCTAAAGATAGTTTCAGAGTTGCTTGGGAACACAGATTCTAGGAGTGATTGCCCAGTGATACAGCTGAATTATATTTCAAAATTTTAATCATACCATTATGATGCCTTCTATCATAAAAATGCTGAACATGTTTCCCAAATAAAAACTATTGTATGATGTTAATGAAGACAGGAGATCAATAGTTATTGTCAAATGGAGATAGTGTGATAAGCTTGAACAAAGACATAACTGTAACGATGTAAAATGTGTCAAGGTTATCGAATGCTTTTCAAGATTCTAGTTATCCCTTTTAAGATGTGCACTAATCCCAGAAAAATTTTGAATCACTACAATTGCTTTTCAATAAATACCACCTTTGTTTAAAATCACTACTGTGCAAGTCTACTCACAGATCGATTTGAAAACAAAATGCAAGGTTTATTCAATTAATTTGTTTTAATGGTTTGACACACTACATTTTATTATAATAAATTGGATGGTTGAAGTATCCATTTTCATGCCAGAATAGCAGTATTTTGGGGTAAAGAGAGGTTTGTTTTATTCTGGGGAGGAAAAAAATGCATTTATAAGTGTTAGTTATAGATAAGTTTTCTAGTTAAACATACATAATTTCCACAGTGTTAAAAAATGTCTTGTGAGACTACTATCCCATTAACATAAAACAGCTTTTTTGAGAATGCATGATGGCACAGAATTATTGCAAATGTGACTTTTCAAGGTAGTTTCAGAAAAGAAATAAAGTTCTCATACACATAGATTATGTCTACCTAGGTTTTAATATTGAAACTCATGAGTATAATGCTGGAAAAGCATGTTAGCAATCGTTTACTGGAGTAAGTGGGAATTCAGCTATCCAAAATGAAGACTCTAGAGTAAGGAAGTTTTAAATCTGGAAAGTGGAATTCATGTTTAATTTTGCTATTTATGCTACCATGTGCTGTCTGGAGACAGATTCTGCCTCCCCCTCTCCCCCCACTTTCTTTTTTTCTTTTATTTTGCATCGTATTATCATTCTTGGACGTATGGCTCTGGTCCTATACTATACACTCAACTACCAGAAATTAGATTTCAGCCATCAAGTCATTGATTTGCCTTGCCTTGAAATATGTTTCTGGGAATCACCACTGTCCAGACACTCTAGTTCTGGGAATTAAATTGCAAAGCAGCAGGTCAAGTAGGTGCATGTGAATAGGGGTAGAGTACATATCCACAGCTATGAATGTTCCTCTCTTGCTCTGTAGACAACACCTATTCTGAAGGCCCTAGCACAGTCAGGATGTAGAAGATCAGTCTGCAAATAAGCATAAGTGGCAAAAACTCAAGCTTATTGTAAAGTATAAATAAGCCAATCTATAATTTAATGAGGACTGTACATCGGCAGCAGAAAATACAGCACTTAGGACAAATGTATTTTAAATAAGGATGCCAGAGTCTCTGAGTCCATGACCAGAGACAGGAAGGATGCACGCATTGCCTGTTTCTAATCACTAACACGACTGACTCTTTGTATAGGGATATTTTCCTTTGGTTATTACAGAGCGAATCACATGTGCTCTCCAGACACACAGAATGAGAAATGCTTTGGGCTTTAACTGGCAATACTAAGGACATAGCCACTTCGTATTTTAGATGGGAAAGAAAGACATTAAGGTTAATTTTCTTGTGGCCAGGGTTACTTCTGCTTTTTTCTGTATTCATTTTATGTCATCTAGTTTTTTTTCCTTCATCTAGTATTTTTTCCTTCCAAAATTTTTGAAGATGTGTCTTATTTTATTCTCACGTGTAATTATCTCTAACATTAGTGTTTTGCATAATATGCTTTATGTATTCTTTCTTCACATTATGTTCAGTTATACGAAATCATAAATCTGGCCTGGTTGCTATGTGATCATGCTGTGTTATGCCTATATTCTGTCTCCTGCATTATTTCTACAGCCTTTTAACTGTAATACCCTGCCACAGTGCTTCTAAATCACTTTATCCTGAAATCAAATTACAAGAAAAAGCTAGGGAAAAAACCACCTCTCTCACTCTCCTGGAAGATTCTGTTTGGTGCTTTACCTTATAATGTGTATCAGTTTATTAATATAGCACATAGATTTTATAGCTTAGTTGTGTTTCTTATGAATAAAGCAGACAAAAAACCCTACATGAATGTAATAGTCTGATTATGCATTTAGAGAAACACATGTTAAGAAACCAAGATATAAACTTCTCATAAGAAAAGTAATTAATTTACTGTACAGTTCTATAATATTTGTGATTTAACAGATAAATAAATAACTAAAACTAAGCACTTTCGTAGTATTTAGGATATCAGGTAATTTTATGTCACACTCACTAAGAAGTTCATCACAAATTCAGTTCCCATGAAAGACTGGAAGTTTTAACATTGGCACTGTAATGACTATGAAAGTCTCTCAACACATCTGTCAGGTAGCAAGTATTATCTTCTTGCAGGCTAGACTGTGGCATAAGAGATGTTACATGAGATAAAATTTCCACATGGAAACAAAGAAATGTTGGAACAATATTAAAAAGGAAATAATAAAAAGCAAGTAGAATAAGTATAATGGTTTATGTCCATATTATATATAGTTATATGAGCACCAAAGTATATAATGAAATGTAACAGAATCTATGCGTGTATGTGTGCATATGTATATACATGTGTATTTTTTTCAATGTTTTGCAAAAATCTTAAATGATTCAGGATATGTTAAAATGAGACAATGTGGGGTCTTCAGTTATTTTGAGTACATTATTCTTCTGTATCTTTTATTTAGGCAGGCTTTCTGCAGGATTTTCTTCCGTGTGTTTCAAATGCAAATTCAGATGCAAATTGTCTCAACAACATGCCAAGATTAGCAGCACCCCCACATAGATTGTGCAGAGAGAATGCGCAATTTTCCCAGATTCCTTAGTAAAACCACAAGAAAAGCAAGCTTTCACTTGGCTGAATTTGAATCCCAGCAGAGAATGCTCAAGTTATTTGCAGTAGCTGATCAAAAGATTGATTTCTGTTCTCTCTCCTGACTCTACCACCGTACAAACTCTGAACCCCTTGCTCAGTGATGCAGAGGATAGCACGAAGTTATTCAAACTTCTCTTACAAGTTACACCACCTTTGTTCTTGGCTCCCATGAGTGATACTCATTCAGCTACCCTATCTTGAGGCCCCTCATGTAACCTAAAACTGCAATGGATCTTTGATAATATGCAGTAGCAGAGGAACACACATGCAAAACCGCTGTCATCCTTTTGCTTCTATATTACCGCCTGGCATCACCTCTAAGCCCACAGTTCCAGATGTGCTGCTAGAGGCTCTGTTATTGCACCGCAGCAATTCAGATCACAGAGAAGAGCCACATACAAGTCATTGCTTCTTTGACTTACACCACAAAGGTGCCAAATCAGGGACATCTCACATAGTGGTGCTGCCCATAACTTAATTTTTGTTGTTTTTAACGTATGCACATGAATACAATCAATGGCTCTTAAGTATCTGGAGGAAGGCTTATGGATGATTAAATGAAGGCAGAATGCCACAACATCAAAACTCTTTTGCATTTGTTTGGCCAAACCCCTGATTTTTATTTTTTTCTCCAGGCTGCTTGCAACGCAGACAGCAAGGGGAACAATAGCTCTTACCCAGATGGAGTCTTATGGAATGCTAGCTCCATTTTATTAGTTTTTAGTTACTCATGAAAAAAAAAAATCATTTATTCTTTTCTTTAGGATGCTATTTTGCTTTATTCATCCTCATTCTTCCACAACTCACAAAGTCGTGGGAGGTAAGAAATTTGGAAAATATAAATTCTTAAGCAGAACTTTAGAGTACAACATAGCAGCATTAGAGGTTATACAGGAATTTAAAACAAAACAGAAACTGTTGCCCATAAGAGTTAGCATGGTTTCCTATATAAAACTAAAAAATGTGGTAAAAATTGGAGGGCAATAACTGAGTAAAAGTTTCTTTTGTATATTATTGAATGATTTTCTATTTGAACTACAGTGATGATTTCCCCAATGTTTGTACATGCATGAGTGCCACAGTAAGTAATTTGTGCTAATATGGATTTAGTTTTGTACATATAATAAATGCATAATTACTGCAAGCCAAACATTTGTTCATTGCTGTGGAAATGCAATAATTTAAATATAATTGTATTGTGCAGCCCCTATTTGGGGGGGGGGGGTCCGGGGGT
>JAVJGG010000005.1:26056633-26082084 GCA_035590195.1 Aviceda cuculoides
CCCCCCCCCCTAAAGTCAATAGAGACAGTAGTAGTTAAGTATGACTGCTGGATCTAGTTCAGTGATGTGAAGCTAATAGGGATGAAAGTAACTCCTGCAGTTTGGAGAGGTTGAGAACCTCAGCTCCCAGGGCTTTCAATCACCATCTTGGAGACTCCACAGTTCTGAACATCAGGCCCTTGATAATTCATTTAGTTAGTGGCAATGTTTAATGTGAACTACACAGTGACGCAAGCTCAGCTCTTGGATCAAAATTTGCCTTGCAGTTACAAAACAAATCTTGTCCAAGTGAGCCGAAGCGCTGCTCTTTACACAATAGTATTCACCTATGCAATCAACAATATCATTCTTTTTGTAGGTCAAAAGGGTATTTTCTCTCCTTCTTTTTATTTTTTTAAGATGATAATTCTATTCAAGTTTTTCTTTCCTTCTCTCTCTACTTCTTTTTCTTTGGTTCAGCTTTGTACCATTTGAGTCCTCTAACTCCTATAATTCTGTCCCCATTTGGAAAGTTGAGTAAAAGCATGGGCAACGTGGTTACTAACACTGGGTAAAATGAGAAAAGATTACCATGATGAAACAGCCCAATGGTTTGGATTCAGATATTGACTTTCTCACCTTCTAAGTTCTGAATATATCATAACCTTATACAAAAAAGATTTTCTCTTCTCCTAACATTTCAAGTGAGGATGAGTTCACCTTCTTCCTTGATAATCTGTTCCAGTTTTGATTACCTACTTATTTACATTCTGTTAGAGGTGAATTTGTGTCAGTTTAATTTCATGTCAATGCATCTTTTTATGCCTTTGTCAGCAATACTGAAAAAGCCTCACTGCCTATCAGATATCCTCTTCATCTGTAAGTACTGAAATATAGTGATAGAGTAATCTCTCAGCCTTACGATGAGTTGGAAAAAAAACTGAGCTGCTTAAACTTCAAGGTGAATGACTCAGTTTGTGATTCCTTAATCATTTTATGGCCATTCTTGTAACTAGGTTTACTAATTCATCTCTCGTATAAAATGAGGACACAAAGTCCAAGAAGCCTGCTCTACCAAGTAGCAAGATTTTTCCCTGGCTTCTACTGGATATTCCTGTTCTATACCTTCAAAGACCTCAGTAGCCCTTTTTGCTTCAGCACTGCACTAGGAGCTTTTATGTGGGACAATAATAAACTTTGGTCACCAATTCCTTGTCCGAGTCAATGCTCTCCTAGAATCTTCCACCCTGTATTTCTAAACATGTATTCTTTGTTTCTGTATGTATTTTTTCTGCATTTGACTATATTATACAACACTTTTCCAGGCTGTGTTGTGTGCTTCCTTCCAATATTATATAGAATGGAGTCTAGATCTTATACATTTATTTCAGCTATGGAAAAGAATTATTTACTGGAATATCTGAAGAGTTAATCATGTCCATCTGTACTGTTTTCGATATATAATTAAGAGGCCATCCTGGTAAGTTCAGGAGCATGAGTTTCATTTGTTAAATAAGATAAAATGCATATTTGGAATGAATAGTTCTGTTTTAGTTATGAAAATGTATAGTGCTTTCTGGGCTTTGAAAGCAGAAGCAAAAATGCTCTAGTTACTTTACTAAATGCCCCTGTGTAATTAGTATCCCCACAGGGTGCACAGTAAAGTCTAAGGGTTACCCCAAAGGTGTAAAGCTGCTCACTAGAAGAGTCTGAAGGAGAGCTCACGTCTCCTGACTGTGTTTGCTATGGAATACGTATAAACTACATGGTATAAGTAATTATGCTGCTGTTAAAAAGACCAGCTAAGATACCAGGTGACTATATGTATACATCCTCTTTGAATCTATCATCAAACTGCTGTTACTTACAGTTCTCAAAATTAAATACTTTCTTAGAAAAGAAATCCCATCACATAGTTCAATATTATCTTTGAAGTCTAACACATTAACAGGAGTTTTAAAACACCTGTGTTACCCTCAGACTTTTCTGTTCTCTTCATACAATTTATTCAGCTTGACACAGTTTTTCCTTTTTTCCTTAGCATTTATCTGCTGTATTAAATGTGATAGAAATAGAGAAAGGTAGATGGAAACATGGGGGAGGAGAGAAATCCTTTCTCTGTTTCATTTCTCATTATTACTTAACTTGAAAGAACAGCTACAAACCTGAGCTAAACTGGGGGTGGATCACCTAATTGTGTAGCCATGGTACTACCTTGTGGCACTGAGAACACTCTCTGTCACACTAAACAGTGTCATCAGGAGTATGACCCCCCTTCCCCTCCAAATCACCTCTATATTATGTATATATCCATACTAAAATTGCAAAATAAACATACAGCAGTGTAGCCCCGGCCAGATTTGGGAAAGTTAGAGGAGGACACACACAGAGGAAGACAACAAAGCTCTCTAGGACTTGTAGGAAGACTCTTTATGCAGGTTAAGTCCATTGGCCAGCAGGCAGGCGGGATAACTTTGTCCCAGGCTGGAGCTGTCACAGCCAGTGAGCCTACTGACTGCAGTGGGTATGTTGGTATGTTCCTCTTCCCTCCAGCTCCCTTAGAAATATCCCTTGCCCTCCGTGTTTTCTGACATATAAGGGCATAGTTATAAGACGATGTAAGCAGAAGGGAGAAACAGGGGCAGCATCCTTCTTCTGAACCTCTAGTGAGGAGGTTTTCCACTGAGTTTTTTGCTGCTTTTAACACCATTGCAGCTAAAGCAAGGAAAGCATTAGTCATCTGGCTGTTTAACAATTTCGTTCATCAGGTAAACTGTTAAGTTAGTGAGTGAAGTCACTGGAACGTGTCATGATAAATTAGAAAATTATCTATTTCTTAATAAAAGACAATATAAATTTTACATTTTAGCTGCTTGATTATCTTACAACAGTCAAAGAAAGTACAAATGTATCAAATGTCATGCTGGTTATGAACTGTCAAAATATTGGCGCAGACCATTATAGCTTCTGTAGAATCTGTGGAAAATCCTGTCATGAAGAAAAATCCTTCTCAGATTTGTTTCTTCAGGCAAAAATATAATTGAATTTTAAATAGTTTAGAGAAAAAAATACTAAAAATACTTCTTGTTTCCAAATGATCACAGCATGTTTGATATAGTCTTGAATAAGGAAATAACACTTATTTAAGGAGCTTGCAAAGAACATATTAGTCATGCTTCAGAAAAATCTATGTCTGATGCTTATTAATTTCCCAGTTCACTTCAGGGTCTTAATGAAATTCTTTGATATTTAATTTTAATTTGGGAACTGTATTTTCAGAATTACACAGAATTTTATGATGTGAAAAAGTTGGCTTTGTAAAGCATTCACTCCGGTTTTAAAGTTTCAAGCAAGTTCCACTTTTGGCACCATTTTAGTTAGTGTTTATTGACACGCTTGAAATTGCAAATGCTAACCCTGTAACTTATACCTGGGAGAGGGTCATTGTAAGACATTTTTGCCTATGCTGAGAAGTCATACTTCGATGGACTAATTGCAGAATGTAACTTGTTTTGAATAATGGCATAAAATTCTTGGTCATTAATATGTAAGTACAGACAAATTGTTCTCATTATTTGAGAAGGCAACTGAAATTCTTTGCTTCAAAAAGAATTTCTTTGCTATATACTGAAAAAAGAAGTACATAGTTTAGCATGCCTGCCAATCTATGATGGACTGTAATACCTCTAGTCTTGTGACACTGTGGAAAAAATTATTCTATTTAGACCCAGCTGTCATGCGGCATAGCTGAGAAATGAAGCACTGCCGTTCCTGAAAAGTTTTTGTTGGATAAAAAGGATTATATATGTAAGTAAACAAAATAATGAAAAGATGGTCTTTTACTGGAAATTTTTCAGTATTGCTATTGAGAGCCCCACTTGCTGTCCAACAGGCCTGCCACTTGGTTTGAAACTTGAATGGAAACAGGGCTGACAGGGTATCAACTTCCATCTCTTCCTGCATGCATTGTGTGCTACTCACTAGAGGGTGGTGAATACACCAAAATAATGAGTGTTTGCCTGAGCTTGAATGAGTATCTTTTCCTCTCATGCTCTTTCCCATGTTTCCTTCCAATAGTTTTGTGTGCCTTGGATGGATATTTGCAGAAAGTACATTTTAAGTTAGGTTACTGAAAGTTTTTATGTGAGTACATTTTATACACTGGAATGGTAAACAATTTCAGAAAACAAAGGACAGGTTTCCATACTATTTGAGCATAGGAGTGATTAAATGAATCAAGATGGATAGGCTGATGAAAGTATGTGCACTTCATGAATGTGAAGACAGACAATGAAATATGCACTCTTCCTGCACTCAGAAAACACAGATCCCATCATTTCAAGTGTGTTACTTCGGGTAAGTCTAGTAGTAACATTCCCACTAACTTTTCAGCCTGTCACCACTACTCATGCCAATTTTTCTCTATGACAGACTTAAACCCTTAGTGATTTCCTGTACACTTGTCTCCTAATTAAAGAGTCATGCTTCTGTAATTAGAGACTGGACATCATACGGTATGATTGTAGTGGCCAGTCACAACTAAGTAACTTAGCTCAGCTTCCTTTTACATACTGTTGAAGAATCTTAATAAGCCATACATATTATTTCATAAGTAATACTAGAAGTTACAGTCACAAATCTTTCCCATCCAGTTTCCAAACTTCTGTTCAGCTGAATACTCTAAGCAAAGAAGAATCTACCCCTGCCCTTGCTGGAGAAATCACAAGGTCACAGAAATCACCTTTAACTACATGGAGGAGGGAGGGTTCTAGAAACAAATGCTGGATGGAGACTAGACATAAGAGTGGTGATAAGCAAGAAAATACAAGTGATCACCTTTAAGAGAAATAAATATAAAACATAGGCTCACTAGAATAGATTGGACCTAGAAAAAACATACTGTTAATGTAAAGAGGATAGTAGAGGAAGATTGGAAATTAATGGGTAGCAATAAGACATTGGTTTTCATAAAAAAATATATTAAATAGCATATCAAAAGATCAGTGTGATTAAACAACACCTGGTCAGGGATGATGTGATGTTGAGAAAAGAGTAAACTGCTGTCTACTATCTGTTCAATAAATCTGGTAATATAGGTTTTGTCTTATAAATAAAATGTTAGACTTATTTGAAGAGTAGTGAGCCATTATGCCTACAACTTGTAATTTCATTTCCTCTCAGGTATCTTCTACTAGAAATCTTTCTCTAAAATCCATTTTAAGCTTTTCTAAATACAACCATTTTTTTTTCCTATTCTTTCTTCATACCTCTTCCTAATCCAGGTCTCTGCTGTCTGTGTCTGATATTCCTGGATGAAGCTTTACCTGGCATAGTACAGATCTACATGTTCTCCGGTATTTTGGAGAATAAATTATCTGAACTAAAATATCAACTCTATTCATATTTATCAGACAAACAAGTAATACCCATGAGGTGAAGGGGGGGGGGGGTATTTTTTGCCAACACATTTACACAGCCCATTAGTGATGTCTTCTTTAATATCATTCAAATCCCTTATTTGTTTAAGCCTATCAAAATAAATGATTGCTTATTTCTCTACTTATTACTCGGAGGACTACGATAAAAGCCATTGAGTGTTCTTTTTTACAATCTACACTACATAATATACTGATTGATTTGTGGCTGGTTGGCTTTCTGATTCTACCCAGAAGAAAGTGATAAACTTCCTAGATTAATGCTGAAGTGCTACAGAAGGAAAGTAGTTAAACGCAGTTCCTTTATGTATCGTCTATTTTACCAAATAAGTTCTCCAGCACTCAGATTTTCCATCTGATTCATATCTTCTTTAATTCCCTTTCTAATATTCACATACCCACTTGCTAACTTTTAAAATACCCCAAAATCTATCTCAGAATTTTGAAATCAGCTTCCAAGTTATGAGCTGCAAATCTAAGCATTTCATCTTCACATTTGCTTTTCTTATCTCCACATGTAAGACAATCACACCATGTAGTGCATTGAATAAACAGAAAACGAATAAATCTTTCAAGAATGCAGAGGTCACCATTCTGTGAAGCTGCTGCATAATTTCTTTGTAGACTAGAAGACAGTTAACATTAACATATCATCACAGTTTATTTGGTAGACTTTGCTGTATTTTTGCAACACAAATATTTAGAGATAGGTGCCAGTCATTGTTTGATTTCCCCATCTGTGAAGCCAGACTTTTGAGCTCCACATATTTTGGAAAGGTCTTTTTTATCACACTGTAACATAAAAATACTTTGGCTTTTATTCAGCTCTGTTATTAGAAGTTGCCTGCATTAGCCTTAAAGTCCATGCTACTTCCATGAGTTTGGGCACTTCAAGAAAACAGGCAAAATCCTTACAATTCTTCCCCAAGACAGCTGCAAGCACAGTGACCACAGGAGTGGAGGGGAAGTGAAAAGCCAGAACAGGACGGTGCCCTCTCCCTTTCTTTCCTCCCTCACTTTCCTCCCTCATCTGAACTAATCTCCTAAGAACTACACCTGTAACTTTGTAGTGTCTGGCACACTTTATTCATATAGTCCCCAATCTTTACCATAGGTCTAGAGCAGTATGGGTCTATTGTGAGGGATGCCTTTTAGCAGCCTAAAAAGAGGCACTACACTGACTTAATTTAATTGCTAATTTTTGCTGTGTAGAATTCCAATACCTAAAGTTTTCTCTCAAATATTGGGAGACAAATCTCTCTTCTTTTTAAAAAAAGCAAAAGATGAGGTACTCTTATTTTTTTTTTCCACGACACCAGAAGCAAAGCTTTAGAGTGAAGAAAATATGACAATGGAAAATTAAGAATAAAACTCTGTGTGTAGGCTACAGTGTTAGAGGACTCTGATCTCCCTGGCTAAGAACGTTAGGGAAACCTGAATAAGCTTCAGATCCACTTTCCATCACTGCTTATTACTATAGTGACTTTAAAAGTGCAAAGCTGCGTGTTTGGTTTTGCTTTTTTTTCCTCAAGTGTGTGTTCAGCTAGGATTACAGTTTTGGTGATGTGATACAACAGATTAGACAGAAGAGCAGTACTGAATAACTGTAGCTCTGGAGACCAAACTTATTTGTGGAATTTCTGGCAACACAGATCAAGGTGAGAACACAGACTGTTGCTGGGGTACAGAGCGGTACGTGCTTTGGAGCTGCAAAGGAGGTCGCCTTGCTGTCCACATTCTTGAGCTCAGAAGAGTTCATCTCTTATCTATTCTTTTATGAGTTTACTTCCATAAAAGCAAGACAGGATCACCTGTGTCGAATGGTTAAAACCAAAAATGTACAGGAACAGCTGTTCTTTTTTAATGCTGAACAAGAAATAATAAGCAAAGTAGGCTTACCCTGGAACTTGCTCTTTTTGTTTTCTGAAGTCTCTGTATCAATGAAGAGGGTTTTTTTTCCCCTCAAACCTTACTGAGTCTGCCTTTGTCTGGCTTCCTGTTATAATTGTTAAGAATAAAGAGAAGAAGACAGAAAAAGAGACTAACAATCAGTGGTGTATTCTTTCATCAGGTTAATGATAATAAGCCAAAAACCCCCCACCTAAGCATCTGCTTAGAGGAGACTGCTACTACTACAACCAACTATACAGTATTATTTATTTACATTGTGGTATATTTAGAAGCCGCAGCAGAGATCAGAGTGGGGCTGCAGACCATGACCTCAGGGTACAATTGCTTCAAGAAGCTTACAAGATAAGTTTAAAAAAAGGAAGCAAAATGATGGATATAGCAGTTGGCAAATGCCATGCTTATTAGCTGAGGTACCGTGCACAGAGAACCCTACTTGGGCTAGGGAGAGGGATCTCAGTAAAGCGCAGTGGCAAAGGCGACCTACTGCCACACACCTTTGTTTTCACTGGGAGGGTGCTGCTTTTATTTTTTCTGCTCCCTTATCAGGCACCATTTCATTCTGAGCAATAAATGAAGAAGATGGCACTGCTCCTGGGCCTTGTGGAATTTTCCCTTCATTGAGTAGTAGGAGTGTTATTGGGATAGGATCAATTCTTCCTGTTTAATGCAGATAAAATTTGGCTGGGGATTGCATCAGTTTGCTACATAAGCAGTGCAAAAAAACTGCTGAAGACAAAGTTTGAGAGCCACAGTAGACTGTACATATGCAAGAAAATGGGCAAACTCTTTGCATGAGTGATTTCAGCTATCTTCCAGTATCAAAGATGTCTGCTAAGAACAGTATACAATACTGCTGTCCCAAACCTGGTAAATCCAGACTGTCTGGTCAGTTGAAAAGTGTGGATTTGCCTGCTTTGGCCTGCTATTATGATAGAAGGTCACGTTGTGGTTCTTACACAGCTTGTGGTTCTCCTACCTTAAGCAGCAAGGAGAGGAGCAGCTGAGGACTTGTAATCTGAATGGACAAGTTAGGGGCAAGAGGAATAGCTCTTTCATATTCATCAGGCTTTGACTGCATCATGGCCCGCGATGAACCGTGAAACACAACCTGTGCTTATAGCCAGTTAATAGTACTTTTATTTCATTGCCTGCCTGCTCAAATAAATATTGGTTTAATATTTTTGTATGCTGATTTGATTTGGAGAACAGGGGGCAGTAGTAACCAAGTTGACTTAACCTTGGGATCGTATTTGCACATGCTTGTTTAGCTGGCAGCCTTTCTTTATATATACACATGCTCCCTTTCCAATCTTTTTCTGCCCTAAGAATCTTAAAACACCTTTGCTTCGTGAATGTTGATACTAGATAGTGATGAAATAGTTGCCAGGCTGAGTAAAGGGTTGGAAGAATTTTCTTTTCAGACAATTAGCCTTCTTCATGGGGGCAAATTAATTTCTATATCTCCAGTATAAAATAGGCTGCTATCATACAGATTCATGGTTTTGAAGTGCTCAGACCACCTGATCTTGCAGGCTGCTGTGCATTAACAACTCCCAGTGAAGGCACTGGGAATTGAAATACATTAGAGAGCTCAGAAATGCAACAGTTAGGATAGGTTTAAGTTCTGAATATTAAAATATGCAATCTGAGTACAGGTGAATTTTTAATACTCTACAGCTGGGTCCACCCTGTATCGGGGGGGATAACTCCTCCTGTGAATCAGTTACACTCCTATTATGCATCACATATGAAAACACACAATCACATACATCAGTGGGGAAAACAGACTCATGCCTTGGCTATTTTATATGTAATTTAATTCTCCTGCCAGTAGCCTATAAAAAATCTCTTTAACAGATCCTGACTTACTGCGGTTTGATAATTTGCAGCTTTATTAGACCGAGGTAATACAACTCTTAACATTTTGTGATTTCCTAGGTTAGATTTCTGAGAAATGTGGAAACATTGTATTTTTCAAATGCAATAAAATCTCTAGAAACTATATAACCTTAGTAACAAATCAAGCATAAAGCACATGGATGAAATATGTGTTTCTACTGTTTTTCTTTTCCTCACGATTTTCCCCTGTCCTGCAAAAGTTGCCTGTATTGTTAGATTATTCATTATTGACACTTATTTCTGAAGTTGTCCTAGAAGAAAGCAGTTTATCTACAAGAAAAGAACCCAGATGCTGGACACAATGTCAGTCTTGCATTCTGTGTTGGCAGGAGCTGACAAATTCTGTGAAATCCCTGGCTGAAGAAAGGGAAAAGTAGTCTTCAAACTTAGTACACACCAGGCTTTCTTGAATGGAAAGCTTCTTATAGAGGTTTGAGAATGGAGAAATAATCAAGACAACTGCTTTCTGCTGAACATTTCAAAAAAGTTCCTCTTTTTCAACTGAACCTTTCCCCAGTGTTCTGCATACTGTGAAATGGGTTCAACTAATGCAAAAGGAAAGTGCTATTGAATAGATATGCTAGTTTGTGCCTGTGAGTAGTTATTTCAACAAAATTTCACCAGATCTCCATTAACTACCTTTCAAAATTCATACAGCAGGCCTCTGAAAAAAAGTCAACTGTTCAAGTTTCATCTGTAAAAATAAATACATTAAATACAGAACGTAGGCAGAAAATAACAATAAAAAGGTAAACAGCGTCCAGCCCAGCTTTGTAGTTCATACTGTGAGTTGGCATTGCAGCACAAGTTTAGGCAGAGAATGCCTCTCCTCAGGGAATAAGTGCCTTTTTAGTGTTAACTGGTTCAGACTATTTCTGCCTGCCTTAATTCTTTCATGCTTATCTCTTCATATACTTTACCAGTCCTATGAAAGATCTTGCACGTTCCACCTCAAAACTTATCTTTTACTGTTATGTAAACATCTCTTCCCAAAACGTCAATTAGATGGACTATATTCTAATATGTAAATTCATATATACATATCTACATATACACATATACATTCTAGCCTAATGGCCATTTCTTGGTGGTGTCACACCCACGTGCCTCCAGGCAGTGCTGTGATTGGCTGGCAGGACTAGCTGACCCTGGAAGTGCGCCCTGACAAAAGGAAGCCCCCGATCACTGCATACAGGAAGTCAACCACTTTAAAATTCATATGTTTATGTTTATTAAAATATACATTCATATACAACATATTCAAGAAATGGATGTCAGCCAATCACAGAGCAGTATGAAAACATGTGGGTTATGTAGTCTAAAAAAACGGCAGCTCCCTGCCATAAAATGGCAATGCCCTGTCATAAAATGGTGACCAAAACAAAACGGTGTAGGTAGGGGAAGGGCCTTCTGGGACTGGTGTTCTTCTCAGTAAAGCTGTAGGCGTGGCTGGTCCTGCCAGGCAATCAAAATAGACAACGTTAACTAGGGCTAGGGGACAGGGAGCGAATTCGGGGACAAACGGCCCATGAGGCTGCTGGGAGGAGAGTGGGACTGCTGTCAGAAGCTGGGGATGGGGCACCATCTCTCTTGCCTAGTTTATCAGTGGTACCAGTACTACTGGCCATCATACAGAGAAAAATAGCAAAATATTCAGAACAGGAAAAGATTTTGAAGGATTTTTCCCTTTTTAAGAACCCATACATTTTGGTTGAGCCTTGCAAGATCTTCATCATGACACAAATTACACTATTCTGTCCGCCACAACTGAGTTTGCTTTCTCCATTTTTGATAGCTCCATAGGCTGTTCAGTATTGGATATTGTTTTACTATGTAGAAGGTTAAATCAGAATAAGTGTCTTAAATTAGGCATTTATTATGTTTGCTCCAGATATGGAATACATTGGTCACATGATGGGACAGTTTTTGAAGTTTGCAATAATAGACATTTCTTTTGGAAGCAGAAATATTTTTAAAATTATTCCTATTCTTTTATAATATTTACATTCAGTGGTGCATGAAAGTAATGGAATTATCAACAAATAAAATGTACTTACATATTTTGATCCCCCAAGGCTGTCACACATTCACTTTAATGTTCAGTAAAGGGGTAAGTCGTGTATAATTTTATCTTTAAATTGCATGCTATATTATGTTAACCATCTTTCCCTCTAGAAACAACTGTCCTAGAACCCTAAGACACATATCCCATTTCTGATTTCCATATGTGATGCCATTAAAATTTAGTCACATTAAGCCGGCTCCAGAATCAGGGTTTATTAATCACCTAAAGAAGCTCAGCTTTAGGGGGGAAAAAGAAAAGTTTTAAGACAGTCCCCTCTACAGATCCTATAGTAATGCCACTGTTTATAACTCCCCTTCTCCATCCATCTGATGAAAATTTGAAGCCTATGTAGCAAACTCCATCCAACTGCTCCTGCTACACAGCTTATTCCCTCATTATAATAAAGATAGTAATGACAATAGAGACTAACTATTTAGTATGAAGTTTGGCACCTGGGCCCTTTCCATTGTGGAAGAATGCTTATCAATTTTTTAGGATCTCTCTTTTTAGATGTAAAATGGACTTGCTAAGAGTTTTTTGATGTTGATTTTTAGTGTACTTGTTTTGAAAAAGCACAGTATCTAGTTTTCAGTTCAATTTTAGAATCGCAGAAAAATGAATGTAGTTTTTATATGCTGTTTTCTTTAGAAAAATAAGAAAATCTGAAATTTAAATCCCAAATTTATTATACCTTATTCCTATACTGGTGTTTCACAATATATCTGAAATAGTTCACAAAATTATGTCAGGCATGCACTAATATGGCTCAAATTATTAATTACTCATTCCATGTACTGCATTCAGCTCTGGGGCGCCCAACATAAGGACATGGACCTGTTGGAGTGAGTCCAGAGAAGGGCCATGAAGATGATCAGAGGGCTGGAGCACCTCTCCTATGAGGACAGGCTGAGAGAGTTGGGGTTGTTCAGCTTGGAGAAGAGAAGGCTCCGGGGAGACCTTACAGCAGCCCTCCAGTACCTAAAGGGGGTCTACAGGAAAGATAGGGAGAGACTCTGTATCGGGGAGTGTAGTGATAGGACGAGAGGTAATGGTTTTAAACTCAAAAATGGTAGATTTAGATTAGATATTAGGAAGAAATTCTTTACTGTGAGGGTGGTGAGACACTGGAATGGCTCAACTATGCATTGAGAATTGAGAGCTCTCTGGTTCATATTCCTCAGACAGCTTTCCAAAGGGAGGTGACGTGAACCCAGGTGAAGGGCTATACAACTGTACATCATGTCCCACCATTCTTATACAGAAAGGAGCATTTCCATTACAAAACAATATTCTCAAAAATCATATAAGCAACAATATGTACTTTAACTCCTACTCAGGTTTTTCCTCCATTTCAGCTTCATCTCCTGTCTCTATAAGCTCTGCTAAGGTGCATAGGCCCTTTTTGGCACATTGGCATGGCCTTCATATCTGTCTATAAGTACACGTTACTAGCATTGCAACAGTAATAAATCCTCATCACCAACAACAGGGAGCTTATTTGCTATCTTATTTGAAAGACTCCAGATGACAGAGGTTGAATTTCAGACTTAAATTCACGACCCCTTTTTCTGTGGTACTGGCCCATTGATTCCAGTGGGGATTCATTGGTGTAAATGAGGTTAGAATTTAGTCTACAGCGTTCACGTAGTGCCATGTCATAGCAAAACTTTTTGTTTCACTACCTTGAAAGTTGTCTTCATTAAAGAGCCCCAGTTTAGGTTCCCTGTCACATTGATTTCAAAACTCTACTTAATAAATTACATATTCTTATATTAGAAGTGAAAGGAGACTATATTTCCAGAGCTTAAAGAACACTCATTACACAGACTTGTAATTGTTGGTCATTATGGAATTATCCTCCCAGTAAATTTCAACTCAAAAAGTAATTTCTTATAGTGCTGAACCGTGTTTTTTGCATTTGAATCCTGAAAAATCATGTGCAGATTGTTTTTGAAGAAAACAGGTTGTTATCAGTAGCTTTAGCCCTAATCCACCTCCTGCTGATTTGAAAGAGTATTATGGGTCTAATCCTGCTCTTGCTAATTCAATGAGTAAGATCAGACAGTACATGTAAGAGCACATGCATTGCCTTTACATTAGCTTCAGCTGGGAAAATACCTCTCTTTCTTTTTAAGCTGCCCTTGCTCTCCTGAAATACTGCAGATAGGATCTGGAATGGGGTTTAAGTGCATTCCTCATAGAAGGACAAAAAAGATTGTATTAGGCTTCTATGACTGCTACCCTGAGACCATTTGAGACTAGGATACCAAAAGCAGCATCCATGACTGTGCAACAGCGGGATTTTTACTCCAACAAAGCAAAATTATTGGTCTGTAAAAAGAAGAGATAAATATTTTAATGAAGTCTCCACTGCTAAGTGTTCTTTTTTATGGTGCCACTCGGCCTTTGGCACAAGCTACCCTGTAGCCCTAATGCATTTCTTGCGTAACAGCTCAGCTGAGTAAAAAGGGCTAGATATAATGCAGTACATGACCTCCACAAATCCATCCCTTTTATGAGAACAGAATAAAATAAGTATCAATGTAATTACATCTGACATGTCCAAAAGATTTTTGGAAGAACAACAGCTTTTATTACACTTGTTGTTTTACGTCACATTCTGATTTATTTTTCAAATAATACATTATATAGGTTTATAAACTACTTAAGGTGGGGGTTTTTTTAAGGATTAAGTAAATCTGCTCAATCCCTTAGCTACAAGCTAAAATACATCAATTACTTGGACTGTCATGAAGTTTTGATCGTCTTTAGTGTTTCTCCAGCACTATCTAGGCCTTAGTCTTCTTACTGCAGCAAACACTTGTACTAGCAGGCATTTGGCACCACTGTTTCATTCCTACACTTCGATGAACTCTGTATTTCAGGAAAACTAACCACATTGACTGCTTTTGTTCGATCACTCATTTTTGATAGTTGTATAATTATTACGCCAGAAGGACAGAATGGATGCAGATAAACCGAGGCACTGTGTTCCAGTCGCCAGCACCCACACCCCAAAATGTGGCCCGTGTTGTGTCCGCTGAGGGTCACGGCCTGTCCTCTCCTCAGAGCAGAAGCAGTGCCCCTCTGCCTGGGGGATACCAGCAGCACCGAGCGGCAAGCGAACTGGAGGTAAAGCCTCTGGGTTGCATGTCTTTTCTGCCCACCCTCTGAGCTGATGGGATGAAATCCAGTCCTGGTCTGGGGCCCGTGCCAGCACAGCCTTGAGATAAAGCTGATAAATCTCTTGAGAAGGTGACCAGCGCATCCACTCGGATCCCTCGCCTGCCCTTCACAGAACTGAATCACCAAGTGGGAGGACCACACGTACGGCTCTTCTCATAGCCTTGTCTATAGTAATTCCTGAGGAACCATGTCCATGGGCACCTCTTTCTTTATTTCCCTTATGCCCTTTGTTCTTCACTCTCTCCGTGAGGTTATCCTCATGGTACGCATATGGTGACACACAGATTTGTAGGAAGGCAGGATTCCAAAGCCTGCAGGCCATGAGCCTACAAACTGAAATTTGAGGTTGAATGACTGGACAGTAGTTCTTATGACTGAGCAGATCAGAGACTAAAAGATAGATGGAACATTTTTAGGCTGGGGAAAGGAGGGGAAAAGCAAATTGGAGTACTATAAAATCAGAAGGAAAAAATACTGCTCAGCTGCATTATGATTATTGGCACAGAAGGGAATTGCTGCTTTATTCCCTAAGAAGCTTCCATTAATTTGGTCTTTTATTTTCTTTCTTGTGAGAGTGGACCTCCTGTGGATTTTTTCTCCATTCCTTCCCACTCCTTCTGAAGAGGAACAGGCCAGTGATATACCTGCATGTCTGCTTATTAAAGACATAATGACGGTAATAGAAAGTAGAGATCTTCTAGCTCCTAAGGCAAATGCATTTAGTGGTTAATACTGATGAACACATTAAAGAAAGAAAGGCCTGTAGAGAGGGTTTGAATTGCTATCTGACATATGAGCTTGCAGTAGCACAGTTTTGAGTAAGAAGAAAGGAAAAGTCTCCTAATATTTACAACCAAAATTTGCCCTACTTTGAAAGCAATGAAAAATGGTTTAGTGGCTTTTTAGCTGTCTAACACCTGGAACTGATCTATGCTCTCCAGCAGAAGTATCTCTGGGATCTCACAGTCAAAGTTTACCAGCAGGGTGAAGGATGACCTAAAATGCACCAGAGGAAAAGCCAGCAAACACAACAGGAATCATAGTAATAAGATCATGTGAGTTTTCAGTGTCAGATGCTTGAAATATTTTTACTCTTTCTATGAAAATTATTATTAGTTCAGTTTTTGTAGAGCTAGAAGGAATTCTAAGTGCAGAAATGAAAAAGATGAGAATGGTTTTTCCCACTGCTGTGCATTTTGGCTGTGGTAGTGGAGTAGATCCATGCCCTGCCTACCTCCTCCCCTGTTTCCCAGTTGGACCTAAGCAACCCCTTCCCATAAGAAGGGTTCTGCAGCTGCAACTGGGAGGGAAAGCAGGGTACCGAAAAAAGAGACACAGCATCAAGGAGAACCTCAGGTGTCGTACCAGGTGGAGTTAAGCAGAGTGCGAGGGACAAGTACAAATGTGAGAGCAGAGCATATTCTGAAAAAGGGATAGGAGAAAATGGGGAGGTCTCTTGCAGAAGATAAATTAACAGGAATTATGCAAATTACCTCATTAAGTAATGTGCCTTATCATTACAAGAAACAGCATTAACACCAGCATTGGTGGGGTGTCCTCTGCAATCAGATACAGGTTGTGAGCCAGATCTCAAATGTCAGATACTTACAACTGAAAGCAGATATTCATAGAAGAAGCCCTACTGGAGTAAGTGAAGCCATTGTTGTAAGTGGAGAGGCCAAATCGGGTCCTCGTCAGAAGTTATACTTCACTTGAAAATATAACTTTTGAAAAAATTACCCTTGACAAAGTTGAACATCTCTGATTTTCAGACTATAATGACCCCCTGTGTTAAATCTGGGCTGAAGACTGTTTAAGCGTCCTTGCAATCATGAGTCACCAACTCCCATCTCCCACAGGAGAGCAGAAGTAACTTCGGGAGATAAGTGTGTACAACATGATACAACATCCACAGCAGTGACATGCAGCCATACCTGCCACTGCCGTGCCTCTTGTACCATGTAACAGCTCAAGGCCAGCAGGTCATTTCTTCACCCATTCTCTAGACACATAATTTCTGTACAGAGCTGAAAATCAGTGAGGACCCAGGGGACAATTGTCTGGCAGCCCCAGGCGAGTTCATGGAGAAGGAGTGCTCCAAGGTATATCATCTTTTTGCACTGGGATTGCAGCATTGACTTTCCTCTCCCAGGATGTCTGCTCCATCCCTAACGCTGTGCAGTTATAATATGGGCACAAACAAGAAAGTACCTCTAATAGGAAAGTCAAGGAGAGAAGGAAGGAAATTGGTGTTCAACACACTAAAAACAACAAACCTGACAGCAGAAAAGGACAGAGGACTTGCTATATAAAGGTCTCTAAAAAGAGATATATACTCAGTGAGTAGCAAAACTAATTGAAAATGCATAAAAAGGAGAGGGTTTGGCAGTCCTCATTAAATTGTGCCTGTTGTTGTAGAGATAAAAGAAACACAGTTTGAACCAAAAGATTGAGTATAAATTTAAAATCCAAGGACAAAATTTTCAGTGAATGGCACAGGCAAAATTAAGTATGAGCGTTGTCAGATATTGGTTAGAGTTCCCGATTGATTTTGACAAACAGAAAGATAAATACATCGAATGTAGTTATACTTGAAGTGGAGACAGGTAGAGACTGTTAGATTGGTCTTTGATGCTTTTGTGGACCTTGAGGTCAAGCTGGAGAGAGTGGCAGGAAATAATCTTTCAGCTATGGTCAGAGTGCTGGTCAGGAGGAGCCCTACTTGCTTAGTTATTGTTTACATCAAGGGGTCCAAAAACACAGCCTGCAAGGCCAAGACAAATGATCTGCAGTATATTGCTTTTATAGTGTTTTCAATTAACAATGTGGTTCTAAAGGTTCACAGTAGTTCAAAGCAAGCTGGTGTGTGGTTCAAAATGTTCAGGAATCACTGGTCTGGGGAATTTGCTGCTCAGTGGATAAGCAGAAGGAGCTCTTATTTGCAGCACAGAAATCATTACTGAAAAGGCAACTTTGCAGTGCTTTCATGCCAGTATCTGACATACCACAACATTTCTCTGAGCATCACACACAGCCTTTGGAAGGGGAAAGGATTAGAGTGGAGGCATAATATTAATGATTCAGAAAGTCTCGTGTCACAACCCTGAGCACTGCAGTATCTAATCATTAGGCATAACACTTTGCACACAGGCTGTGCCAAATAATGATGGGAGAATTAGACACCTAAAAATGGAGTCTGCCCTCTGGGAAAGGTCAGTGTAAACCAACTGGTGGGAAAAAAGGCCAAAGCGGCGATGTGGGACTGAATTGCTATTCCCTCACAGAATCCAGATCCATGCTACAAGAAGGGCTACCTCCTTCAGGAATACATCTTAAGTGAAACACATTTGTCTTTCAAAACCTGAAGGAAGGAGAGTATAGGATAAGGCTTTTCTTCCAAAAGGCAGGGAAGGAGGTGCAGGTGCTCCCTCTGAATTCCAGCCTTGATGTTTAGTGCAGTCAAACCACCTGTTGGAGAGCTGGGATCAAAAAGTTTTTCTGCATGAGGGATTTGACCCTCCATGAAAGCTCCAGTCTCCAAAAGCTTTACTCACTGTTGGCGGGTAAAGTATTTTCTCTATGTCATAATTAAAAAATGCAAATTAATTACTTTAAAAAATTACAAGACTTCTTGTGGTTTGATTGTTCACTTAAAACAGTACCAGATTTCAGGCTTGGCTTCCTGAATACTTAAGCATTTTATGAAACACAGGCTGCACAGGAAGAGATTAAGAAAATCCCTTTCCAGCATTCCATATAGCATGATTTCTTGAGGACACGTGGGATACATATACTCACATCTCTCTGGGCAGAGAAGCTTCACACGACCTTCCAAAATCCCTGCTTTTACCATTGGGCATCCGGCAAATTTTCCACAAAGCTCCAGACTTTTTCATGAATACTGAAACTTTACAGAGTTTGTATTTTAAAATGTGATGGAAAGGATGTGTAGTGGTCCAGAAGCTCCATTTCTGAGAGATCCATGAGTGATCACTGTAAGGTTAGATTTTTGAAAGGGCTCTGGCACAAAGTTTTAAAATGTTGTACACAACAGAGAGGGAGACTTTTTTTTTAAAGTGGAGAAAACATATGGAAAATTTATTTCTTTACTACCTGTGAAAAGAATGGTAGTGGTCAGTCAGTGTTATGAAGCTTTATTTCTGAATGACTGAGAGGATTGGTAGCTAGATACAGAACCTCTCAGTTACAGGACATGAATTCAAATAGGAATGGGGTTAGCAGTGACAGAAAGTCATTACCATGTCACTGCAGTGTGCTAATGTTTAGAGATTCATTGGTGGCTTGAGTCCAATTACTAGCACACAAGAGGTCGCATTACAAAATGCACTATCAAAACTGGCAAAGGCAGGCAAATCCATTTCTACTCTTTGTAACATGCTGCTACCTTTCCGTGCCCACAGTTATCCATCCATTCAAAGTTGTGTCAAGTCACAAAGCCAGTGTGGTTAAGCATTCGAAGTCCACACCGCACAATCTGATGAAGAGAGGACTTTAGTCTCCTGACCATTGATTCAGTACTTCTCATGTGTAACAATTGCAAAATTCCCTATTTAAATTATATAAACTATGTAATGCCAAGCTTTTACAGCCTGCAGAGGCAATGCCTGGCAGCTGGGAGGGTGAGGGTTAAGCTGTCCATGAGCAGAGCAGCTCACCCAGGCTTTTGGTTTCTTTGCAAGAAAGGGGATATAACTAGGCTCAGCTGAAACTAATTACTCTTCCAGGAAACTTTAAGAGGGCTGAATGCTATTACCTCCCCTCTTTCTTTCAAGGTTTGGGGTGATTTAGCCCTGATGGTAAAGCTGAGTTGTGGGGACCCTCGAGTGAAGTCAGAAGAGGCTTTTGTTTTGCTGGACTTGAAGTACGTGAATTGTTTCATTTTTCATGGTCTTATCTGAGCAAGCTCAGAAATCCCTGAAAATTGGAAAAGAGCAAAGAAAACAATTAGACCAAGGAAAAAAATAGCAAATAGGCTATTGCAGGTAGTAACTTCCACTGATGTGTTTTCTCAAATGTATTCTAAATAGGAATTAAAAATTACTATTTAGGAAAATAGCTGAAAGAGAAAAGAGCTGAATTTTGGAGGCAAAAGCACAGTAGATATTCTCAGAAAGATTACTTTCTTGACTACTAGCTGGAAAGGGGCTCTAAGATCCTGGACTGTGATAAATCCTGTAATGCACAAAAGTTGTACAAAGGAATTATTATTACCTTAAAGGGAAAGTTCTTACTCTTATCTAAGTGTGTGTGTATGTGTGTGTACATGCATATAAAAATATACTAGAGTAGGTTTTACTCTTGGTGTAACAGATTTAGAGTTAGCATTAGAGAAAAATTAACTGAAGTGTTCAATATTTGGCAGAGATCCCTAGAGAGTTAGGCCAGTAGCAGTGTCACACTGACACAAGCTATTTTGCATTTTTCAGCTTTGCCTGAAGGAATGTAAAAATAACACTGGTCCGTCGGTGGTTGTGTTGGCAAGCAAAAAATTGGCTTGGCCTAACTGGATGGTGCTGAACATGACACAATAGCAGTTTTTCAAATGAGGTGAAAATATTTGAAGCAAAACAAGTAATAAAGTTGGGAGGATGGGGACTTCTGATGATTTTTTAAAGAGTAGGAAATAATTCTGTTTATTATTTCAAGAACACTTTTGAAATATTTTTACTATCAGTATTTTCACATACTAAACTCCAGTTTTACCTAATGGGACTAAATATGTGGAAGAAACACTAGAATGTTTTTAAGTTGGAAGGTGTGCCAAAGGGTAAAGACAAACCTGTACTGCAAACTGGGGATTTTGTTTAGTGCTTTGCTGAAAAAAAGCAGAACAAGGAGTTCTGAATTTGCTGGGAATCATCCCTAGATCTTGATCTGCCTGTTAGAGATCTGAAGAGTATTAAAGCCAGCAGTGGTTAAAACCTCTGTCAGTCAGAGTTTTACCTGAAAGTGGGAGCAGCTGGATTTGATTCCCAAGCGAAAACAGCTCACTGATCTCAGTGCTGTGCCCAGTAGCTGTCACAAAAGAGACACGGCTGTCCTTGCAAACTTTCACAGTGCTTTTCTAGTGTTATTGTGATTTATACTTGGAGCAGTTTGTCCTGATGGCTAATATATACTCAAGAGAAATTTAGGAATGGATTGGCAGATCAGTGCTTTGTTTTGACTTTGCTGCTATTTAGCACAAGTATTGTAACTTAAAATCAACTACATAAAATTTTCAACAATATTTCTAGGATGAACACCAGACCCAGAATGTACCTAATTATGCCGCTAATAGGAAACTTCTCCCTTCCACTGAAGCAAGGTGGCACGTCAAAACATACCCCTGGGCTTCAGAAAGGTGCATTTGAATGTGCACCAAAATCTGTGCTTCACAGCTCAATCCTAATTTTAGTTACAACCTTGAATTTTCTACTAAACAGTGCATTCCTAGAAGAAATGTGTGGGTTTGCAATCTTCCACATGCTCCTGAGGTGTCTGGGGGAAGAGAGAGTGTGGAGGAACCAAGGCCAGGTGGGGGAGATGGGTGATATTTAGCAGCTGCCTTTGGAGTCGTTTCCCAGGAAGAATGTGTTAAACCCTAGTCCATCCTGCTGGGAATCAATGGAGCCTGCAACTGGACTCTCTTTACAGCCAAGCTTGGCGTAGTCAATAAATCTCACATTGCTCTTGTTTACTATCTGTACTATGGGTTCGTTATTCAGTCTTTAATGGGCACTATGGCCAGACCCTCGCTTGAAGGCATTGCCCGTCTTTCACCCCTAACCTTTAATGTGAAGAATTATTAGAGACGGTGCTATTTTTGAAGGTGGGGCTTTTTATATTCTGACGCTCATGTTGCTTCCAGTTAATGTCTTAAGTAGGAACTGCTGGAAATTCTTCATACTCTATTGTATTTGTATCAATTTATTTAAAATGCTGAGCGTTTGGGATTGGTGTACATTCATCCTGATTCCTATTTCTCCTTGTCTCCATGTTATATACAGCATTGTCTCTTAACTTTGTATTGCTGTTTAGTCCAGTTCTCCCAAGAAAGGACTTTCTGAAAGAGCAAAGAAAGAAAAAAAAAAAAGGAAAAAAAAGTAAACCCCTGAACATTCATATTCACAAGAACAGGACAAATGAAGATGCATTTCTTTTAACCTAAATGTTGGTACAAATGTGGGAGTGCATTTTCTTTTGCCAGTTAACACAGGTGCTGAGTGAGCTATGCCATTTCAATGATCATCTTGTAAGGATTATGTCATGACAGTTGTCGAAACCCCCATGCTGTGCCAGAAACCTAACAGCTCCTTTTCCTCTGTCAGTGACAGAGATCTGGGAAGTAAGGCAAATTTTACCAGCTCCCCCCAGTAAAGGTTTGGTCAGAGAAACAACAAGGGTGAGAAACCATGTATTAACATTGTGAATAATAATGGCTCACTGTCCGAGTTGGCTCCAGAAAAATAAGCTATTCTGAACTTGTTCATGCCTCCTCTTTGAATACTGTGTGCAGTGTTGGTCTTGTTTTCTTGTAAATAGCATAAAAGAATAGGAGAAGATTCAGAAAAGGGCAAAAGGTATGATCAAATTTAGGGAGTAGATTCTGTATGAGCTGAGTAGGACTTGTCAGACTAGACAAGACATAAGGTAAATAGGTATGAAAACACAAGTAGCAGGAGGAGGGTGGCTAGGGATCACACAGCGGCTGCTTTTTTGAATACAAGGACCTGGCTGGGGCACCATACGGAGCAAGGAATCGCAGCCAGAATAGGAAAAGGACACTGACCAAGGAACTGCCAAATGGTGTTGTGAATGCAAAAAATGTGCACGGATTTAAGGGGACAAAATAAAGCCCATGGTAGTGCAATCCACTAAGAATCACTAACTACAAAGAAATTACAGTTCCGGTACTTCTTGAGTTATTCGTAAGTGGTTGGAGGATGGAAGAGCATTCAAGGATATTATCACGGGTATTTAGCCTACTCTTTTTCTCAATATGTTTGTTTCGGGTTAAATTTTGAAGACTGAATACTAGGCTAGGTGAAGCTTTGGTCTGACCTATTGCTGGTATTCTTTTGTTCATCTCTAAGCCTTGAGCGAGCTGGTCAGTTCATCCTCTATATATACGTGCTTGTGTGTGTGGGTGCATGCACTGACAGAAGAACTGTTGAAAAATTAGGTCCTAACTAAATAAGTAACATAAGCCATTGATTTTTAGCAGCAAAGACCTTGGAACATTTTCTCTTAGGGAAGTAAGTCAGAGTTGCAGGAATAAAGATCAAATTCTCTCTCTCTTTTTTTTTTTTTTTTTTTTTATCTCCCATTTACTGTTGGCTTCACATGAAGTAGAATAAAAAAAAGGGAATGTCTACATCAGGCCCCAGAAAATGCAAAGTATCTGAGTAACAGAGGAAAAGTGTATTCTTCCTGTAATCATTTGTACCATCTTATGAATAATTATCCAGCCAAACATTTATTCTCTGCTTATCACCATGGTATCTTAAAGACTTGAAATTCTGAAGTAATACAACAAAGTAATAAATGAATTCTATGTTAATTAGATATAGTATTCTTAGGACTAAAGATGATTTTTAGGAAATTAAGGCATTTTTACTTACCTCTGCCTCATTTTTCCAAATCTAGCCATGGATCATTTCACATTCACATACAGTGGTGTTTTAAAATTAGAATTAGCTCCTAAACAGCATCTTAGATACTCTTCAATTTGTAAATGTACAGGTTGAATCCTTGAGGCATCACAGTTGAAATGCTTGTTTTGAAATTCCACTTAAACTTATTACCAGTAGCAATTTAAATTATCTGTTGTTGGATGTAACGTTGAAATAAATTACTAATTAGTGTCAACTTGCCAGCATTTAGTCACCAAGCAGCTTGGAAGCACTAGGGAACAGCTTTATAACAATTTACAGCACCCTCCTTAGACAAGTACACCATTTTGCAATTGTCAGATATAATTTGACATCTCTATAATATTGCTTTATGCATAGCACTTCTTTTTCTACCCTCAAAATGGATGGTTTCTATTCCTTGCTGACTTTTTTTTTTTAAACGGGTCTTGAAGTTAAAGTGGTTAACTGATGTCTGCTCCCTTGCAGCCTATCTGCTTAGTCTGAGAGCGAGCCTTATCGCGAAGGGAGTTAATTGAGATCGCTTTATTCACACATCCATGGTAGCACAAAGGCAGGGCTTAACCAGTCCCTCCTCCTCTGCGGAGCGTACGGCAGGTCAGCTGGTGAATTTTATTGCTGACGTACAGTCCTCCATGCGCTGTACTAAGCGTAAAACCCCACCAAATACACGCACGGCAGGTCTCTCACCAGGTAAGCATCTCTGTCGCAAAAGCTGGTGCCGGAAGCCTCAGTTCTGAGGTACTCCGCAACGGGCCGTGACGTTACATCACTTTAAAAAAAGCCAAGAAGGGGTTTGGAAGCACAATCCAGTGCCTGCCACGGCGCGCAGGCACCCTCAGCAGCGATCGCCCCAGTCTCAGTGTCACCTTTTGGCAGGAGAGGGCTCGGGGGCTGCGCGGGATGGGGGCACCGGCGCTTGCCGCAGGAGCCTGCTACCGCGCGAAAGGTTGTGCGAAGCTGCCTTCGCCCGCAAACTCTAAAAAAGGCCCGTTTTCACCTGTGAGTGTGGAGGACGGCCAGTGCGTTTGTGAGAACCACCGCGATTTAGGTAACGCTAGGAAAGGCAGCTTGCAACTTTTGCATCAAGAACAATTTTTCTGCTGTGTTGCTTTTCTTATTCATAAAAAGTCTCTGACCTATTCAGAAATATTCTCTTTCTCCTAAAAACAAACATGCTCATTTTTGCCTCTGAAATCTGGGAAAAACCAAACCAAAATGCCACCTCAGTAGCACGTCTGTGGAACTGTAATGCAGCTGTTGGGTATCAGCTGAGATGTTGCTCTGGTGGTTTAAATAGTCCCCATACAACCTGAAGTAGACATCATACTTCTGTGATGCTTTGCAGCAGCTCCAGAACAGCTAGGATATTAGCTTTTCCTATGGAGTGAGGAGAGATGACAAAAAAAAAGAAGATATTTTTTACCTTTTTGGATTTAATATTTTATGGTAAATGAAAGCAGAAGGAATTTGGTTATCTGGATCCCTCTCTTGACTGCAAGAAGCTGGGAGTGTTTTCTTGGGCAAGTCTTTTAACTTTTCCATGCAAAAGTTCCTTTTTTGACCTTTCAGTACTAAAGGCCACCTTTACAAATCTGTTTAAGCTTCTCGGATGAAAGGTGTGGTGTGGTGCACATGCAAAAAAAAAAAAAAAAATCCCTGAATTTTGTTAGAAATTTTGTATTTCAGAAACTGTAACTCAGCCAGGTGCAGGGGCAATAGTTTGACTCTTGTGCTGCAGACTGGAAAGCCCAGGGACCGCTGCCACTCTTGAGAAGCAGATGTGGTTTTCATCATTCATGAATGATCATTCTGGCCAGCACTTGGAGGAACATTTGTGGACTCCAGAGGGGACCACGTCCATCACTACCGAGCAGAAGAGAGGGCTACTGCAACAAAAGGCTCTTCGCAGCAGTAAAAGCAACCAGGAAGATTATTTGCAACTCCAGGCAGAATCTCCCTAGGCTGGAATAAAATTTGGAATAATCTATGTAATGTTCCGCATCTCACACTAACGGCAATATTTTGTATCATTAGAAATTACTTTTCCAAAATCATCAGGCTATTTTAAGACCTAGGTAAGGGCGCAGATTCATCATGATTACTGTTAGTGTCGGAGAGGCTGGGAATTGCTTTTCTTGCCTTCTCCCCTATGCCGGCGCGTAAGCGCGTGCCCAACTGGGCGGCTGGCTAACCGCAGGGGCCGACGAGCAGCTGCGTAACCTCAGCCGAGAGTCTCACCAGAGCAGCCCCTGGGGCTCCTGGAGGAGAGGAAAAGGCCACTAGCCAAGGCGGGCAAGCAAGAGGGCCGGTGCGTCGCCA
>JAVJGG010000005.1:26082184-26112458 GCA_035590195.1 Aviceda cuculoides
TGACCCAAACTGGCCAAAGGGGAATTCCGTACCACGGGACGTCATGTCCAGTATATAAACTGGGGGGAGTTGGCTGGGGGGGGCAGATCGCTGCTTGGGAGCTAACTGGGCATTAGTCGGCAAGTGGTGAGCAATTGCATTGTGCATCACTTGTTCTGTATATTCCAATCCTTTTATTATTATTGTTTTTATTATTATTCGTTTCTTCCTTTCTGTTCTATAAAACTGTTCTTAACTCAACCCACGAGTTTTACCTATTTCCTTCTGATTCTCTCCCCCATCCCACTGGGTGTGGGGGAGATTGAGCGAGCGGCTGCGTGGGGCTTAGTTGCTGGCTGGGGTTAAAGCACGACAAGGACTGACAGTAATTTTTTACACTTTCCCTTACTGATTTCTGAAGTGTAGCTGGGGATAAAGTTGTATGGGTTGGAAAACTGCATGTTTGTTGAATAGCCATCTGTTACAGCATCCCTTGGGGATAGTACGTCAAAAGGAGATTTCAAAATGGAAATGCTATTTGACCATTGCAGTGATGTCTTAGTTCACAGAAAGACTGAAATCATGATGTGAGAAAATGTGAATTGTTCCTCCTCTTCTCTGAGATGTTAGTTTTGTAGCCCAATGCTCACAGATTAAATGTCAACAGTATAAACTATCATCCTGCCTATCAAGGTAGCCAAAATTTCCAAAATGTGTCTATCCCAAAATGCCAAGCAGTCTTCTTTGCCAGATCCCAAAATGCACTCTGCTCAGCTCTAAAATCATCAACTTCTCTTCCATTTTTCTTACAGTGCCCTACTGTGTCTTTGATATGAAAACCTTAGCATCCTGGAAACTGAGCTAGAGTCAAATTAATTTAATAAAATAAATAATGTACATAGTACAGAACTGATTGCATTAGCTAGTTTCATATTTAATTCATAAAACTTTCCATGTTTTAATTTACTTGCTGCTGCTACTGCTACTGCAGAATTTACATTCTTCTTCACCACAGGTTTGCTGGAGAAAAAAACATTTTCAGTGATAGAATACAAAATAGTAGGAAAAGATAAAGGATTAAATGTGGAACCGAGTTAAATGGTGTCACTGTGTGGAAAACAGATGAAGTACTGCTGTCTAGCAGTACTAGCAAAATGTAATGCTCTAGCAAGAGTTTTGGGAGTTTTATGATAGATAAAGTTAAGATCAGTCTTGTCCAAAACATCATCATTATTATTATCATTATTATTATTGGTTTTGTCCTTACAATTATAGCACCATAGGTGTAAGCAGCCCTTCACAGAAAGACATGGTAAGGCCGTGAACTGCTCCAGGTTTATGACAGCTGCCCCTTCATCATAGCGGTGGGCAGGGGACCACGGACAAACGGACAAGGATTCAAAGGTGCATGTGTGTGCGCTGCGGTGCAGACCCAGACTTTGTCAACTCATAGGGGACACCAGAATTAGGCCTGGGCCAGGAGCCACACTGACTTTCTGTTCGGAATTTTGGCAGCTCATTGCACCGCATGTTTTTCTGAATTTATTTTTTTAGATTAAGTTGATTAAATGAACCCCTTTGAGATCTCTTTTCCTAGTTGTCTTAGAGGACTTGCAATGACTTGGAACGATACGTTTGCTGGTGATTAAAGTTATGTTTCAATGAGGCGGCGTATGTAGGTCTTACGCTGGCTTTTGTATTTCTGGGTTTGCCAGTTCCCTGAGTGCACTTGCTGGCCCAGAGCATCCTCACCAGGATCCCCCACCACGGCCCTGCCTTCCTTGCCTTCCAGCTCGCCTGCCCTTTGGAAGCAGCCAGCCTCTCTGTTCCCTCACGGAGCTGTCTCACCTTCCTTAAAGAAGCAGGTTTATTCCTACCTGCCTTAAAAAATAACATGCAATTTACAGAAACAGAAGATACTTGTAGAAGAATTTTCAGAGAAAGTTTCAGTCTGACTCAGCTCTCCTGATTTAGATTTTCTAATTTCTGGCTGCAGAATCCAATTAAGACATCTTAAGCTCAGTGTCCTGCTTTGGCGAGGAGTTTTAGTTTGCAAGACAAACATAATGATTTTCAGTTGTAGTTTTGTTCCCCCACTTGTCTCAGTTAAATCTGCCTTGCCTTAAGCACTGCACAGAACCACAGCTACGGGGCTGCACGACAATGAAATGGCTCACAGAAAGTTTTTCCTTTGTTTAAAAAACGTAGTTCAAAATCGTAAATGAACAAATATGCAATGCGATATATTATCTTCTGTTGATCTCTGCCAGTTTAGCAGAAATTTTGTGTGCCTTTCTGGTTTTTTGTGTTTTGTTTGTGTACGTCTAGGTGAACGGTTCCTCATGTAGTGGTTCTGCTCTTGGTTCTCCATAGTAGCACCAGAGAGGTAGGCTGGGCAGAGGATGGGGGGAAACAGAGGGAGGGAAGCAAAAGTGGGGAAAAGGAAAAAGACAAGAGTAAGCGACCTGTGATAGTCACCTCTGCGAGCTGAGTACAGCTTAACCTGACCCCCTTCTTTTACTGGATGCCTTTGCTCGTGTCTCCTGTCCAACTGCATTCCTCACGTTGTTGTAACCCTACTGTGGGAGAGGAAAGAGCTGTATGTCTTGTTTAGCGAAAGCCGTCTATCGGGCAGTCTTTGCTCCCTGCCCTTGGGGCCTCCCTGTATCCTCTCCGTCATAGACAGCCTTTGCTGTCCCGTGGCCGGTGAACCTGAACTCAGATTTCCCAGTCGGTGAGATCATGCTGTTTCTCACCATCTGGCAAACCAGCATTTTCATCCAAAAAGGTTTGGATTAGTAGTGTAAAGAAGCTAATGATGTTCAGTGAGTGTTTCATGACATGCTATTATACCCAAACAAACAAGAAATTAATTGTGGAAATGTTTTCTCCAGCAAGTCCCTATTCAACTGATTCAAAGACGTAGGAGAATGTGCATAAGGAGTGGTTTGAAAAGCATTGAAAAGACTATTTAGCACATACAGCATAACTGATTTCTCCGTATGTCCTGAATTACAATCCTTTTGGGTTTATAGATGGGCAAGTACTCATAATATCTTGAGTACGGTTCATTTACAGAGGTTTTCACAGCAAGTGCTTTAACACAGTCCTGTAGCAGTAGAGTTTCAGTTTTGGCTGTGAGTTTCCCAGGCAAAACAGTTCATTTGCTATTTTTGTAAATACTCTACACGAATGCTTGCTTGCTCTATAAATTTTTATTTTTCTTTCTTTTCAAACACAACTACACAAGGATAATGTGTTCTTTTAGAAAATACCATAGATAAAATTGCATACTGCAAAACAGAATTTCTATTTGTGAGTCAAAGTTTATTACTTCTTTGAGCTGAAGTTACCGTTTGTGTTACTATTTATAGTATTTTGTTTCTGATAAGTTCCTTTTTTTCCTTCCCAACCAATATGTAGTTCTCTTTAAAAAGTTGAGATATAGGTATATATTTCTGCTTCAATTTGTGATATCAAAGAAGCACAGAAATGCAGGACTGTTTGAAAGCTCAGTGACAACCTAGGCCACTGCCTGCCCAGAAACAGGACCAAGTATACCCAGACTTCCTTGAACACCTGTCTAACCTGTTCTGTGAAGGAGATCTAACAATTTCCTTGTCTTTTCAAGTCCTTCACTATTTTTAGAGCTAGCTTTTCTGCACAAACCAAGATCGTCTTCCTTGCAGTCATCTGATTTCTTCTAGTCCTTCCTCTAGTGGAGATGGAGAAGAGATAGTCATTGCCTTTTTGTGTGTGATTTTACTTACTAAAAGACAGTTGCCCTATTTCCCTCAGATTTCTTTTTTCTAAATCTAAAAAACACAATTCCTTCAAGACTTTCTCACAAGTCCTGAAGAAATTATCATTTGTGGTCATCTACTCCATACTTCCTTCCCAACTAATGTGCTTCTTTCTTAGTGTCACACATAACAGTGCACATTTCTCCAGGGGAAGCCTCATGAGTGCTGTATAGAGAAAAATTACTGGCTTCTGTGTGTCACACACGATTCCATTTTTTGAACAGACAAGAATTGAGGTTTGCTGTTTTGCAAGTGTTACAGTGTTAACTTGTCATTGACTGCCACCCTCAGACCCTTTCTTGGGGATTTTGATGATTTTCTCTTGCATAGTCAACTTTAATGTGCATGTCCTGTGTACATTAAGGACCTGTCTATCATTTAAGTTCAGACTGTGCAGGAAAGGTTTCTGATGAATATGGAGGAAATGCTTGTATTGCAGATGAAAATACAAGGTTTTCCCATTTTACCTGATATTTTCATGTGCTACATCTGAAATATGAATGAGCGCTGCACTCCAACTGTATTAGAACTTTATTGTGTTCATTTATTTGTTCTACATTAGCAAAGCACAAGAAAAATTGAAATGTTCTGTACATTTTGTATTTAATTTTAAGCACAGTTTAACTGCTTATTTAAGATAAACCTGATAACCTAGTCTTAAACGTTGTGCTTCTCAAACTTGTTTCAACTGTCAGAGCACTTTCATGTGCAGTTATTGCTCACCTGTTTTCAAATGACTGTGGGAGAAGCTAATGCACCCTGTGTTTGTTTAAATATGGTGAGAAAGATTAGTATACAAATAGTACACAATATTATTTATTTAATTAAGATTGTTGAAATAAACAGATGACAGCTGTGGCCAACTGATATTTAAGCCAAGCCTTCTACCCTCCTTCTTTTGGCATCTCAGCCATACCCATGCAGTGATTCCACGTTGAAGGGGGTAGAAGGGTTCTTTGCTTTGGGCTTTTGATGGAGGAGATAACAGGGCTGGCAGGAGTCTGGCCCTGACTGCCTGAGACCATGCCCAGTTCTGCATAAGCTACTTCAAAGTAGAGTACTAATTCTAAATGACCTTTCAGTGTTCAGTAGCAAAGTAAATACCTGATTAGTGCAGGAAGAACTATAAGAGAATGGGGAGCCATGAGAACATAACTGTATTTTTTGTAGTCTGACCTTCAGACAATAGTTTATAGCTGTAATAGAAGAGGTAGTCAGCGCTGTACTCTGTGCAGTCTGGCAAGGTATTCCACACAAATAGCAGATGTTAATGGTTATATTGCAACTTTGTATTTAGAAAGATGTCACTGGAATTTACAATCAGCTTGAATAACGTCTAATGGGAGAAAGTACTGCTTCTGCTTCTAAATAACAGCAAAACAAAATGAGGATCTTAAGGTCTTCCTGATTTCCAAAGCCAGCTGGGCTATGAGATGCATACTTTTTCTCCCACTGAGGACCTACCTGTAGTTTTCACCAGAAGACTGCACCAGAGTAGAAAGAAAGCAGCAGCAATGCACTGAAGCTGGGGAATATGTCTTGTGATAGGATATTCCCCGACAGCCTCGAATGCCATAAGCCCTCTTCTGTCATACAGTTCGGCGTAACTGGGCCATATTGCCACACATTCCGATGTGCGGATGTGTCTGTCATGGGCCCATATTTGCAAAGCATCTAATTCTGTGAGTCTAATGACTTGTGAGGCCTGAGCAAAACAAAAACAAGACAGAAGAAACCATAACCAAATTGCGACCCACCTTACTGCAGTAATTAGTGCCATGTAGCAAGTTCTAACACTCAGTTTCTCAGCCTGCCAAACCACAGTGGTGTCTTAAACAGAATAACAGAACAGTGACAGCTAGCAAAGCCAGAATATCTGTGAGTTTCTGTTGCTATGCGAAGAAATATAAAAAGACAAAGAATTCATGAATCAATTACAATTTAGGTTCCTAAGTGTGTTACAGGCATATATGACTGTTTGGAAATCTCGCACAGTAAGATAAAATAGGTTATCTTTTTTTTCTCTTCTTATCCTAAAAGTACCTTTTGCTGCAAGAATATCTGTTATTCACTGTTGTGAACAAGAAGTCAGTGCTATATGTTCTTTAAAACAGGAGGTTTTATGTATTGAACTAGCTTAGAAATATATTTTAAAACCCACAGAAGTAGTATCTCTAGCACAGACTTCACAGTTTAAAAAGGTTGAGGAGGAGATGAAATACTATATAGTGATAGTATAATACTTGGTCTCAAAAGTACCATCAGAAACTTCTTTGCTGACAAATCTCCACAGCCCTATTGAGGTCTGTGCTTCACATTTATTTTTGTCATTACCTCTACCTGAAGTAAGAGTTTGGGTTGAATGACAGAAAAATATCCAGTTTTTATAGAATATTGCAACTTAACAAAAGGAGGGAAGTATATAACACGGGAGAGAAGAAACCAAGTCTTGGAATTTACTAGGTTTGTTGGTGTGCTTCCAAAGGGAGCAAGAGGTTGCCCAGGGAAGTTGTGGAGTCTTCATCCCTGGAGATACCCAAACCCCATCTTGACAGAGTCCAGGGCAACCGGCTCTAGGTGGCCCTGCCTGAGCAGGGGGGTTGGCCCAGATGACCTCCAGAGGTGCCTTCCAACCTCTGCCATGCTGTGATTCTGTGATCACCTCCCTTGACGTGCTGGCAATACTTTGTTTAATGCAGCCCAGGTTACCAGTGGGCAAATGGAATGAACTGAACCCGATATGATGTAATGAAGTGAACCCAATAAAAACTGAAAGAGCTACTAAGTGAAAAAAGTACTGAGAAAGTCTCTGAAGGTTATTATCAGAAATATTAACTTTCTGTGATAGAAATGCAAAATTCATGCCCCTACAGTTCGATTTTGCCTTTGTTAAGCTTAGGAGACTTTAGCTAGGTGTCCAAATTGATTTGGAGTGCAAAGTCTTTGTTGGCCAGTAGCTTTTTCAATTTTCTTTGTGTTTATATGATGACACACTTGCACTTTGTTATCAATGAATTCCTTGAAATAAACGTGATCATGTCACGGGAAGTGAGTGAATTGCTCAGTCTTGTTGAATTCTAGTCTTGTCAAGACTCCCAGTAGCATTCACTGGCTGGACCGCTGTTGCCTGCAGCCAGTCTCAAAAAATAGTTCTTCATATTTTTTCCAGTAAATACTGTACAGTGCTCTTTTTATGGATCTGTCAATTGAAGTAAAGAAAGTTATGGCACAAATGTTTACAGTAGGCAATGGAAAACAGATTTCTTCTTTGTTTTAGATTGAAAATTTATCAGAGGACTAGGCTGGATACAATCTTAGTTTTGTTCTCTGCTTTTGGCATGCCATTGGCTATGTCCATAAACACTCCAGTGTTTAGAAAGAACTTAAAATAAATAATTAAAAAGTATGCAAAATATAGAATATGAAAGCCTTTTTTTCTTTAAACAGAATTTATTATGTTCAAAGTTACATCTCAATAAAAGACAAGCATAACTTGAATTAAAATATTAATCCATCCATGCTATTTAGTTCTTTGAAATATTCATAGCCTTTTTTTAGTGGTCATGGTTTGTGGTGGAGGGGCAGTAAAGTGGTGGATGCTTTCATGAAAAAAGCTTTCATTGAGACCAACACAGTCAAACTGATAGAAATGTTCTTCATGAATTTAGAAAATTGGCCCAGCTGGGAGTTATATTATTGTAGAAAATCCTCTTTAAACTTCATAGTCCAGACTCATAAAACACTTAGAATATCATCAATCTCTTCCTGCAAAATCCACTTCCTTCTCTCTCTTTCCAGTGCAGACTTCCAGCTTGGTCTTATTTATTCCCCCCATTTGTTCTCATTTCAAAGTACTATCAGTACTATTCAGCTGCCACCGAAGTGTGTCTTGTACTTTCCCTGTGCGTTTAATGCTTGTTTTGCCTTCTCTTCCCCCTCATTTTGCTTTCATTTCTGTTCTTTTCTATCCTTCACTGTATAATCTTCAAGGCAGAAGTCCTATCTTTTTAATTGTTTGCATTTATACAGCACTAGATATAGTCATTGGGCCCTTTTTAGACAAAAAAGTGACAGCTGACAGTCTGATTTTACTTGTGACAGTGTAAGCTCATGCAGGGTGGATAGGTGAATGAAGTGTGTAGCGATAGTACCTTGCAATTATATGGTTTGGCTATCTCAAATTTTATAATAATTCTATTTTTTTAAAGTCTGCCTGTAAAAATATAGCTTGTATCCTGTTTTCAGGTCCTTTGTTTGTACTATGCGGGTACATTTTTGAAGTGGAAATTAAAAGATAGGAAAAAGAAATGTGAGCAGAAGATGTCAGAAGGAGAAAAATAGATAACAGAAGAGTGTACTACTGGGCGCCTGAAAAGCAAGGCACAGGCAAGAAGACTAAATAGGTGAATACAGGAGAAAAGATAAGTAATGGAGGATGACAAAGTTAATTGATAATATTTGAACAGATGAATCAATCTAGTGGCCAAAGAGAAGCAATCAGTTGTTGCAGTGACCGGAAGAATGATAATGTTGGGCTGCGTCAGAAGCTTGTTGTATTCTTGCAGTAGCACAAGTGGAGTGTCCCCGGGTTCTGCTTGCCCTTTTATACCATAACCTAATTATTATATACGCAAACGTGACAGGCTTTAAAAGTGCGTGGACGTAGAGTTCAAGACAAGCTATTTCAAAACAACTAGGACTTCCATTTACTAGTGCTTTTTATGAGAAACAATGGCAATTGCAAATGCGTTCAACACTAATATTCTAAAAGACTTTGGAGTTTGAGATTTTATACAAGGTGATGATGTCATTGCTGTAGTCTTTGCTTGAAAGTAGGTGACATAAAGTCCTGAAAATTTCTTTCAGTCACAGTAAATGATGAAGCCCTGGACTACTTTTCAGGTCTCAGGTCAAGGAGTATACCTTGGCTATACCATGGCCATATGTTAAGGTGAGGTTCAGATTCCTTCCTCTGTGTTTTCTGTAGGAAAAAAACCCCCTGAAGTATACACACAAAATAGGATTTGCGCTGCTCTCCAAGAGTTAATTGCAGATCTGAATGATTGGAGTATCCAGTCAGGTCACAGCTTATCTGTACAGGTAGACATGTGAATTGCTAATGCAATGCAAACAGTCCTGATCACATTGGCAAGGACTCGTTTTTCAGAAGCTGCTTCGGCTTCTGCTTAAGTCTGTCTCTACCCCAACTGGGTTTGATTATATATTTCTCTTGTAGTGCAGTTGCCTCGAAATCATGAACAGATGTGAAATATTGGGAGAATTTTGAAATAATTTACTTCATGGAAAACTCCTCAATTTTTTTTTTATTCTGTTAGAGCTGGGAAGAGATTTGTTAAGCAGAATAGAGAGAGGAAAAACATTGAATAGTAGTTCAGAGTGACATAATTTTATGTGCATGTTTGGAATTTGAAAACCTCATGGGCAACTTGAGGTTTTACTTGTGTTTTGGGCATAGAGAGAAAATGATTTCTCAGTGTGGGCACCTTCAGTCCAGGTCTAGTGTAATGCAACTCGTAACAGCTAGCAAGGATGCAACATATTTATTGTGCTGCTCTATATTTTCTTGGCTTTTTATGGCGGAGGAAGGGCCTTTTGAGGATCTTAACTGAATTATGATATGGGCTTTGCTTAAAGTCTCCTTAATTATTCTAAAAAGTGAAATAGTGAAAAAAATTAAATATACAGATAAGTTTTTAATTCTATATCTTATATCTTCTTTCTGTCTTTAAACAACAATTTCTAGGAGATGATGAATGAAAGTCTTCTGTGTTTGAAGATTTCTTTTTGTAAATAAAGGGTAATGTAAAGAAATTCTTCAACCGTTTTGAGTCTGAGTATGTGAAGGACCATTTACAGCATTCAGCCACTTTGCAGTAATGCCAATGCTAAGACTACTCTCAAATCATGCTAGAATGCTCAAGTGGCTTATATGTAAATTGTATTCTTGTAAATTTTTAAAAGTAGTAAGAGCAAGTAAAAATACCACAGCAAATAGAAGGCTGCATATTTTGCAGTTACACACAAGTAAACAAATAACCTCAAGCATTGTAGTAAATGGTGAAAACTCTGCTTAAAACTTTCTATTCATGCCAGGACTCTGTTGAAATTGCAAAAAGCTGTTTCTTATAATTTGTTACCTTGTAGTTTAATTTATGACTATATTACCCTTTACCATGTCTCTCACAAAAATAATACCTTGCAATAAACTCCTGTAGATTTAAGTTCCTTGTTTTTCCGTGACACTTGCTTTACTAGCCATTAAAGCCATGCCAATACTTGCAAAATGACAACTGGTGTTTACAGAGCCTTACTGCACTTGTAGAAAGTCCAGGAAGAATTTCTAGTATTTTCCTCTGTATTTTAGAAAGACTGCAATTCACATATCTGAAGTGAGTAATTTGAGTTATTATGTCATGCTGTGAAGCTCATTTTTTCCCTGCTCCTAGTTGTTAACAGTATATAAGGATGCTCCACATTCAAGAAAAGTATTGTTTGAACAGAAATGTGAAAGGGAGATATGTAGGTAGAATGTAAAGGTCTTGATAATTTAAAATAATTTAGGGATTGGAAAAAGAACAACTGCAGATATTCTTTCTCTTTTTATTACATTATTATTTCCTAGGTCATATTTCCTCGTTGTTTATACAGTATGCATGGAAGTAATAGGAGTAAAAGGGCTACATGTATTATTATCAGATGGAATATACATCGTGAGCACATCTGAGGTCTGCCAGAGCACTGCTGTTCCAAAGATGTTTCAGACAGAAAGGCCTCTGCAACATCGCCCATGACCTTGGGTACGTTTGAAGGCCATTTTCTGCCTGTACGGGAAAGGCAGTGTTGATTAGGGCCTTTTAAATTTGCTGTACAGGATGCTTCGTTCACAGTCTGTGGTAGTTCAGGAGTCCCTCTGGTATCGGGTAATCTTCTTGCGCAGAGGTGGAGAGCGTGTGTGAACCTGGTTTAGCCTTGTTCAGGGCAACCGCGAGTATAACCGCAGTAGAACGGAGAGGGAAATAAATTCTGTTTACTATAGGGTTGAGGTAGGTTAAATCTACCTTGACGCTGGGGGTAAGAGACATTAAAGGGTTTCCCTTTGTCAATGTTTGATTCCTAATCTGCTCTGGGACAGAGTGCCTGCACACTCCCTCTGACTCAAGGCTTTTCATTTCTACTTAGGCTGGCTCCTTGTCCTTAGATTCTTCTGTATTTTATCAATATGGCTCAAAATAAACATTTTTCAGAACAGAAAATGATTATCTGACAAACTTTACATTTTTGTTTTCCTTGTAAATTTATATGCATGGAAAAATCTTCTGCCCTGCTCTGCGTGCTCAAAAACTTTGAGGAAGACAGCAAAGGCACTGTGAGTTTTCTAGCAGTCATGTACATCATATGGAACAGGGATGTGGTAATAATCTTTAGACATCCCTGTGCCCCAAACACTCACTGCAAGTGAAAGGCTGTTAGTTGTGCAAAGCCTTTAAGAACGAGGAGCAGCAAAAAGCAATCTGTCTTCTTTCAAAGCACCAGCAAAATGCCAGCACTGTTTAAGAATGGGATAGTCATTAATTCCCCTGACAAGAAATTATCCCTTTTCAACTTGCTCTGAAGTTGTAACTGCTTGTGAGAGTTAGAATCCCCAAAGAAATTAAAGCTTCCTTACCTCAGCGGCTAAAAGACTCGATATGCTTTAAGATAAGAGCGTAGATTTAGATTAGATATAAGGAAGAAGTTCTTCCCTGTGAGGGTGGTGAGGCACTGGAACAGGTTGCCCAGAGAGGCTGTGGCTGCCCCATCCCTGGAAGTGTTCAGGCCAGGTTGGATGGGGCTTGGAGCAACCTGGTCTAGTGGAAGGTGTCCCTGCCCGTGGCAGGGGGGTTGGACTAGATGATCTTTAAGGTCCCTTCCAACCCAAACCAGTCTAGGATTCTATGATTCTATAACAAATATTGCATTTTATCTGTTACTCAGTTATATAATTTTATAATCTACTGTATGGCATTCTACCTCTTACAGTGTGTTGGTTTGGACTAATTTTACCAAGTAATAAAAATGGCTGCTATCAAAATTAGTACCAAGTTCTTGCTTTATCTTCCCAACTTAACTACCAATATGCAACCAAATGACACCAGGGAAGGGATATATAATACTGTCAATATGTCATCTTTCTCAGGTAATATTTTGCTACTAGGGTATTTGTGTTCTAAAGACAAATACAAACCTCATTCATGCCAGTAGTATACCAACAACCATAATGAACTCTCAAGAGTATGCTAAAAGCCTGTTTTATGGAAAAGCCATAAGAAAACATCAAGAAATACAGGCTGACACTGAGGTCTATTCAGCGTGTCTGATCAGACCTAAATCACAGAGACCGATGTATTTCCTCCCATGTAAACATTGGGAAGAAAACTGCCCCAGACACACATCCTTCACAGGTTCTTGTTATGTGGGTGTGGGAGAAGGTCTTGGGGCAGTACCAGCTTGCCCAAGTCTGGTTGGAGAGGTCTGAGCTTTCTGGGCCTCCAGAAACGTTCCTTTCTCTCTCACTCTCTTATGAATAGCATAGCTGATAGTCATACAGCTTCATTTGCCACTTGGACAGCCCATAGGAATCAAAGTTTCTGGCTTTAGAGAAGTCTCTCACTACAGTGGTACTGATGAAAAAAACCTGTTGATTTTTAGGGACAAAAAAAAGAAAAATCTGAAAACTTAGAGATGAGGGAGAGAAAGGAAAGAGAAACAGATTTCTGACTACAGAACTTCCCAGAGTGACACATCTGGGATTACACTGCTTTTTATTCTGTAACATTAAGACAAACAGCGCCATATTTACCAATCTGGTGTAATAAATAATTTTACCTGTTACTTGAATTCCAATAAAGATATCTCAAGAGAAAAAACAACTGTACCACTGACATATCTCTGATCACTCCAGGTTTTTTTAGTTGCTCTAGCTCAAATGAAAATAATAGAATTTAAAAAAAAAATCCTTTCTCATAATCTAAATAATTTTTAATTTTTTTTTTGTATGCAGCACATAAAGAAAGGCATTCAACAGAAAATTATTTGGAAAACAGAATGTTAAATTGTTTACAAAAGTAATTAATAAATCCTTTAAAATCCAGTCAGCAGCTCTTTATCTAGTCTCCAAATCTGAAAATGGATGTAGTTTCTAATTTCAAAGATTCTCATGTAAGAATGTGCAACTGGGCATTGATTTCCACAAGCAAGTTTTGTTTTATGATAAGGTAGTAAATAAACAAGGTATAAATTTCCAACAAGCATATATCCCACATTTTAAACAGGCATTGAATAGTACCTACTGAGAATAATCAAATTCCTTAAACAATTAGACATAGAAAGCAGTGCATTTTGGGCCAGTTTTAGTATACCTTGGGTACTGGAATAAAACATTAGACTGAAGACCCAAGTGATTCTAGCCTACTGTGAAGTATAATAATGGACCTGAAATGCACACTGCCTAGAGCAGTTTATTGTCATTGTAATTTAGAATTCATACAGGAAAACAATGGAGTCTCACTAGACTTCTTTGATAAGGGTTTGACATTACAGTCAGAAAGCCCTAGTTAAATCTGGAAATCTACATTAATTTTGCAATAAAGTGTAAAGGATTCATCCGTTGTCAGATCTCCCTTTGTCTTTCTCTTGATACCAGCTTAGTTGTTATTTCTGTTAAACAGAAAAGCTTCTGTTCTGGGCAATCACACAGCAGTTTGTTGACAACTGGAGCAGAATCTGAAGTCTTACACAGCCCTTTATGGAAGAATAGCTCAGATATGTTTGTCTTGTCACTGGTTATTGGTTCAAAACCAGTGTTTTAATCAACACAAATATAGTTAACAAGCTCTTCCAGGACAGAATACTTTGTGGGTCATACTGTTTATTGCCTTTGGCCAAAATTCTGGATGAAAACCCTGAAGTACTGTCTTCAATATAATGCAAAAAGAAATAACAGCCAGCTAGTATTGTTCAGCTCTTCTCTGCAGGCCTACCAATAACATCTATGAGATTTTAGTGTGTTGCTGCATGTGGATCCCAAGACTTGGTCTAAGAAAGTGAGTACCTCTTTACATACACTATAAAAGACAGCATAAATCCTGTTGTGAAATACTGGGAATAAAATATCTTTATAGTTGTCATCTGTGCTTCATAGCAACCATAACAATTTGCATACACATAGTTTTACACAGGAGGGAAGCATATAGATTATAATTCTGAACTACTGATAGAATTAATCAGCCATTCATTCCTTACATAAGCAATAATCTAAAAGTTTGTGAGACTAGACTTGCTGAAGGGAAAACCTTTTCTGGAATTGGATAAATGGGATCTTAAGAATTATTCATAGAGATATTGCCATTGCAGAAATATTAAGCTGGGTGACTACAGATACATGATAATTAAAAATAACTTTTGTCTTGCATCATGCAATCTTGAAGCAATGCTTTGGGAATTGATATGTTTTACTGAGGAAAATGAAAGATGTCTTCAGAAACAGCTATTATATTGATACAAGATCCTTTTTTTTTAGGTTGTGAAAGAATAACATGAGGGACATGTCCACAACAAATTATACATTCATATTTCCCATTAAGACATGCTTAACTTTTTTTTTTCCTTCTATACGAAATCTTATCTTTCAGTAGGAGAATTCTTTTGCATTTTTGTATCTTTAAAATGGTCTTTTGGCACCATTCGTTTCCTAAAGGCAGAAATACAATTTGCAAGAAAGACCTGTGTATGAGCAAGCAGTGAAAATTATTGGAAAAGGGATGAACATGTTGCTGACTGAGCTGATAAGAATTCAGAATTATCAGAAGAATTAGAGATATGTTGTGAAGTGAAAATTAATATAAATGTCTGTTCCTCATATTTGTATAAAAAACAGTCTATTGCATATCTCCAAACACTGTGGCAAGAAATTGTCAGGTTTTCTGACTGTAGCATCTGAATCATATATATTTCCCTAGCTTAACTTGACGAAAAGGTACCTCCATTCATCCATGTCAAATGAACATCTGTCAGCATTGCTACTGCTTTGGTTAGAGAATGATGTTGCCACTCCACTAAATTATCTTTATTAATGAGAGAATTTCCAGAAAAGCAGGCCATGTATGTGTGTTTATAGTCACCATTTCAGCTAGGTCATATCTATAGAGCTTGAAGAACACAGTTTTCATTCAAATGGATTTAGGTAGGCTTTCTGAGTTTTAGTACAGATACATAAATTGGGAAAATGCCTGAATCGTAACAATGTTGTCCTGCACTTTTTATTTGTGGGGAGGGTTGTCTGCAAGTTGAAGTTTTGCAATCTAAAGCAATGATCTTTCGCTTTGTAAAAAGCAATGAATCTTCCCAGAAACACTTTGAGGAGGAAATACTCGATTCTGTTAATTGCAAGCATTTACAGGATCAAGTCCATAGTCAAGTACTAGAAATATACTTTGGAAATTTGCATTTTGTAATTATTTATAAAGAAATTACCAGCAAACAGGGTTTCTGATTTCACTACCACTGTTGTTTTATATATGCTCAAAATTGAAAATATAAATAAAAGACAAGGGGAGAGGAACAGTATTTGAACTAAGTAGCAAAGTTTCATAATCCTTAACATTATGTGCAGCTTGTACTCTATCACATTAAATTGGGAATTTGTATATAGACAAAGATATACAATGTATAAAGATATACAATTGTATATAGAGACACTGCTGTCTTACACACCACAAACTAAATGCAACTACCTTCAGCACAGTGGATCAAGCAAAGTAATCAAGGATTCTTGGAACTTATCCAAAAGATTCAGTTTTGGTGAGTTGTGTGGACCACCTTTAAAAAGGCAAAAGGATAAATTGCCCCTGAAGCTATAAATCAAACCTTAGCCTTCCACATTCCTCCAACTCCAGAACAGGAGCTTAGTTTACTTCTGAAACTAGAGAATTCAAAACCTATCAGTCCTTTACAACTTCAGGACTCTTGTCAGAATTTAGTCTGTTAGTATTCAGTCATGACACACTCCCCACTGGGAGGAACATATATATATATATATAAATCAGTACTATTCAGAAAAAGAATTATTTCTACGCCAAACATTGGAAACGGGAATATACTGGGAACAGAAGACTTTTCACTGCAGTATGTGAGTCCTAGTCAGCAAACTTTGAAGCAGAATGAACTTGGGATCAGGAAGAAGGCCTCTACAGAAGCTTCTGAACTGAGGGGCATTCAGTCTCTGTGATCAGCTCCACCAATTCTCTGTAGTCAACGGCCTTCTGCTGAACTTCAGTCTTCCTACAGGACCAGTTTCCTTTCAAGGTAAACCAAAGCTTGGGGGAAATATTGTCTATCTCAGCCTGACATGCAGTTTTGGTGCAGCGAGAATCTGCAATTGAGCCCTGGAGCTAGGAGACAGTCCTATGAAGTAGCCTGCGAAAAATAGTACCTCTCCATGTTATTATAGCTCTGTGTTAGCTGATTTTAAAAAGTCTGAGCACACATTACCATACTGATAGGTATTTCTGCCAACATTTCTAAATTCACTTTTACTTCAGCCCAGTAAAAGAGTAGGTTCTGCTGCAATGTTCAGAACTGGATCCAATGTATTGGAGAAGATAGAGTGTGGTCACATGTGGACTTTGCCTATTTCTGGTACAAGCAAATCACTGCCAGTATCGCACAGCTGTTATTGCCTATAAAAACAAGCAAGCTATGGTCAATTTAGCTTTCTTTATGCAGTAAAATTGCAAACAGAGTTTAGTATTCTGAAATAAGATCCTTGGTAACAAGTGGGTTGATATATGAACCAAGAGGCAAAGCTCGATTTTTTCTGGTATCAGTGGAACAGAAGGGGCTGGAAATACATTGTTTTGACATGTAAATTTAGCAAATTAGCAATAACTGATGAAGGACAAAAGTATATGGCAAGTAGATACTTCTACAGTGGCCTTTCCTACCATATTTTCATGCTAATAATGGTCAATAAATACAAACATAAAGTAGACTTACACAAGGAAGAATTTGCAGCAGTGTTGCAGTTTTTATTTTCATTCGCAAATACTCAGAGCTAGTCAAATCTTTGCCAAGATAAATTTCTAGTATTTCACTTGCATGTAAGGACTTAAACAGAATATATACCTGATTATTAAGAACTCAGTTAAACTAAAGGATTGAGTTTACCCCAAAGAAAGGGATCCCAGCTGATATTCTCACACTGCTTTTATTCTTTGCTAAAGAAATGCAGCTTCCTGAACTTCTGAAATTGTTATTTATTTGTTTGTTTGTTTGTTTCATGTTCCAGTTGAGTAAGAAAGCTTCATTTATCCCAGGAATGTGAAGAGCTGAACTAAAATGCATTTCATTGCTAGCATAGTATTTGCTCTCCTTCAACGATCTGTATCAGCCCTTAGTACTGCAGTAATGGTTGCTAATAACATGGACATGTTATTTTCTGAGATCACTTACCTGAGACAACAAGGCAGACATCTTAATAAATGCAGTAGAAGCCTTTGTTCCAGGTTTTTTTTTTTTCCATTATAGAAATATTCTGTAGGGCCTTCTGTTTGAAGATTCATTGTCTAGCTGCACTTTCTGCTGCTGTGGTGGATGTCTCTGCTCCTGTGGCTGAGTTATCAGATAGGAGATCGTAAAGATTACACATTCATGTATATCATTGCCAGCACCCAGCTTAGTACATCTCAAGTTTAACAAGGTCTGCATAAATCTCTCTATGCCTAGGTTCCACACTTCTGAAAGTTCCAGCCATAAGGCACCACCCAGAAAAGCTGACCTCAGCTCAGATCTCAAACCCTGTGTTTCTCCTTCAGAATATTTCTTTTTTCTGCTACATTCCATTCTGGCCTCCACTCAGGGACAGGCTACATCTGTTGATCTAATGTCTTTGGTAAGTTACACCATAAAATTCTTTTGAAACTCTTCAGTTGCCACACAAACAAACAAACAAAAAATTCTTAAGGATAAGGAATAGAGCACAAAATGGAAAACATCAACATGATGGTGATACGCATCAGGTCTCTATCACCGCTTGTGCAGAAACTCTTCTTCTGTCACCCTTCCCCAAAAAAGACATAAAGAGAACTAGAAAGTTTACAGAAGATTGTGATGGATGACCAAAGGTGTAGAATCACAAGGAAAAACATCATAACTGTCAGCCTAGAATGACCCATCAGCCTTAGAAGAGCAAAAACTCAATGAGAATGTATGAAGTAGCATTGTATGTGATTACACTGTTGTCTTAGTTCCCATTTAGAGTGTACTTTTGAAGTCAAACTCCCGGTTATCACCATTTCCCACATTTTACTACATTTACCAAGGCTGCTGCTGTTCCTGGTTGCACGTCCAGCCAGTAGCAGGACTGAACATGTATTTCAGAGGGTCAGATGCACATGCACGCACACACACACACACACACACACACATGCACACAGAGGACTGACGTTCACTTAGGTAAGTATACACACAACCCAGTTTCCAGTTGCTGTCACTTAGACTTTCCAACACACACACGTAGGAAAGAGAGTGACGTTACAAAGCAAAAGTAACAAGCGTCAGTCAGACAAGTGTACTGACAAGCCATTTGCTTACATACAATAGGCCTTCTCCCCTCCTCTTCATTTTCCCACAGTTGTAATTCTCCTCCATCCACCTTGATCCTTCCTTTCTCCACCTTTGTCTCCTCCCAGATAAACCACCCACATGTAATTATATTTTTTCCAGTGGTCTCAGTTTTGCTACAACCTTATATCCAAATTTGTTACTTCTGACGCTGTTACCTAGGTCATCTCAGCCTTACCTCATATTACCAATATGATTACCTAGGTGCTTCTCCCCTAAACATCCCCAGTACTCCCCACAATTATCTGTGAATCTTGGCTGTTTCTCACATAACTCCCCCTTAGCCATCTGTGCAATTCAGCCATTCCTCACAGCACTAGCTGTAACTTTTGCCAGCTTCTCACTGTGTTATTTGTTGTGTTCAGCAATTTCTCATGTCACGTTCTGTAGTTTCTCAGAGTCTGTTCAGATAGCTAAATCTCATGCCGGGGCTGCTTATCTTAACACTCAGCACCAACCGTTCCATTTTATGGTTCTGCTCCTATTGAATGACATTGCTTAGTAACATTGATGCAGCTGCTACAATCATTAAGTGCCATGGTAAAAGTAAAAAGAGAATGATGATCCTCAGAGTACACTCATGCACCTACATCCATTGAGAGTGTTAAGTATGGCATTTAGCAATTCACCAGACAGCAAAGCAAATTTTTCCATAAAAATTAATTTAATTGAATGGAGGGGTAGGTGTGCAGGGACTTAAGAAATACACACAAGGACTTTATGTATGTCTTTGAGGTGAAAAATAGTTCAAATTGTGAGTGTTAACAGGCAACAGACAATTGGGTGTATTTTTGTGTGTGAGTGTGTGTGTGGAAGGGGGAGTCCAAAACTGAGCTTTTGAACTCCCAAGCAGAGGCCTGCTACTTGCTAGCTGCAAGTGGTACTGCCTGGTTGCTTGTAAATTTTGGTAACACCTTGACTAACCATACGTATCTTGTCCTAAATCCTCCAATTAATAGAGACATGTGACGACTACCAGTTAGAAGGCTGATTGTGTATTGTGCTTCTGCACATGCACAGTTTAGATTGGGAAAACCATGGGGTTTACATCCAGAAAGAAGACCTGATGCTTTAAAGATGGGTTCCTCAAAAGAAGTAGTCCCAGAAAGATGAAGAGACCCTGGAAAGAAGAAAGCGAAGGTCCTGAGTGGAGGAAAGATCATGGAAGTGGGAGAAGATCTGGGAGATCCGAGAGCTGAATGGAGACAAATGCTGGAGGATGCCCAGAAACCTTGACCATTAATGCCCAAGACTGGTAAGTGTAAGCAGATGCACAGCACAAACCAACATGACTTTCTGCCCAACCTTCCTGAGCCAGACTCAATTGCCCTGTTGGGGAAGGGAAGTCGAAGCAAGCACTGGGTGTCAGGAGGGCATGAATGAACGAGGGCGTGAGATAATCAAGTAAGTTAAAAGCTCTAATCTAGTTGGTTCCTAAACAAGCCCCAAATCCACTATGGGCTGTCATTTACTGTGTCTCACCCATGACTATAATAAAGAGGATGGAGAGGCAGCAGTAGGTTCATCAGCTGGAAGACATTCTTTTTGGAGGCTGAATTTCAGTGGCTTTTTAGAAAGTATCTCTGATCTGGAAAATGTTAACCAATTCATCTGTGAAAGTGGACACTTGACAATTACCTGACTTTTCTGCCTTTCAGTACTAACTGACTTGATAGATCTCAATTTATCTAAGAAAGATGATGAGTACAATGAAAGTGTGACCATTCAGAAAGAGGCAGAAACGATACACATGCTAAAATATTTATGTCAGTACAAGTGCTAGTGATACAATATTTAACAATCAGGCATAAACACAAAACAAAGCAATGTATATTTTAGTTTGTAACACATGCGTAATGAAATGTGTTCCCACACGGTATTGTGGTAGCTGAAGTTTTACATGCAAAAACGTATACACAAATTGGTGAAAGTAAAATCTGCCTAGAGTTATTAAAAAACAAAGCCAGCCCAGTGCCTCTAGCTCTGAAGGAAGCTAGGTGCCTACTTTTGCAACTTCAGAGAAGATATAGAAGAAATATGGTGTACTTGTCCTCTCTCTTATACAAGGTGTGTGCCAATGGACAGTATCAATAGAAGGTTTATAGGTTAGATAGAGTGAGGCAATTCCTGCTGAACTCTTTGAATTCCATTAAGCTATGTCATTTTTAACTATGAAAGAGTTCATCCTGAATAAATTGCTATAAATACATGTTTTCCCATCATTAATATACCTGAAATAATTGGGCAAGCTCTTTAAGAGCTTGTGAACATGTGTTTTAAATGAGAGGGAAGGGAGGTTTAAACACACTGTATTCTTCATTAACATTCTCCAGCACGGATTGTAAATTAGTGTGTGTTACAGGTGTGATTCACTGCATACTAAGACACCTAGGTATAGCTACACATAGATCTACATGTGAGCTAGAAGCTCTACTGAATTGCCTAAATGGTAGTATCTAGTGACGTTTAGAACCTGCAGAATACTCCGTATGTTCTCCAGCTGCCACCCGAAATAGAAGCGGGTCTTCATTGCAAATTCTGAGATATCTGACAGATCTTGTAGAAGTCTCAGATGTCCAAAGTTGAATGACATGGGATTCAAGCTTTATGTGTAGGAAGTTTAATGCTGCCTTGCCTATAATGACAGCTTGTTCAATGGACACCTAGTCAGTACAGTCAGCGGAGTCCAGAGACTGACCTTCATTACGAGTGAGCTGAAAAACTCTCTGTACTCTGAATCAGCAGTTCTCCATTGGCTACAGCAGAAGCTCTGACACAGCTTTCATGTGGATGTCCAAATTTAGGTGTCTGAATCTGTTTAAACAAGTTTAATAAATAACTTTAAATAAACCCTATGTATATCCTGGATACGATCCTGTTGACACAATTACAATTTCATAGAGCATTCAGGTTAGCACCTTATCCTTTTTAATAAAGGAATACTGGTGAAAAATACAGTCAATATTAAAATATTCTTGCTATACGCTATGAAAAATATATTATTTGGGTTAGTTGTGCCATTCAGCCCAACTATATAACCAATACCTGATAATAACAAACTGCCTCATTAAACACAGGCTATTGTATGTTACTGCTTAAATCTATAGTGAATATAAATCCTCTGTGTCACTTGTTTTGTGCCAGTTAGTATTCCCCTTTCATTTGGGAAAATCCCAGTCACTGTCTATATAATACAAAGTGGGAACATGGATGGATGTATTACTATGTAAAATTAAGTACATTAATTCAAATTTTCATATAGCATAGAGCATATTTATTATGAATTAATAGCATGGTTTCTGAGCTAAAGATTTTGTGACAAGTTCTTGTCCTGTCTTACTAAAATCAATAGAGTTACAACAGGAAAGGATTTGATTTATTAACATATATGAATGCTGCATTTCCAGCAGATGTGTTTGGTCTATTCTGAAAAGAGAAAACAGTGCAGGAAAAATTCCCAGATATAGAAAAAAATTTTGACACTTATTGTGAAACTAACATCTAGATTTTTTTCTTGAAGTACATTTCTCATGGTGTTGCTTGGTAACTATCTTTAAAGCTAACAGTTATTGGGGAACAAGTCTGATCATTACTTGGGAATACGTTCTGTAATAGCTTTTCTCTGCCAGCTACTAATCTATGTAGGCTTACAGGAGACTGGTGCTGTATCTTCTCTTCTTAGGCCTAAGCAGTCTTTAACTTTTCAAGGAGAAGCTTAGTCCCTGAGTATACATTGCCATACACCATTTCTAAATTTCTGAGGAGACAAAGACACCAATTAAAACTTCAATGATTTTCTAATACTCAGTGCCTAAAACTACCCTTGTTGGTCACAAATGTAACAAATTATATCTGCTATTTTCATAAATAATGATAAACATTAAAAAGTGTACTCATATTGCAGGAATATAAAATGAGATAGTAACATGGGAGGTATTGAAAGATTTTAGTAGCTTCATGGCAATTTCCATCTCAAACTAAAATCAAAACATTAAGACTAGAAAAAGAACGACAGGCTTAATTGAAGTACTATTAAAGCTTTCCATAAGTTTCTCTTAACAAAAAAGAAAAATTCAAAGATGCCTAAGGATGGAACATGAGAAAGGGACAATGGATTATTGACAGGGCTAAAATACAAATATGTTTCTACATAGCATATTGTAGCCCCACAGAAAACACATACTGAAAAGCAACATTACAGCATTTGTTCATTTCTGGAGATGTGAAGATGCATTTTAAGGCCTTCATTCTGTTTTCAATTACAAAAACTTCTACTGTCTTAAGAAGAAAAGCACCCAAATAAAAATTAGACAAGGGAACCAGAGCTGTACATTTAAATAAGAATTTTGCAATTCACCTTCCTGAGACTGGACTAAATGTTGGACTTCTTCAGAAGTGTGAATTAGGAAGGGGGCTGGGGGAAGAAGACAAAAAGTCCAGACAAAGCAAGCATGGAACTGGGAATATGTCTCATCTTCAGACTGTATCATGGAAATTCTAAGAAGCTGGCAATTAACATGGTAATAAAGATAAATCAAGTTTATGGAGAACACTAGATTGAACCCATCTTATCTCCCAGTCAGTAGAGATCCCTTTGCAAACTAACATTGACAGTGGTGTATTACCTAGACAGCCTGTGGCTGTTGATTCATCCAGGCGAGGTTCTGCACAGCAGGAGAATTGCCAGGTGAAGTTTTGACCCCACGAAACCAATGCGTGGATGAAAGGAGAAGGCATCTGGAAGTATCAGGGATGCAAGGTTCTAGGGAACTAGCCTCCCTCTTGTCTTCTTTTTTCAATTCACACAAACAGCTGACTCCCTTGATAGGTTCATAATCATGACTGAGATTATTATCTCCAGAATAATACAATAAAACTCAGAAGTGGATAAAAGTGTAAATACATGACACATTGATTAACATTAAAAAAAAAATCTACCTATTCTACCTATTTTCCTTTGATGAATCAGTTATAGTAGCTGATTATTTCTTAGCAGTCAACATGCTACTGTACCTAAGAACACATTAAAAATTTACTGTTGCCTTATTATACACACTGTTACGCTTTCAATCAGTTTGTTTACAGAGTTGCAAGATTTTGGTACTTTACAGTGCCATTTTCACCATTACAGTGTTGTAAATTACATATGGACATTTCCTTCATCTCATTAAGTGTGGGACTTTTCAGCTAAAGTAAACAAGGGAAATGTTCAATGAGTGCCTTCCTTCTCACAGAAACTGCATTACATCAGTATTTAAATTCATTAAGGCTTGGCATCTTTTATTTAATTCTAATAAAATGAGAAAATACTACGTAACTCCTCATACCAGCTCCAACAATAAAATTCACTTGGGTTTAATTTCAAAATATTGAAGACCCATTAATTCATTTTGATTTCCTTAGCAAAATGTCTTACAGTGGTTTTCTTCCCATTGTTCCTAGTTAATTCCCAGAAGGATTATTTAATTGTCTACAGAGTAATTTATAACTTAGCTTCATAACCTCAGTACTCAAACCAGCACTTAAAAACTTCCTGAAGAAAAAAGCTATACGCATAGTACTAAGACTTGTTTCCTATAGAATCCTTTTTCTTTATATTTTTTCTACTTTCCCTAAGGTTTTGATCAGACTGAATTTAAAATTATCCAGCCGTCATGCTCAGTGATCATTTTTGGTATGTTGCTAGTCCTCTTACTGAAAAAAACAGCCATACTGTACACAGTCCTGCATCATTGTTTTAACTTTTCTACTTACAAGTAATTATGATATACCAAAATATGCCTCCTCTACAAAAGCCAAGGTGTGCTAAAATCACAAAAGTCCTGTCCGTGTCTGTAGTCACAGAAAGTTAAATCATGAAGAGAAGTGCTTTTTACTTTACAGCATCTTTTGTAATGGGAAGCCAATTTAATAGGCATCTAATTGACAAGCTTGAGGCATTCTACATAGTCCTTTACAAATAATCTTGGCTAAGAAACCAGAAGAGTTTTGCTAATGATATTGTCTATGAGGTATAAAACTATAGTATTTAATTTAATCTCTCTCTGAGAGAACAGGGGGTTCCTAGTGCGGTGAACACAGTGTCAAAATGTTTCATATTCTCTGTCCTGATGTTCAAAAAAATAGGCTCTAGTGCAAGGTGGGTTTATGGTGGCTTTTAAGAACACATTTTTTGGCCAGCCAGCTCAAGTGTTTCTGGAACTGATGTAGTGTGGGTGAAGTCAGAAAAAAGCCCTATGAGAGTAGAAGGGTCCTTGGACTGAGACAACCAGTAGAGTCTGAGGAGTTTATGACACTGTGGAAATAGGAGTTGCCAACCAGTTTGATAAGAATGATTTTTGTTCATCTCATTATGTCAACAGTATTCATGTTTAGAGCTTCCTTAGAAATCCTTCAGGAACTTGAAGCTACTGTTTCTTTTAATCTTTCCTTCACTTACTAAACTGTCTTTCTCACCACCCACCAGTTTTCTTGCTTTTCCTCTTCCTATTGTGTCCCTTGTCCTCTGGGGTGGGGCAGGGTAATGGAGTGGCTGTGTGGTGGCTTAGCTGCTGGGTCAGGTCAACCCAACACACCAAACCAATAATGACATCATATGTCCCTGCAGTTTTCCACTTATGCCTCTGCGAGTCTATGCATGCCCGTGCAACCTTATCTCTAGTAGCAGAACTCCATTCCTGAGCAGGAAATCTGTACCAGAATGAATCAACCTGACTTCAGACCTACCTTTGCAGGAAAAAATAGGAGTGTGCATTCCAGCTTAGTCTAAAACTGCAGGCTGATTAAAAAATATATTTATGAGGAGCAGAAAGAGAAAAATGACATGGTGTGCATCATTTCCTGTGTCTCCACTTATAGCCTAATAGTGTATCACAAAGTCATTAATAAGGAAAATTAAATAGTGCTAAAAATAAATCTTTCCTTTTCCTATAAATTTAGCAATAGAAGTGCTGCAGGCCAACGTTAGCTCTCAGGCCAGTATGCTTGATTTGAGCTTATTGAGCAATAGATATCTAAATCCCCCTATATACCTCTCAGAATAGGAAATAAAAGAAATTTAAAAACCTGAAATAAAATATCCTGTGTTTATAAAGAAAAAAAAAAAAAGTTTGTCTGCTTTTGCCTGGCTGCTTGGTCCTGTTCAGCTTTGTGCTGTACCTTTTTACTCTATAAATAGCAAAGTCAAGGTCAGGCTTCATCTAGTTATTTGAAAGATGTGATCAAGTGTGACTGAACTGCAGTATATGATATTGCCCTTCTTTTTCCCCTAAATAGTCTGGGTTTCTGGGACTGAAGCCTAACAAAATGCAGCAAAATAGATAGTTTATAGCTTAGAGGTTCATTACTGGATTTGGATTGCTATGAAGCACTATGTTTAGATGTCCCTGAGGAGGCTGGTTGCTCAGACTGTCAGTCATTCACTGTCTAGAGTGCTGCTTCAGTAAGTTGTTTTGTCTGGGAATCATCCTGCAACTAATACAATTTTTAGGGACAAACCCCTGGTTTTTAATCTCATTTCTTCTTAAAATTAAATTGTTGTTGGGAGATGATATAAGCCAGTTACATTCTCAATGAAATTTTCCTCCTTTTTACCTATTTCATCCATGTAACTCCTCCATGGTGCTTTCCATATACAGTGTTTCTCAATTATCTAGGCATGTCATTGCTTGGTAGCACTCGTCAACAGGAAATAAACATGTTTTTTTCTACAGCTTCTGAGAATTTGAAGCAGGCCTGCTAGTAAGTCCTTTATAGAAGTGCAGGTAGTGCACACAAAAGCTAGCAAATGGGAAAAGCTGCTGTAAAAAAATGATGAGTTCTCTTTCTGTGAGGGCAACAAGCACTGAGGAGCAGCCTCCTTGAACTACATGGATACTGTCCCAGCAACTCATGGTGTAAAATGATCACTCACTCCCTAGCAGAAGTCAGGAAATTGATCTTTGTTATCTGACTTAGCACAATGTCAGTAAACCAATAATTTTCACAAATGAATTACAGTTTTCTGTACTGTGACTGTTTTCTGCTTATTAAGTAGTTGGTGGAAACTAGGAATTAGCAAATTGGTTTACATGAGAAAGGATCGGAAGTATATGTTCTTATTAATACCTGTATTCCTGAACTTTCTCTAACTCCATCTGTGGGAAAAGGCAATTTGATTACATTCCTTTTTCTGTCGCAAGTTGGTCAAAAACTTCCTTATGCAAAGGTCATCTGAACTTTCAACAAAATACAAACAAGCAGATCACTTTACTGCTTGTCATCTATGTACATGGCAGAGGATGTAAGAGACTCCCCAGATGAATGCAGTCTGGAAGAAAACATCATTTGGATTCTCTCAAAATAAGATCTTTTTAAAAAACTTACTTTTGTGATTTCCCTTTTTTTCACATAAAGTTGCTACATTTTCAGAGAACAGTTTCATAGAGTTCATTTCTTTAGACACACAATTAATCAATATGTATGTAGTTACCTGCACAAATGTTTCTTCTGTTTGGTTTGCTGAATCGCATCCTAAATGACATGGAGTAAGCCAGCTGAGACATGGAATACAGAAGCTGAGAATGACATGAAAGTGAGAATGAAGAACATAATCAAGATTAGAGGGAACTGAAGACTTTTGGGCGACTCGAGCAATGTAAGAGTTACCATTCCAGTGTTTCAGAGAAGCACTCATGTGTATGGTGATTTTACTCAGCTGAATAAAGATAACCTTTTATGATTTAGTAATCTCTAGCGAGTGCCCATTTTTTAATTAATTTAGCACTGCTTTCTAGAAAAGGTAAGGCTATTGTTTCTTTTTGTTCTCCCTTAATGAACAAAACCAGAAAGTCAATGAAATTGAATGGGTACATATTTACATTAATAGGAAGGAAGTAATAAATTGAGAGGAATCAAGTGTTCAAATTCATCATGGAATTCCTTGTCATGGGTATTACAGGGAATTCCAGGGGTCACATTTTGAGCAGAATTCAGAGAGCACTAATGACGATACAGCTAAGGTAATAAATCAACAGCTAAATTGGGAATGATAGTTCTGTTTATAAAAGCAAAAGAAATTTATATCCTTATATTGCAGGAAATAAGCCAAATCGTTTGCTGAGTAGTATTTAGAAAGAAAGAAAATGCTCCCCTACACTGATTTTTCAAATCTTTTTCACTGTAGAAGGCTTTTTGCTTCTTCTGAGGCATCTGGTACTGGCCACTATTAGAGATCGGTTGGCTGGAAAGGACAAATTAACTAAATTGGGCTGGCAGTTCTTACATTCCTATGACATCTGGTGTTTCTGCCATGTTACTGATATGACATTTTGACAAATTACGTTACATCATGTGATAATAGCTAGCAACATCATAAAATGTAAACGATGTAATCTGAAGTGACTCCACCAATTTAAAACAATCTGTTATTTTGTATCATCTGTCTGTTACCAATTTAGAAAGCTGGGAGGAATAAAAAAAGAGGTTAATTTAAGTCCAGATCGAACCTCTAAAATATATTATTGTTTCTACTGTAACAGTTTACTTCTATAAATACAGATGTGTGCTACAAGCCATGAACGATGATTTAAGAACAACTAAACAGAATGTAAAATCCTTTATGGGGCAAAGAACTGGGAGAAATTAATTTCCTGGCAGCATAAGATTATCATGACTATATTCACTAATTTCAGCTCTGATTCAAAGCAAACAATGAGATCATATGATTCTCTGAATGTTGAACGTATGATCTGAACTGATTCAAAACTGATTATGCTGAAGGATTTTGAGGACTAGCAGCTTAATTCCTGAGATGAAAATTTAATAAGAATGAAGATATTAAGCCAAAGAACTGGAATTTTAATTACAAAGGTGTAATATGATATTTAAAGAAAAGCTAATTGACCTTTATTTGCCAAAGTGCTTTTTTGCCATGAGCTATTTGGAGTACATTTGAAGTTTCAGATTCCTTTAATTTACTTGCCCAGCTGTAAATAAACACCTCTATCAAGTGTATATGATGAAATAAATTAAAATATAGGCACAAACCAAATATTTCTCCTCTTGAGATTTCAAAACAACAGTTAAACTGAGCACTTATTACAGAGCATTATCACTTATTGTCTTTTGCTTCAAACTACTTTCTAAATAGGAGGCATGGGAAAATCCACCCCTATTATTATGTTATAAATCAGTGATACTCTCTGACATTCGAAACAGGCTGACTGGAGAACAAGAGTTCAGTTTTCTGAGAAATGTGGAAGTTTTCACAATTTCACATTTGTTTATTGATCAGAACAAAACCTAGACAATATTTTCATGTTAATGGAATTATACACATTCTTGATAATTTGGCAGTCACCTAGAATTAGAATCTGTGACATTTGGAGACAAATCATGTACTTGTTAAAATGCTCTTTTGTGGTAGCTTTGCACATCCTGAGTGAATATTGTAACTGGTGAACCACTGGGTAGATAGAAGGCTATTTCCAGAAATGCTTTGAGTTTTGTTCTCCATTTTCTCGTCTTCTACAGCACTTCATTACATACATATATTAAAAGTATTACTTTATTGGACACTGTTTTTTCTTTTTGCAAGGTTAGGGTGGGTAGGGGTGTGGAAAGTAATGGCAAGAAAAAAGATGAAAAATTACTAAGGTCCATCCAAAGGGCAAAAATTTCAGTGAATCATTTAATGAGTTATTTGAATGGAATTTGCATGTATTTGGGATGTGGATGTGAGAGGGGAAACAGCAGAAGAAGAAATAAGTGTTATCTCCCAGCCCTCTCTGAAGGCAGTGAGTTGAACCCTGGCATCCTAAATTAAAAACCCATGTGGTAGTTTGGATGGTTAAAAGGTAATTCTTGCAAGAGTATTGCTAGGAAATGTTAAATATTCAGAAAGCAAGGTTTATTCCACAGAGTACACACATAAGGGTTGGGTGAAAGAGGGAACTGAAAATTAGTTTTCCAATATTTTATAAGCACTGTGTTAACATACACATATTCTATCTCCCTTTTTCTCAGAGACCTTGGTAAAATTATATGTCATTAAGAAAGGAAATGAGTTATCAGAAATTTCTAACCAGACAAGCATGCCAGGGTCAATTGCTAAACAACTGGCTGCTCATGCACTCCACAACTTAGACAACTAGTTTACTTAGGTGTATTCCTTCAATTGCCTTCTTCAACCTTCATGGGCTGGAGAATGTACAAAGAACGTTACACTTTATCAGGAGATTTCAGAATTCAGTGAAAAAGGATTCTGTACCAAAAAACTTTAAACAATATTAAATGGACTGCCTAGACAACAATCTAGCCATAGATTTTTTTTTTCCTTTTTATTAAAAACAAAGTAAAAGACACTACCTTCTAGAAATCTGGAGAAAGTCAGTCAGGCCTGCCATAGGTCACTGATGTCTTACATGTACAAGTAGCATGGGATTTGTCCTATCCAGACAAGACACTTTAGGCTCTTTTTATGGTAAATTAAGAAAAACAGACCATCCTTGAAGGTGAGTTGTTTTTCATAGGCAGCGATCTTAGCAGGAATTGGATCATCACTCTTCCAGGTGTCTGTTTCTCTCCACTGACTTGAAAGTGCATGCAGGGTGTGCTGGTTTTGCCTGGGACAGAGTTCATTTTCTTCGTAGTAGCTAGTATGGGGCTATGGTTTGGATTTGTGCTGAAAACAGTGTTGATAACCCAGGGGTGTTTTCGTTACTGCTGAGCAGGGCTTACCCAGAGCCAAGGGCTTTGCTGCTTCTCCCCCCACCCCACCAGCGAGGAGGCTGGGGGGGCACAAGGAGTTGGGAGGGGACACAGCCGGGACAGCT
>JAVJGG010000005.1:26117143-26138115 GCA_035590195.1 Aviceda cuculoides
AGGGATCTCCTTATTCCCTGAATTGATGTATATGGTTACACGGTTTACAGAAGTAGTCTTATGCCAATTCCTGTTGTAAGAAACCCTGCCACCTACTACCACGCCTCCCCAGTTCAGTTTGCTTCTGTCATAAGTAAAGTCTTTAACTGATCATTTGGTGTCGTTTCACCTTAATTTAGCCTGAGGGAATTTTGAATTAAACACGATTCTCTGGTCTGTCCAGTCTGGGTCGCTCCATGGTGGTGCGGTAGCTTGCGTGATTGAGTACTGTGGTGGATCGATACAGGCAAGGAAGATGAATGTGTGTGCTCTGCAAAGAACAGCTTAGATGCACAGAGGTATGCTATGGAACAGGCAACCAGCATGTTGAGAATTCATGTGCCAAATAGTTGGAGAGTTGCACTGTGCATTTCATTTAGCACTACCTTTTATGTTTCACCTAAAACTTCCTACTATATAAATTCCTGTGTCTGCTGTGTTTAGCAGCATACTAAGTCAATTAAGCTTGGGACTTAAATTTACAAATTCAAAGTGAGTTAGATATGGAATATTAGAATGTCACTAAAATGTATTTTAAAACTTCTAAATATTAAACAAATTTTAAAAAAATCTATTTGGTTTTGTATTTATCACAGTAAATGCAACTGTGATGGGTTCGTGAGAAATAAAACATCAGGATCTGGATCCCAGAAATCTTGCTCTCCTTGGGATTAAGGTTTCTAACAATGTTCGAAAGAAAATAATTTTCCTGCCCACTGAGGCAGGATGTTTACCTAAACAGTGGTCACAAAATAAAAGTAAAAGGTTAACATGACAATACATGTGATTTATGAGAAAACTCAGTTTCTGAGGCTTCCCCTGAGCAGCTTTCCCCGAAAGAAAGCAGCTGTGAGGATGGTAATTTTCAAGTCTCTGAAGCTTAGAAGAGCAAAAATGCCTGCTGCCAGCTCCGAAGCAGTACGTGAGGGTACCTGCCAGGCTGGCAGGACAAAGGAGGCAGCACCCTGGCAGCCTCCCCGTAACTTGCTCGGTGTCTCCCAGTTTCTTCTATCGGAGTGGCCCCGGGTGGTCGCCGAGGTCGCCCTTCGCCTCCCCGCAGCTTCGGAGGGGAGTTGTGCCCCCTGCGTGTCCCACTGGATGGCACTGCTGATCCACACCAGCCGCTGACGCTGGCCAGGCGGCATCCCTGCACTCTGCCCAAACTGCTTCGACTCATCAATTTTACTGCCTTGTCAGATATGGCAGCAAGCAGATGCATTTATAGAAAAGCCTATCAGAAAATCAGCATGTTTCTCAAAGGCTTATAGACGTGGGACGTGCTGCCTCTTCTTTAATCTGGTGGGTATCAAAATTGATTTGTATGGTAGGATGAGTATTGCAGCTAGAGAGAATAGCTGGAGTCGCTGTTAGGAGGATGTACGGAAATAATTGCTGGTGTCATTGCAAGATGATTGGTGCTTTAGTCTGTGATTTAGTTTGTCTTTTGTGCTATTTTAGCACCACTGGTTCTGGATAAATTTTTTTCCGCAAGTACAAGAGTAAAGAAATATTCTTCAGCCAGATGCAAAAAGTGATATTACAGCTACAGCTTGCACTTAAATCTCAGGCCAGAGAATGTTTGCACACAGGCTGCCCTCAGTTCCCTCAGGAGGATGAAACTACAAATGAAGAATGTAGGTTAGCGTATAGCAGAGATGTTCAACAGGTGAGACAGAGCAAACAACAAAACACCATGGATCTGGATAGAAGGCTATTGATTAGAGATTAGATTTCCTCCCAAGCTAGCTCACTCCCCCTCCAGCATGACATTTGCTAAGTCTACCCTTCCCAGTAGGGAGGTCACAGCTGGTCCAGGGTCAGGCAGAAAGACCTGTCTGTTTGTGCTGTGGAACTGCTTGCAGGTACCAGTCCGGGCACTACTGGCCAAGGTCCCTCAGCAGATACTCCAGCCTCTTAACTGTCTGAGTGGGCCTTTGATGGATTCTCTCTGGTTTACATCTCACATACTGGAGGCTTAAAACTGGACACCTTGCTTCAGATTCAGACCCACAAATCCTGGACAGGGGGAAATGAGCACTTGTCCTCAACGTAGCCCAGTATGTGGTTAGCCTTTACCACTGCATGAGCATATTGCTGAATCCAGGTTCACTGGTTCACCAAGAGCTCAGGTGCCTTTTGCAGAGCTGCTCCCAAACCAGTCAGTCCCTGACCTGCACTGATGCATACTCTGTTTCCTCCTAGATGCAACACCTTCCATATCTGGAACACCCAACATCTGGAGGTTCCTGAAGCACCTGTTGGCCCATTGAATGCACACTTGCAATATTTCTGTGTGTCCTTGCACAAGGAGTCTAGTATCTCTGGGAACACTAGCCCTGCACATGACAGCATGCAGAAGCAGTCACCTGATGGGAAAGAAAAAGGGCATTCAGTCTTTTCCTGAAGGCTGAAATCAATCAAGCCATATGCTCCATCAAAAAAGTTGAACAATACTGGTTTCGGAGCGTCAAAGTAAATTCCTCCATAGTTTGGCAAACTGGTGGGAGACAAGAGCTGTGAGTATGAAAGGCTGATATTGTCCCAGAAGTACATTTCACCAAACTCTGAAAAGTGTTGCATTGTGAAATGATCCTGGTGACAACCCAGAAACACCTACTGTATTCATTAAGTTATTTAATACTACTCTCTGCAAAGTGATAACAATAAAATAAAGTCTTCTGTTTGTTCTTAGGAATGATAATCAAGGAACCGAGGTAGGTAGAGAGGGACTGAGGGACTGAGGGCTGTATTTCTTAATCGATAGTGTTCTGTTGATAAAGGGATATAATTTTTGTGTGGCATCTTTCATATCTTCTCCACAGACTTGAATTATGAAGACAATTCCACAGCCTGATGTCAGGGAAGACACATTCCACAAACGCAAACGTATAAGGGCTACTCCCCAAGAACAAAACCAAGCCTTTTTCTCTACTTCAAATCAAATCCGACTTGTCTTTTATGAAAGGATTTAATACAAGTTTCCTAAACAAATGAATTTAGAAACAGCAGTTGCTTAGAACTTTCTCCTGTAAGACTGATAGTATTCACAGCAAATTACCTTTGAAATTCAGCTGTCTTAATCTTAAATTTTGTGGCAATTTAAAGAAATGTCTTTTTTTTTTAATTCTTATGAAAGTAATAGTTCAAATTTGACCTACATATGTGCTATACATTAAATTCTGTGGGATAAATTATTTTAAATTTTGTCATGAATCTGAATCACGAGGCTTTAAGTAATCAAGTTACCTGGGAAACCTCTTTTTAGAATATAACCTTCATTCATCACATATCCAAACCTTGCACAGCATAGAATAAGGATGCACTGATACAGCTGCACATTATCCTACTTTTAATCAGCACAAGCTATTTGCAAGACAATAAATGCAATTACAAGTTTAGCTAACAAAAATATTTTTAAAATCTTATGTTTTTTTCCAGAATTAGAGACACAGATTTTGTAAAAACATAAATTATTGAGAGCAAATACCCTAATTACTGCTACGTTCATATAAAAAAGAGGGGCAACTCTGAGTGTAATCAACGTGTGGTTGAATTGTGCACTTGAATTGAAGCACCTTTCAGTCTTTTGACTGAAAGAAAGTTGAAAAGAATTGCTGCTGGGCCAGTATCAAGATCCTTCTTTTCAGCTGATAGATTTGAACTGCTTTTGAACTCACTAAACCCCAAAAACATCTATCAAGTGTTTATGCTTTTTTAACTTGCTTTTTGCCACAGGGAGGGAGTTGATATGAATCAGCTGGTGTACAGATACACAATGAGACATTTTTTCCCCTAGCAGTTCTCTGATCACTTGTTGGCAGTCACAAGTAGCTAATAATTTAGAAATAAACTGAAAGTTAAATAAGTTAAAGGAAGTATTGGTTTAAAGATTTTTAGGAGTGTCTTGGTGTGCCTAAGGGTGAAATAGTTTGAGGGACCCAACTTAAAAGAAGGCATTGGAAACTGCTGCCACAGTAACCAACAAGATTCATGTTAGGCACCCAAAACCACTAATCATGGAAAATTCTCGCTGACATCCAAGCCCCCAATACTGATATTTCCACAGTGCCTGTTGTCTGTGGGTGTCCCTACTGCTACCTGAGTCATCCCCTCAAGTCTCACATGCTGAGCATGAAACTCACAATCAGCTCCTGCCTTACTTCCCCCCAGGGGTATATTCCATGTGTCTCTTGTCTCTAAGCTGTACAGCACAGCAGTTTCCTTCCTGTTCTGTTATTCTGTGCACCTAATTAATTTCATTTGCCTGACCTGTGATTTGCTGAGCAGATGATGCTGAAGTCAGGGATGGAAGAAAATGCAGAACGGTTCGTCGTCTGGAGCCTGCAGCCCATGTGAGATTCTCCACTCAGAGGCACAGCCGTATGCCGGGAACCCTCTCCTAATCCTAATCACATCCCAGGTGTATAAATTTACACCATATTTGAGCACACAGAATTGCATATACCGGGAGGAAGGAAGGTCTTAGAATATTTGAGCCGCATCCACAGAATTTCAATAGTTACAGCATGATATGCAGGACCTGAAGTCCATTCCTGTATTCCTGGTGAAAATGCTGCTCAGATATTTCTGTGCGTTTATATGTTGCTAGTTTGGTTGCTTTTTGTGCACATCAAAGTGGAATGGAGATATTTGGATACTGGAATATCAGCGTTGTCACACCATTCCCTGCAATGACAGAAAGGTCATGTTGCTCCAGAGAGGCACTTCCAACATACCCAGAGATTGTCAGGCTGCGTATTTATCTGAGCACAGGTAGAACTTGGCATGGCAGCTAGGGCACCATTCCTCAGAATGGGTATCTTCTTCCTTACACCTCTGTGAAATATCTAAACGACTTCCTGCATTTGAAAATTGTCTTCAATTAGAGACAATTCAGAAAATTCTGCTATTCTTGAACAATTGCAAGTAGAGCCACTTTTACTCCAAAATAAGAGCACTTTGTTCATTCAAAGTGGGTTAAACTACACCGGAAGGACATACTCATGTCCTGGGAAAAGAGCATCAGCACAACAGATTTATACTCAGGGATAAAATGTTGTAAACAAGTTTCAGAGTAACTTCACAGAAGGTAAGCCTTAAATGATAATGCCCTGTAAGATAAATAAATACTGTATTTCCAAAATAAAAATGCAGTGAGTTAAATCTTTTAATTAAGCCTTTTTATCTCGTCCTGGATCATTTTCTGACACACTGCGATCACAGAGTCTGTGAAGCAAACATCCTGGCCTCAGTAAGCTGTGGGCCGTGCTTGCACTGTACCTCAGCTGCAGCACATTCCAAAGAGATGGCACTGCAGCACTGTTTGCGCCTTGACAGCCTTGTACAGTTGCTTATTGCCAAGAGAGTGCATTGTGAGTTGCACGTTTGTGGACCCAGGTCCAGAAGTCACAGCTCACACAGTCTGTCTGGGGTGACAGCAATCCATAACAAGGAGTAATGTGGGCTTATCTCCTCTGAGGTGCCAGTGCACTGGACCCCACCCAAACCCTAAAACTTAGTCCCAGTCACATTGACAGTGAGCTGGAACCAGTTCCTAAATAGAGCATAGATGTAGCCTGAATCCACTAAAATCGCGTTCCTGCTGGCTCAATTTAAGAGAGGATTAGTATCCTCTAACTCGCTGCTCTGATGAAGAAATGGCTAAATAGCCCCCCCCCCCCCCTTATTACCAAGATTTCTAAAGATAGGTTTTCATCACACAGCTGTTCAAGGGTATTAAAGTAAGGTATTGTGAGAGTATCTAAAGCTAGGGACCCAAAATCCTTATACAGAGAGAAAAAGAGAGAGGTGTATGCCCAGAGAGTATTTTGGAGATTCTGTGTTACTTTAGCACATTGCAACATTACCGCTCCTAAATAATTTGGTTTATGATATTTAAATTTTCTTTGTTTGTTCTCTTTGAGACAGCCTGAAAATCTTGGATGAAAAGGTGCTGGAGTCTCTCCCAGGTAATACTCTGCTTTTGCCTGGACACTGGCAACACCATGTCTTGCTCCTTGCTATCAATCACATACAGAGGTCACAGTGCTGTTCCCTCCAGGAAATTACCCCATTCTTTGCAGAATAATAAGAGCTTCCTGTACAGACTGTTTATTTTAAAGTCTAAGACATCAGAGTGCATTTCTGCCATAGATGTAATAGAGTCAGTGCTATTACTCCTTTAATATCCTTAATATGCTATAGAATCTGACTACAGATTCAGATCCTTCAAGTACCACATATATGGCAAGTGTCATCAAAGTCAATAGTACTCATATGCCTGAAATTTAGCATGTGAGTCTTTGCAAAATGAATGGCTTGCTTTTCCTTTAGAAACTCTAAAGGAGATTAATATGTAGATATAATAATTCATTAAATTTGTTTCTTATTCTTGAAGAATTCTAATCAGACTGATTTTGAAGCTCTAGGTTTAATTGATTGTACGAATGTCTTGGCCGATTTCATTTTCAGAAACTGAAGACTGCAATTTATCTAGTACTGTGCTTGCCAGTTCACTTCGGTATAGAGCAAGAATCACCCTTTGCTTACTTTGGGGTTGCTGCAGTGATTTTCCCCCACTTAGCAACACAGAATCATAGAATCATACGGTTTGGGTTTGAAGGGACCTTAAAGATCATCTAGTTCCAACCCCCCTGCCATGGGCAGGGACACCTTCCACTAGACCAGGTCGCTCAAAGCCCCATCCAACCTGGCCTGGAACACTTCCAGGGATGGGGCATCCACAGCTTCTCTGGGCAACCTGCTCCAGGGCCTCACCACCCTCACAGTGAAGAACTTCTTCCTAATATCCGACCTAAATCTACCTTCTTTCAGTTTAAAGCCATTACCCCCTGTCCTATCACTACATGCTCTTGTAAAAAGTCCCTCTCTGGCTTTCTTGTAGGCCTTCTTTAGGCACCGGAAGGCTGCTGTAAGGTCTCCGTGAAGCCTTCTCTTCTCCAGGCTGAACAACCCCAACTCTCTCAGACTGTCTTCACAGGAGAGGTGCTCCAGCCCTCTGATCATCTTCATGGCCCTCCTCTGGACTTGCTCCAACAGGTCCATGTCCTTCTTATGTTGGGGACACCAGAGCCGAATGCAGTACTCGAGGTGGGGTCTCACCAGAGCTTAGTAGAGGGGAAGAATCACCTCCTTTGACCTGCTGGTCACTCTTATTTTGATGCAGCCCAGGATGTGGTTGGTTTTCTGGGCTGCGAGTGCACATTGCTGGGTCATACTAAGTTTTTCATTCACTAATACCCCCCAGTCCTTCTCTGCAGGCCTGTTCTCAATCCACTCATCACCCAGCCTGTATTTGTACTTCGGATTGGCCTGACCCATGTGCAGGACCTTGCGCTTGTCCTTGTTGAACTTCATTACAGTATTGATGAGCACAGGCAGGCTTATATTAGCCTGGGAAATTTGGGGGTGTTGGAGGTCAGTAAATGTGTCTACCTACAGTGTCAGATACTTAAATTGTTCATGAATTAACAGCAGCCCAAGTATACATCAGTCACTATATTGGCTCTGTAATTTCAAATAATGAAAAAAAGTTGAGAAAAATGTGATATGTTCAAGAACCATGCCCATACAGAATAAAAGGTGAAATCCATCAAATGGACTACTTTTTCCAAGCTGCCAGATTACTGTGATGATTTTTCCAACAATATTATGTCTTTAGGTTTTTGTATTTCTTTTAACACAAGTCTACTAGCATGTTTCTTTCTCCTTTAAAAATAAATCCAGAAACCAAAATGTGGAGGCTGAGAAAGATTCTGAGTATAAGCACAATGACTGAGGCAGAGAGTAAAAATATCTTTCAGATACTACTGCTTTACTTTTCAGTGCTGTAAGTATGGAATTTATGTGGGTTTTTTCTATTTGTTATCACTGAGCTCTTTAATAATTTGTGTTGTTCTCTTGGCACTAGAAGTACAATAAATCTATGTCTTGCATAAGCCAAATTTCTCTGTAAAATCACAAACTTTAAAAGAATTGCTGGAGGGCTTGTACCACTGCACAATGCCTACAGAAGTGGGAAGGAAGAAGTTTGCTAAGCTAACTCAAAGCAACTCAGAGAGGATTTTATCTATATTAACATTGCACGTAATGAAATAATAGGATTATAGGGGATGTATTCTATCATTCTCAATTGTGGGGCAAAAAATTCACATTAAATATTGTTTGAATTGTCATAGTGAATATGTTGTTCACTTAGCAAAATGTCCACATGGTTCAATTTATGTTGAGGACAGTTCTAAGATGTTAAAAATAAAAATATTGGAACATAAAAGTGCTGTGAGAAATAATGACATAAACCCCACAGTATCACACCACTTCAATAGTTTGAAACATTGGATGTCACTAATGTAGCTCCAGTTGCAATAGATCATGCACTGTAATTAAAGAGACAAGGTAATAGATAAAGAAGAGCAGGATAGAAATAGGCTTTTTGGATTTATAATTTTGAAATCAGTTCCCCTATTTGAAATGAATGAAGAAATGGAATTATACAAGCATTTAGAGAATAAATGAAAGGGGAAATGTTGAATCTTGCTGAAGAAAGACAGGACTCTGCTGGAGCTTAAAAAGAACAGTTACTTCAGGTCATACCAAGAGACCACCATCTCCAGCATGCCACCTCCAGAAGAGGGCAGTAGGGGATGCCTGTGGGAGAGGGATGGGTCAGAGTCAGCAGGACACTGTGGTACTTCGCAGAGCCCTACCCCAGCTTCCTGCCATTACTGCCTCAAGAACTTCCCCGTTCAGTGCTTGTATTTATTAGTCTCAGTGATCTTTATTTTCCCCATTTGTCCAGTTGTTTTTTTCCTATGTGTAAATGATTCACTCCCTATAGCAAGGAGTCGTAAAACACAAATAAATGAGTGACGAAGCATCTTCTTTTGCTTGTTTTAAATTTCAACTGCCATTTTGATGTGACCACTTCTAGACATTTTATTAGATGGAGAGCAAGAAACATAGCTTTCTGTTCACTTTCTTTCTGCCATTCTTGCTTTTTATCATGCTACTGTTCAGCTGCCTTTTTCCCATAATGGAGACTCCTGGTTTACTTGGCCGTTCATCACAAGGAATGTGGGAGAAATTACCCTTTTCTGCCAATCTCAGGTTTTGCGAATACATCCAAGAATGATAAGGCAGCTTCACGTCCCTCTTGACTACCAGATTTTATCCTTCATTAGTTACAAGTCTTACATATGGGTGAAATATGTGATTTTATAGACTTCAGAATATACAGACATTTTCCAGGAAATTTGTCTCAGAGATAAAATATCCCCTATTTTCTACTCACCAAGTAATTTCACTATTTTATTCTCTTAAACATTTCAGTCCATACAACCAGGGAACAGAAGATTGGGCTATTTAACTAGGGTCACCTGTCACTCACTCATCAAAGGCAAATGACATGTAGCAGAGTCAAAATGAGCATTTAAAAGCTGGCATGTCCGACTAGGCTGTTTGATCAAGGCTAGCACATTGAGGCTGAGAAATTTAGTTTACTTTGTGAACAATGGTGAATAAGAAAGAACAGAGATATTTTTCTTCAGTTATTTATGCAGAATAATTTAATGAGTTCTTGGCAAGCATGTAGTAAGCCTGGGTGAACATTTCATTCTCCCTGTTGAATGCTTTAACAATCCATATCCCCTTATATGTTTCAGGCTTTCCTACACACCTTGGATAAAAACCTGTTCGACAATAGCAATGTCAAAAGGACTATTGTGAATCCCTTTCTTCTGTTGTTTTGGGGTTTTTTGTGTGAATATAGTAGATATCTATATTAGTATATGTATTGCATAAAAACTGTGTCTATATTATATGCAAATTGTATATAATTGCATATACATTATATACAAATATTATTTACCAGGTTACCTATTCCAGTAACACAACACTATTTTGAAGCCGAACAGTATGAAAATAAAATAGACCTGTATTTTTAAATTCAGTTGCCCTCTCCATGGCTATGGACCTTATTTCTTACAGCACTGTCATTTTTTTCAGGGCTTCTCAAATTTTCCTGGCTTTTTGTACCAGCATTATAACCAGGAACTGGCTACTGAATTCACTGAAAATTGAACTTCAGGTCATGTTTCACTTTTTCACCATAACACCCCAAATAAACACCCTCCTTTCCAGGGCTATCTGTCATTTGTGCTGTCTGTGCTTAGAATTAACTTTGACTGGAAAAGTCACCTTGAAGCTCATTCAGCTCACTCTTAAAGAAGCATGGCATGCTTAATTCCATAATTCATTCTTAACATGAATTGTGCTTTATATCCAGTATGACTCATGCACAGATCAGCTGTCACCAGCTGCTATAGACAATTATGTTCAGTGGAAAGTAAAGGAATTTTTACCATAGTTAGAAAAAATTTAAATGGTTTAACAGTGTAACATTTATAAGTGATCATTTAAGAAATAAAAAACTTGTCTAACCTTGATTAAGCTGATATAACTACAGTCTGAAAATAAATGCCAGTTTTGTTTTCTTCACAGTTTGCCCATTTATAGTCATGTCTACTTCCTGTTGTATGAGATGCTATTGTCAGCTGTGGTGCAATTCCATATTCTGTGAGAATACTCTGTGTTGGAAATGCATCAGGGGTTAAAGTGAGGCTCTTTAATGTAAAGGTAAATTGTTGGCACATTGTGGGATAATGCCATTAAGAGAAGTAGGAAGCCAAAACAGACAAATGCCTTTCAAATGTCTGAAGGTATCATCTTATAAAGGATCCACAAGGCTATGAAGTACTCATTGGTGTTGTATTTTAATTAAGAAAAACAACTGTAAGACTGGCAAACTGAAAGAAGGAATTTTTTATTGTCTTTGACTGCAAGCAGCTCTGCTGTTTTCCTACATAAATTCTGCCATCTCCCCAGTTTGTCAGTGTCCTCTTGATGGTAATATACCTTGAACAGGAGGATATAAAAAAGTGAATGTTCACTGATACTATAAAGAATTAGCATGCCTAACTTGACTACCCTGTGTGTTGACTACATTTAGAGAGCCCCAAATCTTACTACTTTCTTTTATTACTATATCACTTGGCAAATGTATGAACTGTTGCTTTCTTTTAGCACCTGTTTCACTATTACTTCTTTCCAGGTGGATTTATGCAAGGTAGTATTTGTAATGTAAATTAAAATTTTATATATGTTTTTGCATAGTTTTACTTTGAGTCACTATGTATGACATTCTTTTTAGCATTTGTAAGTCCCTTTGAGTAAGTCTTGTTCTCTTTAGTGTCTCCTATGGCTTGCAAAGGAAAGCTTTTGCAGCCCAACGCCAGCATTGGTATCTTATTTGGATGAAGTTAACATTAAGGTCCTCTGCCTATTTTGTTTCTTAAAAGTCAAGCTGAGATCATCTAGGATTCTGCTCTTGTAAGTCCTTAATTTTTTACCCGCACTTTGTGACAGCATCTTGAAGAGCCATAGAAGTATTGTTAAAATTGGCCATTATCAGAAGAGCTCAAATAATTTAGTAACTCCCCATGCCAGTTTGGCAAGATCACCACTGAGATAGCTTCTTGGAAAAGATATGTGTAAGGCACTGAAATCTATATATTTGTATTATGCATTAATCAACCCTTGCATGACTATTCACTTTCTCTATTAAAAGCTATCTTTATACCATATTTGTTATTTTTACAATATAACCAAAAAAAGCTCAATTTTCCTTCATTTGTCAAATAGGATTTCTCACTTAATGTCAAAGAGTTAAAGCAAAGTTAAAGTTGAAAAAGATTCTGGTGCCAGAGTTATTCTTCTCCTTCCTCTCCTACTTTAACATTTAAAAGATCATCACTCTCTTTCAGGTTCCCTATTTTATTTTAAAAGATGTACCTAAGCATGATCAAAAATGTTTGATTCTCCTTCCAAAACAACAATATTTTATCAATACAATACAGAGGCTTTTGATGTTACTTGACTATTAGTTCTGGTCTAAGGTTTCTTTCATTTGCTTCAACTTTTTTCATGTCATTATATTGCAGAAAACAGAAAGAATTTTCACTGTTAATCTTCTGCAGGGAACAAGCAGATCAGATGATACCAATTTCTTATATTTAATAATTCCCCAAAGATCTGTCATGAAACAAAGTTGGATCAAATATAAGTTATATGCATGGTGTACTCATAGAAATGGTTCTTTTCATTCTTGGCAGCCCAATATAATGCTTTACAAATACTTCCAAAATAATAACTCATGCTGTGGTAAGGACATCACATTTTCAGCAGGTTAGAATGGGTAAAATATAAATGGATGGCAACTCTTCCCCTGCTTTTGAAAGGCGAAAGTATCTGTCCATTGATATAGATACTTGTTTTCACACCAAATAAATTTAGGTAAAATAGCAAGTGTAATACAACTAATTGTTATTACCTACATGAATCCACATAAAGAAGTTGGTGGATATTTGTAGGGATAAAAAAGATAAAAGTGTTTGGAAGTTTATATATGGATTTAAGAAGTGATACTTAGCTGAATTAATTATTTTTTCATTTATGATTACATGTGTATTTTTCAGAACATATTCTATCAGTTATCATCACATTGATAAGTGTGATATAGAGGGATAGAGGCAATGTACCACTTTTCCTTTTTGCTATCTCAGAACTAAGAAACCCCGAGATTCAACAAATCAAAGTCCTAAACAAATTTTGAAGCTTGGATGCTTGGCTAAACCCAGTGGTTAAACCTAAAATATTTACAATCAAATCAGATTCTGGGCTACTTTTCCTATGCATATATTTTAGAATGAGAAAATCCACACCTTCCCAGAAATAAATCCCTGCATGGGATGCTGTCTTCATATTCAAACCAGCAAGCATTACGTGTTACATAGTCACATTGGCTTGGTGTGATAGGCATCATCTGCTGCTGCAACGTCAGATGCAGACTATCTTCATATCAATGAAAAACAAGGCTGAAACTTGCAGATCAGAAGTCACAGTGAGACACCTCAACCATTCCGCCACCTCTCCCACTCTGCTAGGTTATGCAATAGCAGATTCCAATCCTTAGAAGAAGGAACAAAACTCAAATCTGGCAAACACCAGCAAGATTAGTAATGGAAATTAATTTTGCATCTCAGATGTTAACTTACTCTTTTAACTGTTTAGCAAGAAGGACAATAACTGCTGTCCTTCCAAAACTACCACCAAGCATTATATTATATTACCTAGCCAAGTATAACTCCAAATGGAGGTAGACATCATTCCCAAAACTTGTACTGACTTGAATTCTCATTTTAGCATTATATACCTGATAAGTGATTCCTTGTATACCAGATAATCTAATGGAACTCAAATGAAGGCCTTGCAAAATCAGGCTCCTTTGGTGGGATCTAATGTGACTTTCTAGAAAAAGGAAATCCAAAATTAAGAGGTAATTCTAAATATGTATAACAGAAAAAAAAAATGTCTTCAGTACCGCAGCTGACTTATTTTTGAACATTTAGAAACATTGACTGTAATTATTGTTTAATTAGGTTTTACTGAACCAAAGCTATAGTGGAAAGGGAACATTCACTTTGCTGTTCTAACGACAATCATGAAGCTAGCCATGTCTTCACTTAACATTAATCTATGCATCATAATCAACCAGCTAAACAAACTATGTAGATTATTTTTATATGACAGAAACTAGTAATGAAAAAAGATGGGACAAAATTTTAAATATGGAAACCTTATATTGACTTTTATAGACCTTACATAGAAAACTAGTTGACAGGATTCATGAAATTCCTTTTTTTTTTTTCATGCTGTGACAAATACCAATTTATTCTGACGTGCTCTTTTTCATATTTCTGCAGTAAGAATAACTTAATATGTATTTTGAAAATTCCCTAGTTTTCAATATTATGAAAAAATGGAGATTGTTTTATTTTTCTATTTAAGCAAGGACTTACAAAGAAAACAATCCCAAACCAAGGAAAAGTAGGCTTTCTTTTACATTTAAGGCAAATTGTTAGTGGTGAAAAATGTGTTACTGTTAACATTGGTAAATTATGTCCTTCCTCTATTAGCCACTTTCAGTAGACTGGTGTCAGGTGTAATTTATCCTTAGTGTATTGGTGGTTTCCAGTCCTAAACAAGGCAAATGACTAAGTCCAGTTAGTCAGACACTCATTTGTTTTGGATACTATCAAACACTAGCAATGAAAGACATTTGTAAGCTGAATTTTCAGGAGAAAGTGTAGTAATACTTTTAAAGCACTTCCCATAGGATAGAAGTTGAATGCAGGATAGAAAGTTGGTAGATGAGGGGAGAGCAGCAGATATTGTCTACCTAGACTTCAGCAAGGCTTTCAACACTGTTTCCGATAAGATCGTCATAGAGAAGCTGAGGAAGTATGGGCTGGATCAGCAGACAGTGAGGTGGATTGAAAACTGACTGAATAGTCAGGCCCAGAGGGTGGTGATCGGTGGCATGAAGTCTAGTTGGAGGCCAGTAACTAGAGGTGTACCCCAAGGGTCAATACTGGGTCTGATCCTGTTTAACGCTTTCATTAATGATCTGGACGATGGGGCAGAGTGTACCCACGGCAAGTTTGCTGATGACATAAAACATGAAGGAGTGGCTGATATGCCAGAGGGTTGTGCTGCCATCCAGAAGGACCCTGACAGGCTGACAGGAACCTTGTGAAGTTCAGCAAGGGGAAGTGCAAAATCCTGTACGTTGGGAAGAACAACCCCATGCACCAGTATATGCTGGAAGCCAACTGCCTGGGGAAGCAACTTTGCAGAAAAGGACCAAGAGGTCCTGTTGGACCAAGTTGAACATGAGCCAGCAACGTGCCATTGTGGCAAAGAAGGTGAATGGTATCCTGAGCTGCTTTAAGAGGAATGTTGCCATCAGGTCAAGGGAGGTGATGCCTCCCCTGTACTCAGCACTGGGGAGGCCACACCTGGAGTATCATGTCCAGTTCTAGGTTCCCTGGTACAAGAGACATGTGGAGCTACTGGAAAGAGAGTTCAACTAAGGGCCACTAAGATGATTAAGGGACTGTAACATCTCTCATTGAGGAAAAGCTGAGAGAGCTGGGACTGTTCAGCCTGGAGAAGAGGAGGCTCGGGGGGGATCTCGTCAATGTGAACAAATATCTGAAGGGAAGGTGAAAAGAGGATGGAGCCCAGCTCTTTTCAGTGGAGCTGAGTGACAGGATGAGGCACAATGGGCACACACTGAAACATGGGAGGATCCACCTGAACATCAGGAAACATTTTTTTACTGTAAGGGTGACCAGGAACTGAACAGGTTGCCCAGCAAGGTTGTGGAGTCTCCATCTTTTGAGGTATTCAACAGCTGTCTGGACATGGTCTTGGGCAACTGGCTGTAGGTGCCCCTGTTTGAGCAAGGATGTTGGACGCGGTGATGTCCAGAGGTCCCTTCCAAGCTCAGGCATTCTGTGATTCTGTGAAGATTGTTTTCTTCTGTATTAAATAAAGTAGATTTCCCACAAAATATTAAGTAGTCATGTCTTTATCTGATGTCTTTTCTGACATTGATATTGTTGCTTTTCCACACCTTTACTGAAAAACTAAGAGAAACAACAGGAGGTCATCAAATACTAACTAGCACTGCACTGAGATCTCTCATACTGGCCATCTCAATGAAGAACAAATGTAATATATATAATAGCTTTGGATTTTATGCTCTGGGTTATGCTAGTATTATCTTTTCATCCAACAGTGAGCTACCCAACGTCACTGGCAGCAGGAATGAAGTACAGAGTAACCAAAAAGATGCTCCCATGTCTAGGTTCTGAAAAAAAATGACATTCAGTCCTTTTTCAATGTTCAATTTGTTCATCACCACTAGGCACAGAGAAGCCGGGTTTCCCTTTTTACTGCAGAAGTGCGTTAAACCTGTTATTTTACTTTGTCATTGTCATTATTTAAAGAGTAATTACAGCTATGCCTACTAGCACAGTTCTATTATAATCCTTGTTTTTCAAGAGTTTATGACTCAGTGAATTTAATTCCCACTGGAATGGAACTCAGCTTACAAGATGTCAACCTGGTTGCAATTTGCTCCTAGAAAGCTTATTTAAATTGATTAAAGCATATTATTTGACATTACAATCCAAAACCAGAAAGTTCTTTTCACGGATTTTAAATGATTCCTTGACCTACTCCAGAGACACAGTTTTAAGAAATTGTAAGCAATTAGCCATAAGCCTTCAAATAAGAACTTCTTGTCTTCTTCTATATTGAAAGACTTTAAACAGCAGATTTATTTATCTTTAAAAAGAAGCTACTGAAGATACTATTTTTAATAAGGTTACACATACACTACACTTGCATGAGCCAGCTGGTACATAGATACCAGAGAAACAGATTATTTCTCTAATTAGAAATGTTTCGATTTTCAGTGCTGGAACCCTGAAACAAGTAAAGTTCACCTGATCATGGAGCTATAGCACAGATTAGGCCAGGTACAGTAGGGTCAGCACATCTGTCAATGACCTTGCTTTTATATTCTACAGTGTCTACACTGGGTCTCGGAATAACTTTTTCCACATTTCAGCTGATTCAGTGCATTTAATTTCAAATGTAGTTGGATACCAAACGCATTTTGGGGTTTCTTCGAACTGGAAAGGAAAATGCGAGTAAGCCAAGAAATATTAAGGGAGAAAATAAAGAAATAGAAAACAATATCTACTAAAATTGCCCCATTTTGCACAGCTGTAAATGTAATGAAGTAAGAAAGTCTTCCTAGAGACTTCTAGACACATTTTCTGCTCTCAGTAAGACCAGCATAGCCGCTCTTCAAATAATTCACTGCCTGGGTGTTCTGAAATACAGTCACTCCAGTCTTGTTCTACAAATCTCTAGTTTCTGTTCTTTAAAATCATCCGTCATTCCCTGTACTCCTTACTGTCTGAAAAAGAAAAAAAGAAAAAGGATATTCAGTCAGCTAATTAAGTAAAATAATTATGTTGAATACTTAAGAAATTTGTTTCCTGTAGGAAGGAGAGGATTTAGGTCCTGAGGAGGAATTTAAAGAGCTTGTAGGTTTTTCAGGCAGCCTCAGGGCTTTGAGCATCATGATGCTCTGTTTGTATGAATATGTATGGCAGAAACAGGAAGAAGTTTGAAGCGGAAGACTACCACTGTTAGAAAGAAGCCAACTGTAAGAGGTAACAGAGTTTTGAAAAAACACAGAGGTTTTGCTCATCATGTAACAGGAAGGAACCAGAAAGGAGTTTATGGGGGAGAGCTGGACAAGAAGCTAACCTCTCCATGATATCTGGGAACTCCAGGGCCTTATAAAGGTATCTCAGCTGTTGTTGGTCAAGGTAGTTTGGGATTCTACAACAACATAGCCACACTGATACAGTGCTTGATAGGCTTATACACTTTGCTTCTCATCTGGACTGAGGAGCTTGTTTCCATGTCCATGTCGCATATTCTCCCTGGATCCTGAAGCTGATCTCTGTACTTACTGAGGGGTCTCTGTGCTTTACTGAGTTGTACAATTTCCTTGCCAGTAATCCTTCTCCCCTCCAAAACATTTTGTGAGTGTTGAAATCAAGACTGAAAATGAAAGCAATCTAATTAATGAAGAAATGTTGAGTGTCTAGGTAAGAGACTGAGATACAAAAAAGAGATTCACTTGTGAGGGACGTAGCAGTTTTAAAGATAGAGGACAAGAAAAGACAATAATCAAAAGTAGGCCACAGGTGAAAGTGTAGAATAACAAGGAGCTCAGTGGTTAGCTGATGATGGCATTCCCCACCCCTTGGTTTATCATTGCCATGAACATAAAATTTACCTTGAACCAGAAATCCAACATTGTCTCAGTTCAAGACAGCAAATTACACAGAGATAATTATGAACAGGGTGGGAATGGCAGTCTCCGCAGCTGAGTGACATCTTCCCTCACACTTTCACCTAGATTTTTCTCATTCGTTTAGTATGCCGAAATTTAAAGGAAGCACTCCATATTATTTTAAATGGTATTTCATCTACTTCGGGAGTTTTAAAGTCAGTTGTACAAAATGAGCTGAGGAAATCCAGACATTATCATTGTTACAACCAAGCCATAGAAATTGAGTGTTAAATCTACATGAACCTTGAAGAATTGTAGTCTCAGTACCATCATATTAAAATAAGGTATTGCTTATACTGCACTAATTCCACTGGAATATTTTTGAATTAATGTTTTTGAAGGGATTTGAGCAGTCATTGTCAGAATAAAATGCATTGTAAGAAGTGACATCATAAGAATGGGGAGAAAAGGGTGCTGGGTCCTCTTAGTATATTGTATGACAATTTCTATAAAAGAATGAAGACAGTATCTGATGACCACCTATACTGGGGAATTTTAAATATTTAGGCATCCACACCTATTACATTCAGTTAAGAAACAGACAACTGAACATTACACAAGTCTCAAACTACAGAAATGGAAGAACTGAAAAAAAAGCATTCCAGCTCAGAGATCTTGTAGGTCAACCAAAATTTATTACAAACTGCAGAAAAGAGGACTGGACAAAGTTAGTAGATGAAATATGCAATACCACTGTCAAAAAAAAAATATAAAAACAACCGATACTTGTTGAGGAAAACTCATGACTCGGTCACAAAAAAAGGAGAATAAGAATGCAATGATTTTATAGTGTCTTTATCAGTATGTGAAATAGATTGATATCTGTTAAGTTGGATATTACTTTCTGTTTTTAAGGAATATTTCATGGAATTTATTCAAAGATTAAATTATTTTCTCCAAATACTGAAAGTATCCACTCCTGTAAGCTACAGTAGTAAAAAAAATAAGAGAAAACCTGAAAAAAAATGAAAAATGAAAAAATGTTTTGTGTGCTGTGAATGGGTACATGTAACATATTTATTGTAGGAAAAAATATTCATTTCATATTCAGGAAAACAAAATATATCCAAGGGAAAGGGAGGGAAAGTGGGTCTTTTGGATCCCATAAGGCTCTGCAGCCTTTGGGGATGCTGCCAGGGAGCAGATATTGGACGTGTTGTGACACTGCACCACAAACACTGACTGTATGTGTATATATATATATATATACACAAAGCACTACTCATGAACACAGAGTGGTGTTACCAGTGTTTAGAAGCTTAATGGAGCTGTTCTGTGATTTTTGAAAAGCTGGAATTAATTCAGAAAATACTATTAACAATAGTGATCTGAGTCCTGGAAGATGAATCATATCATAAAGCAATTTATGTAACACCATGCTCACCTGTGTAATTTACCCTACAAAAGAGTAGGGGACAGACAGTATTGTTAACGTACACACTGGAAAGAGATTTCTGACACTGCTCTTTAAATGGGCAGTAACAGATATAGGGAGACAAAATGAAGGGAAGTTTTAGGCAGGTCAGCTAAGAATAAAAATAAGGCACAGTGGGGGTTTAGGGATAGTTTGTGGGGTTTTTTTAATCATAATGACTCTCTGGAGCTACTGAGTGATAGGCTCACTGGACTTTGCATCACTTGAAGTATTTATATCAAGATCAGATGCATTTCTGAAAAAAAAGTCTCAAATAAAAATTTTGGTATTAATAACCTGAAATCTTTTAGCCCATTTTATGCAAGAGACCAGATTAGACGATCACAGTAACCTTTTAGAATATGTACATAAAACGCAGTTTTAGTTTCATTAACAAATTCTTTTTTCTTGAGGATCTTAGTAAGGTTGCAACACTGAAAGCTCCGAAGTGACAGTGGAGCCGTGATGAAAATGTTTGCTCTGGACTTTTTATATAATTCTTATTTTCTCTCAGTTCCCAAATTTTGTTTTTATTGTTGTTAGTGCACTTTGAGAATATTTTGGCAGGTGTAATTGCAAAGTATGTAAATTTAAAGCACTGCTATACTAGTAGGAAATCAATATATTAGGTTCAATTTTTAATAAATTGAGTGGGGTTTTTTTAGAAATATATGTGTTCATGGTCACAAAATTTTGTTATTTCAACAAAAATCATAAACACAAAGAAAATTATGATATCTACCAAAATATGTGGTATTTCAATTATTGAAATTATTCAAGGTGGTGTTTTGAGGGACACATAAATGAAACTTAAAAAAAAATATTCAATAGACCACATGTTACCCAAATTCATCCTTTGCATAAAGAAAATTACATTCAATCAAAATATTAGCAATGTTTTACTATTATTATTGTTTTAATAACATTTTATTTAATATGTTAAGTACTGTAGTTAACATATAACACAAAAATCTTGAACTCAGTCAAAATTTTAGCCCATTTAGTTTTAGATTTACATTGGGTTTTTACAGGTTTCTGGAAAATTATCTTTTTTCAGTAACAGGAGATTGTGCAATTCATATTATGAATGCATTTTTTCTAAATAGATTGTAAATACCTCACATGATTAAAATGAAAATGTAAAAAAAAGTGTACTTAGATTGCAAGCTTGCACAGAATAACAAAGACTAAACCTTAAGATGTTTACGCTCTTTGATAAGTTTCATCTCTTTCCAATTACAATGTAAAGTTCAATATTCTGTATTTGTCACCAACTACTGCTTTTGTAATAGCTTTCTATAGAATGCTTATTAAATATAGAACTTTTTTTTGTAATATAAAACTATAAAGCTGGCAATGAATGCAAGCAAGACTTATTGCTTCTGTTATTTTTAGTATAACCCCAACACGTGACTCCAAGCTGAGTCAAATTAAAATGCACTGGATCACGGGCTCAGGACTCATGAGAAGGGAGACCTGTTACCATGAGGTTCCCTCTGGATGTGACCCTCACAAGAAATCTGTGGCATGCAGGTCTTTTCCTGGCTACAATTAAGAGGTAGGGCCTTTATAATTTAAAGGCAGACATGTCTGAATGGCTAGATTTCTTGTTGTTTGTGCTTTATATAATTAACATATATTTATCTACTTCTTAGTCAT